>OY796895.1:31824644-32329742 GCA_963680785.1 Diplosoma virens | reverse complement strand
GTCCACACATAGCCACTCAATCTCCGATGTCGGTGGAGATTGGTCCAAAAGCGTGTATCTCAGTCGCTCGTGAACAAACGTGGCAAGGCCATGCTTCCTGCTTAAAGAAGATCCAGCTAGTTGGTAGTTCGGAAGTACCAACTTCTCCGCATCAGTGCAGTGGGTCTCCTGCAGTAGGATAACGAGTGCCTCAGGACTGTATAGCGAGGTGATGAAGAACGTTCATCTTGCTTGCAGTGAGGCCTTCGATGTTCAGCTAAAGAATAGTGGGTCTTCGGAACTTGTTGGCAATGTGCCTGAAAAGGGCAGTTTTATCCTGACATTGTCCTCTCAGAATTTGTAACATGTGATACCATTAAGCTATTGGTCTATGGTCGAAAATTGTAAAATTATCTCGAAACCATGACGTGACGTTACGGATGACTTACGTCACAAAGGAAAACTAAATTAAATAAAGAAATAAAGTCAATGATCAGATTTGTGATTTCCGTTTTAACTGCGTTTTTTGGCAATAATTTGACAAATTTTTGAGATTTTCTTCAGTTTGCTCATTTTAATGTTGTTTTCCTACCAAATGCCCTCAATAAAGCCGCTTTTGATCAGATTTACAAAATGATAAAGAAAAGTAGTACCCAAAGGTCTATTCAACTGAATAGGGTAGAAAAAAAGAAAAAAATTACAACCAGATTAAAGCTATTTTAACATTGGCCTTTAAATAATTTGCAACTTCAATATAGATCCTGTTTTAAAGTTCAAGTCTGAATACCTAGTTCGCTTGCAATGTGTGTCTCCCTTGGGAAATTCAGAGATGGATAACTTGCTTGGTTGCTCCGTTAGAGCATTTGCAGTTAAAATAATGATATAAAATGTGCTTATAATTTATACTTAAAAAGTTAATATCATCTCAGAGTGGTTAAACATGAATGAAGAACACCACAATAACTACAAAATAAAACAATAAAGTTTTTAGATCTAATCAAATATTGATGCAGATTATTTATACATTTAAATGCACCTGTTTTAAATAAAGACTAAAATTACAGATTTATCACTGGGAAAAGTTGGACCAATGTTGGACAAACTACGGCCCTTAACAATTTTCTGTACGGCCCGTGAAAGCCTCAAACAAATAATTTGAAAAATAATTAATTTCTGTTTGTCATTAACCAAATTCTAGGTCCTTTTTTTAGCGATCACTGATTTTTTGGTACGAAAATCAAAAAAATCGGGACAAATTCAAAATGAAAGCCTTTTTTTAAAGATCAGTTTAGTGTGACTCAAATAAAATCTACTTTTCAATGTGGTTCCTCGAGCTAAAAAGTTTACCCACTCCTGAGTTAGACTTTGAAAAACACTTATAAAAATTTACACAGTATGAAATTTAGGATTTTTAATATAATACAAAGTATAGAAAATGTATGGAATATGGAATGGAAGAATTTTAGTATGTCAATGGAATGAAACAGTTCGAAGGATATGAAATATGGAAATTTCTATTTCATTCCATAGCATGCCCTGCTGGCTGGAGCTGAAGAGAAAACAATTTTTGATCGATAACTAAGAATAACTATCAGGTTTTTAAAAATAATTTAGTTCTTTTGTTATTCAAACACAAGTAATTATTCGTTTTCTGCAATTCGAGCGGTTTTCTTGAATTTTGTTTCAAATAAAGATTTTTCTTATTTTTTAAAGTTAACTTTTTTATAAAGGATGAAAAGTTATTATTTTTTTAAAACAAGCGATATTCATTTATCAACAAATTTTTTTGTTATCTAAAAAATTTTTGTTGGAAGACAAAATGTAAAGTGAAACGTTTGAAAGTGATTTATCTTTCATAAACAAACACACGGAAACACTATGATAAAATAAGAAAAAAGAAAAGTGAAGCAGTCACCAATTTTAAGGTATGTAAAAATGTTGCAAATACCATCACCTGATATGACGTGATCGCTACAGCGCAACAAGCGATCCATCGATTTTTTCTGGGGAGCCGCATTTGCTATTTCTTGAAGAAGCAAGATCACATTTTTGAATCAAACGGGGTAACAAAGGAACGAATCGTCTCTACATTTAAAGCCATCGTTCATCCAGATTCGAAATATGACCAACATGAAAAAACTGCAAACCATTTAAAATACAGTTTATATTAATCATGATAACACTAGCATCATCAGTTTATATACAGACTTAACACCTTGGGAATGTAAATAAAACATCAAACACACAATCATCACTTCACAATATCTCAGTTCCAGAAAAAACAACAAAGTTACTAACACCATACGCTGTGACATACATTCATAAGGACAAACATTACCACGTCATATGCGTACATAGCTGCCACAGCTCAGGGCTAACAAATCACCAACTTTTACAATTTACAGTAAATATGCCTTTAAATGTTTAAAAAATATTCGCACTGACTTGGGTTTTACACGCAAAAAAGTTATCAATTTTTAAATTACAGCAATTACCGTTTTTTGCCGGTACTTAAATTGTTTTACAGCATCTTATTGTTGTTGTACAGCAGGAACTGAGCACATAATAGTTTTTGAGCATTATTAAAAAACACATTATAGATTTTTATGCGATTAACAAAATTGATGTCGTTTAACAAAATTGATGACGATTAACGAAATTGCAATTAACAAAATTGATGGCGATTAACAAAATTGCGGAGTCGGATTCTCATGGAATCGGAGGCTTTAAGAAAGAGCAGAGTCTGATTCGGAATCGGACTCTTAAGAGTACAAAGAGTCGGGGTATTTTATCCGACTCCTACTCCTGACGTCCAATTTTTGTTTAAAAAACATTACTTTTTAGGAGCAAAAATCAAAAAATTTGACACAGATTCTAAGAATTTTTATCTGTGACATAGCCGTACCAGCCCAAAAAAATTTGGGGAGGCAATGAAGTTTTGCCCAAATTTTGTGACGTTTGCCCAAATCATGATTTTATAATACATTACGGATATGACAAAAAAATTGTCTGTAATTCTCAGACGAAAAACCAATTTGGTCCTAAAATCATGGTGATCTCTAAAAAAAAAAGGTCTTCACTTGAATTCAGTCTCCTAATTTTCAATTTTCGTCCCAAAATCAAGGTGTTCTCTCAAAAAAAAAAAAGGTCTTCACCTAAATTTGGTCATAAGTTTTTGTAGTTGATCATCGTCACCTCCCTAAATTTCCTGACTTTGCCCAAATTTTTCGTATTGCTGCCCCAAAATTATGGTTTTGTCCAAATATTTTCTTCTCACTGCCCGAAAAATTTTAATTTTGCCCAAATCTTATAAACTTGGGGGGTACGGCTATGCTTATGGAGATACCTATTATCTAATTTAGCTAAAATATTTACAAATTGCTTGACGAAGTTTTGTGATGTCATCTCTTCTCCAGAAGAATAGCGGGTCGATTATCTTCTTTCCAGTGTGATATACTAATTTTTTCAGCACAAAATGAATTATCAAATGCGTTTTAAAGTTACTACTTCTTGCAAACCTGCCCAAAATTCTTCACCATCCATTTGACGATATTTTGAAAGGCAAAGTTCAACTGAGTCGGTCTACAATCTAGAATCTGCCACAAAAATATCCCTTTGAAGTAAATTTTCAATTAGTGAAGCAGAGCATGCTAAAGTGGTCGTAAAAGCAAAACTTATTTGCTTGCTTAAGGTATACTAGGTGATTGCAATATTTTCCACTCTGCAATCCATTCTGCAAGCTTTCAAAAAAACAATGGTTTACTTTTATTAATTTTTACTACATCACGAATATAAAAATTCACATTTGATTTTGTTTTGCTATTACTTATTGTCTCCTGTAAATTTGCCAATCTTAAAAATGATACTACATTATTTCATTTAGGAAAATAACTGCGGGAAACAGCTGATATAGTTGAGTCAAAATTACAAAGGAAAAATGGCACATTTTGCTCATTACCATTGACTAGTAAATCTTATATAAAAGTTTATTTGCTTTGCGTAGATTAACTTGCAGTGTTTAATCCTTTTAAAAACTTGATGCAGTAAATGCCAAAATATCTCCCCAGCGGAAAGGTTGATGAAATCTGATTAGAAAAGCAGGAAATATTAAAGTTTGAAATTTAGCAAATTATTTCTGATGTTTTTAAATAAATAAAAAAAGTCGAAAAATAAGAATGTTATTGCACCGGGTTTAGACCAGGGCTGCAAACTCGAACTTGAAAAAATTTTGTGGAGTTCGAGTTCATTCAATGAGTAAATTTAACTATAATATTTCTCAGCGATGGTGCCCAATTGTAATTTGCTAATCTCTTTTATTTTGTTTAATAATAGATTAAAATTGATAACATTGATGACAAAGTATTTTTAACATGTGCTCAGTTTTTCGCGGTGAAATTATCCTCGTAACTCTATTCCGACTGTATTTTTTCAACTCTATTTTGTGAACTCGAACTCGAACTCAAAAAATTGAAATTTAAAGAACTCGAACTCGGGCTTGCAATTTTTTTGTGAACTCGAACTCGAACTGGAACTCGATTAAAAATGCTTCGAGTTCGCAGCCCTGGTTTAGACGGATGAATGGTTCCGTTCTTTGTGGACTTTTTGCTATACCAATCACAAAAAGCTGCAGCATTGGTGGCATGCTTTTTTGATATTACTGCAGGTACTTGGCAATTAATTAATACAGAGATTTTAACCAAACATTAATTAATACGGAGATTTTAACCAAACATTAATAAGCAATTAATTAATACAGAGATTTTAACTAAACATTAATAGGTCCTGACAATCATTTTCCTTTAATTTTGGTTTTGGAACTACAACATGTGACGAAGTTTACTTGGGAATCCAAAAGGACCAGTTGAACTAAGTAACCCGAATACCTGCACTGAAGTAAATCGGTGTCTATTTTTCAATTATTTTAGCTAAAGAAATAGTGCTTTCTCGCAGCCTGGACGTGAGTACGTGTGTTATTGCTATCAAACATGACAGTGCCAAGCATGCCTGTTAAGCAACGGAACTTCCGCGAGACCAAATGGAGTCAGTTTATTGCTTTGACGAATAAATTTGCAAAGACTTTGTTGCCACCTGATTCACTTGATGTGGACGCGGCTCACCAGGACTTCTGTAACGTCATCAAGAAAACAACCAAAAAGGACTATCCCACGCGGGTATCGAAACAACTATATTCCGTGCTGGGATGCGGAGAGTGAATACTTCCATAGAACGTTCCTAAGGGAGACAACTCGAATTTGGATGCTACAGAACTGCTTGCCAAGCTTGACTAGAAGCGGAGAGATCGATGGTTCGAGGCAGTTTGGAGCATCGACTGTTCACACTCTAGTCGAAAAGCATGGAGTATTATGAGCAACTGGTAGGTCCTCGTCACTGTTCCGTCTCAGCTGATGCTATTGCATCTCAGCTAGTCAGAAATGGGAGATACGAGGCTGTTGACCACAAGTCATCTCAACTTGTTTCTTAAGAAGTGTCTGACCTTTGGAGGGCCGAAACACCAGACGCAGTAAATATCTCTGACACTTTCGCACAAAGAAGATTTACTGCTGCCCTTTAACACTTAAAACCAGGTAAAACTCCGGACATAAACACTTAGAACCAGGTAAAGCTCCTCCTACACAAGAAGGCGGGTGCCGTACTTGTCGATCGGACAGCTGCTTATGACACTGTCTGGCACCGTACGTTGATTCAAAATTATTGACTGATAACAAACCTGGCACCCAGATAGCACGTCCTTTATAATTATAAAAAAATTGTTTCACTAAAGGTGTTTCACTAATAGTCCTTTATAAAAATTGTTTTATTAAAAGTAAAGACCATTTTTTTAATCAACCCACATGCATGCAATCTTTTTTGTTTCATACTTTTTATTATGATTGTAAGAAAAAACTGCAAAGAAAAAAAACGAAAACCAAAAAGAGGTTGTTGCGGTTGTTGTAGCAGATTGTAGTTTAGAGCAGGGGTTGGCAACGTTTTCTTTCCAGTGTGCCAAGTTGTGAAATTCAATGTCAAAATATACGTTTGCGTGCCGATGTCTTCACTTCGATTTCATTTCCGATTTTCCTATTTTTCTCCCAAAATCAGGATGTTCTCTAAAAAAAAAAAAGGTCTTCACTTCGATTTCATCTCTGATTTCCCTATTTTTCTCCCAAAATCAGGATGTTCTCTAAAAAAAAAAAGGTCTTCACTTCGATTTCATCTCTGATTTCCCTATTTTTCTCCCAAAATCAGGGTGATCTCTAAAAAAAAGGTCCGTAAACGTGTTTTTGAAAAATATTCATGACGCCGCGTGCCTTATAAAATCACCTCCGTGCCGGAGGTTGCCGACCCCTTGTTTAGGAGATCATCGAATCTAGGTTAAACGCAAACAGAACTACGTTTACTCCCCCAGGCTGCTGTACCGCCCGGACCAGATGCTGGCAGCGATCAAGTTTAGCCAGCATCGGGTTCCGTCAAGAACCATCAGGCTACGTTCTCTATGCCAAGCCCGATGCAGGCTATGGGGCACGCTGTTAAGACGTGGTCTGCGGTTATAATGTCGTAGAACAATATGCAGGACAATAGAACCGCTTCGTAATATAACCGCTTTCTAAGACACCAAATTTTGATATTAAAAGTATGCAAAGCAAGACGTTTAAATGTTGATGAAAACAGTTTTATAGTTTTTTCTCGAGCACCTTATGCGGTGTCCAGACGTTTTGATTGCCATGCATGAAGAACAGGGTTGCGGAATCGCAGTCACATGAACTCGAGAGTTTTTTTATCCAATTTCTACTCCTGATTCCCAGTTTTTTTTAGAGAATACTACTTTTAAGGGACAAAATTCAAGAAATTCGAGACAGATTCCAATCAGTGACAAATTTATTAATGAGCCCGCCCTAATTTTAAGCAATCATATTTTGCATAATGCTATTGCCTTTATTGGGGTGTCGGTGCAGGGAGTCGGAGTCGAAGTTGAGAGTCGGAGTTGGAATAGGAATCGTAATTTTTGAAATTCTAGGAGTTGGAATCGAATCATAAACCTTCGGACTCCGCAACCCTGATAAAGATTGCCATGGTTCAATTCTACTGTGACTAATGCAAATTTAAAAAGGACCATGACGCCCCAATGGCTAAAAAAACGTACAAATAATCTATTTTACTAAAATCCATGAGAGATTTACAACAGCTCTGAGCTTTGCCCACATCGCTGCGATGTCTCAACCTGGATTCGAGACACAGTGGTGCGAGACCGAGACCGAGACGAGACCGATACTTCGAAAAAGGTATCGAGACGTCTCAATATCTCGAGGTATTCATTTCTGTCTATAACATTAATTTTATTAGTCTTAGAAACATTACAACAAAATGGTAACATTCTTGGGTTAACTGTTACTATTTAAAAAAATTTTTGTTGCGATTCGCAAAAAATGTTCACCGCCCCATAACGAATTCGTTCTTTTCGTATTAAAACTCAATTTTGTTGTGAACAAACTGATAAAATGTAAAATTGCTAAGTTGACTACATGTTTTCTGTTGACTTTTTCAACCAAAACGATAAATTGGAATGAAAAACCAACGCAATAATTCGATAAACTCGAGAAGTGAAATGACGCAAGTAACTGTTTTTTAGGTAAATTGCCACTGGGATGCGCCACATCGTATGTCTTGACTGAAAGCTAAAAAAATTTAGTTTTGATGTCTTTGTTTGACTTGGGATATACGTAGTTTGATGATTATACAAATTTTAAACTGGTAAACAACTATGCGGTCTTTTTAGATAAGTGTTTGTCGATGTGTGGTCAGAAACAAACTTTTTGAAGATTTTGGACAAACCACGATGATTTTTTGCTTCCAAAACTAACTATTTTACAAAAACAGCAAAATTCTCTAAAAAATTTAGTTTAGGTAGTTTGTGCTTTTTGTAAATTACAACTTTTATCTAATATTTTACCTAAAGACAAAATTTTACTTAGAAATCTTGAAATAAAAAAATTTTATGGGTTAAAGCAGGGATCTCCAACACGCGGCCCGCGAGACAATTTCATGCGGCCCGCGCCGTGGTTAAAAAACAAAAACGCATTATTTTATTTATCGCATCAACGATTTGCAACATTCAAATATTAAGCATAAGCCTCTACCCTACCGTCTTCATTTGTAATTATCAAATCTTCATTGTGATGTAATAAACAAGTTTCAGTCAGTTCATTGTAGCGTAATTGGTGTGAGGTTCATAATCAGAAATTTGCACGAGTGCACGAAGCAGCGTTAATTTTTTTGAATTTGTTGTTGCAGTTACGGCAGAACTGCGGAGAATCAAATCAGCTAAATTTTATAATATAAGTAATGTCCAAGAAACGAAAATGTTCAGAAGAGCACAGAAAATTTCAGGAGAAGTGGGAAGAGCTGTATTTTGTTTGCAATTCAAATGAGAAGGTTCAGTGTCTGATATGTTGCGCAATTATTGCTGTTCATAAGGAATACAATATACGACGCCATTACGAGTCATTACACAAAAAAAAGTATCATGTCTATAAAGGAAAAATGCGTCAAGAAAAGGTGTCAGAATTAAAATCCTCACTTGTGAAACAGAAAAATTATTTTACGGATATAAACAAAGCCAGCGAAGCCTCTGTGAAGGCAAGTTTTGCAATAAGCGAGATGATTGCAAAATCTTCACGTCCTTTTGTCGAAGGAAAGTTTATTAAGCAGTGTATGTTGAAAGCCTGTGAAATTCTATGTCCAGAAAAGTCCAGGTGCTTTGAGGACATCAGTCTTTCCGCTAACACGGTGGCCAGACGTGTAACAGAATTAGCAGCTGATTCGTACCAACAACTTTCGTCAATTGGAAAAAAATTTGAAGCCTTTTCGCTGGCACTGGACGAGAGTACGGACATCTCCGATACTGCTATGTGCGCAGTGTTTGTTCGTGGCGTGGACAAAAATTTGAATATCACGGAAGAATTATTAGATTTAATTCCAATGAAAGGAACAACAACTGGTGTAGATATATTTCGTGAGTTGGAAAATTGTGTCGAACGAGCAGATTTTGATTGGCATAAGTTGGTATCGGTGGCAACAGATGGGGCACCTGCAATGCGATCAGAAAGAGTGGGTTTGGTTGGTCTTCTCCGTGATAAAATGCAGACACTTGGCGTGTCTATCCAAGCAATACACTGCATTATTCACCAAGAGGCTCTCTGTGGAAAGCGCTTGGATATGAACAATGTCATGATCGTCGTGGTAAAAACTGTGAACTTTATTAGATCACGGGCTCTTAACCATCGGCAATTCAAGTCTTTCCTCGAAGCTATGGAAAGTGAGTATGGTGAACTCCTATACCACACTGATGTCCGCTGGCTCAGCCGTGGTAATGTACTGAAACGATTTTTCGCTTTGAGGGAAGAGATTGGTCTTTTCATGGCTTTAAAAAACGCCGAAATTCCGCAACTAGGTGAATCAAAGTTTAATTCTGACTTAGCATTTCTATGTGATCTTACATCGCATATGAATGATCTGAACACCACCTTGCAAGGTCGCACTAAGGTGGTAACAGCCATGTTTGATGCCATCAAATCGTTCAAGTGCAAGTTGTTGTTATGGGCAACCCAATTAGAAATTGGAAATTTTGCCCATTTTCCAACTCTGTCATCTCTGAAAAACGTTGATAATTACGATATGAAGCAATATGCAGATAAAATTATGACGTTACATGAGGAATTTGACTGTCGATTTCAAGACTTTTTGGCGCTCGAAAAGGAATTCACTCTATTTTCTACGCTATGTCTGTGAATGTTCAATCAGTGTCAGCGGAGTTTCAGAGTTGCTGGATATTCAATGTGACACATTGATGAAAGAAAAGTACGCAGAAGTCAATGTTCCAGAGTTTTACCAGTATGTTTCAGAGGAAAGGTTCCCAAAGTTGCTCTCACACGCCCGTCGTATACTTGCGATGTTTGGCAGCACATATGTTTGCGAACAGTTTTTTCAACAATGAAAATCAATAAAACCGCCCTCCGCACACGACTGACAGACGAACATTTGCATGCTGTGTTAAGACTAGCAAACCAGCGTAAAATAAGGCCCAACATCGAGTCACTCGTCGCTACAAAACGTTGCCAAACATCCAGTACAAGCAAATAAACGTATTCGACTTGTTTTGTGCATCATTGAAGCACATTTTTATAAAACATAAATAAATTTCTTTTGTTGCATATTTATGTATTATCTTTGTACTATGTGTATTGGATTGTGGCCCGCGGCGCCTAGAAATTTAAAAAAGTGGCCCATGGCTAACTTTGAGTTGGAGACCCCTGGGTTAAAGTATGTAAAAAGTCTAAAAAGACAACGATAGCTAAAAAAAGATAATAATTTGCTGAAATGTGCGCTGCAGTTGGAATCGTACCTCTAAGTCAATATGTCTACACTTTAATTAGAATCATAGTTTTGGTTTCCAGAAAAACATCAAAATTTAGGTTTTATTAAAACAATACATAAGTTAAAGTTTACTGATAAAAGTACGCGCTGAAAGCAAAGCGGTTGGCATCACCAACACACATTACGTTATTTACGGTAATCTATGTCGCTAGTGCCACTGTGTATTTTTTTAGTAGAAGCGATGTCGAAAAGTTTGTCTGATATTGGAAAACTACATGTTGATAAACTTGTTGTATGATTTGCTTAATGTTTTCAATCAAGGCGATTTCGACTCGAGGAAGCGATTTTTTTTTATAAAATTTACAATTCTTATCACAAAATTGATTCAGTAAATCACAAGCTGAAAAAGTTGTTGAAAAACGATATGGTTTTGCAAATTGACTGACTTTTTTCGTCATTTTTCAATCAAGAAATTTTTAACTTTGAGAAAGCTTTGCAATGTTGTAATGCTGACGGTTTTTTTTACACAGAAACATATAAATTAGATGTGAAATTGCGTATTGAACCAGTGCAATCTTATATATAATTTGACTTTGAAAAATAGGTTTTGAAATCTTTAAAACATATTTTTTATAACAAACAGTTCTTTATAAAAGTTTTACCACAATTTTTTTGCTTTCAAGGTCAAAGTCACAAAAATTGTAAAGCATAGCCAAATGCAGGGATTACCAGAGAGGCCCTAAAGATCTCAAGGCGACCACGGAGGCTTTACCTGGAGGCCACGAAAAAACCCTCATTTTGAAGTTCAACTTACTTTTGGAACAAAATTGGTAAAATTAAAGACGGTTTCAAAGTACTTTTTTTCGGTCTTCACCTGAATTTTGGGAAAAAATAGAAGAAATCAGAGACAATTTTAAAGTGATGACCTTCTTTTTGTTGTTGCTGCCTTTCCTCCAAAAAATATGCTAGAGTAGCCATGTTTTAATACCTCAAAAAAGCCAATCTAGATTCCCACTATTGGACTACCTCTGCTGCTTTTATAGGTTTTTTCCACCCACTAGTGGTGTTGTGTTGTGTTGGTACTTGACCACAGTTAAAATGATGATTGGTACTATGTGTGTGTATCAAGCATAGGGGGCATTGTGGCATGTAAGTTTCAGGGTTTATTGTATGAAGGTAACTTTGCAAAAGTGGTAATTTGTTGGCCCTGAGCCGTGCCAGTTTTGTATCATACGATGCGGTAATGTTTGTTCTGATGAATGAATGTCATAGCGTGTGGTGTTAGTAACTTTGTTGTTTTTTCTAGAATTGAGGTATTGTGAGGTCATAGTAATGCGAATGTGTTTGAGGTTTTTTCTGCATTTCTCGGGTTTTATGTCTAGTTTTAAGATGATGATGTTAATGTGCTTATTGTTATGAAAGATTGCTTTTTTATATGTGTCTGGATGGATCTGAGTATGCATTAAAATCATGTAAAGGGTGTATTTGTGTTTGAGTCAGCTGTTTAAGTTGAGTAGCAAGAAGTTTAAGATGCGTGTCTATTGGAAGGACTTTGTTTTCTTTGTGTAGATGTTGCGTGTTTGTACCTCGTGTAAAGCCAATAGCAATTCGCAAAGCTGTGTTTAAATGATTTGCAGTTTCTTGATGTAGGTGTTTGATATGATAAGGCTCCATATGGTGTTTGCATATTCTAAAATGGGGCGAGTGATAGCTTTGAATGTAAAGACAATTAGTTCTTTTTCTTTACTTTATTAGGTAAAAGTGAGTGCTTTAAGAATGTTAAGCGTTGGTTTTGCTTTACTGATGGGGACGTTCATATATTGTTAAAATGTTAGTTTTGAGTCTAGAATGATTCCAAGATTTTTGGGGTGTTTTGTTGTTGGTAATGTTTGATTGTTTAGTTTAAATAATAGAAGTATGTCATATTCAGCTGGGTCTGGTGTAAAAAATGTGGTGGTAGTTTTGTCTGTGCTTGTATGAAGACTATTAGTGGTGTCCCATTCATAAATTTTGTGAAGATATGGTTAAATGAATTGTTGAGCCTAAGGTGTTTAGAGTAAGATGCAGTGATTGTTATGTCATCAGCATATGTTATGATTTGTACATCGTTTAGGGGGAATGGAATGTCAGAAGCATAAACGTTGAATAAGGTTAGAGACAGAAGTCCACTTTGTGGAATGGAATGTCAGAAGCATAAACGTTGAATAAGGTTAGAGACAGAAGTCCACCTCGTCAGACTGGATGTCAATGATTTCCTCTTGTTCTCCTGTTCCAACAGATAGAACGGATGGATCCACAAAGAACGGATTTGAAACATACGGACGGTTTTCACAAAATTAACGATCTTGACGATTTGCTGTAAGCATGAAAGTAGTTCAGGACGTAACACCTTGGAACAAAGTGCGAATCTGTGAATGAAACCGTGAGTAAAAATGATCTCGGGTGAAACAGCTTTTACGTAAGATTTTCTCCCAAGCATAGCTGGAGCACCTTTGGTTGTACAGCCAACCAATTTTGATTATTCTAAATCATTTTTCTTGAAGAATTCATCCACAATGTTAAAAATATCTTTGCCCTTTGTTGTACCAGACACCTCCTTACTCATAAGCAGTTCAGTTTTAACTAAGTCATTTTCTGTGAACCTGAAATAGACAAGCAATTGACCGCAGTTGATGACATCGGTCGACTCAACGAGTTGCATGGCAAACCCATATTTTGAAATAGTCACTTCATCAGAAATGTCGTCGGACATGTCATGGATCCGACGTCTCACCTTATCATTAGAAAGCGACACAGAATTCAACTTTTCAGCCTCCTTTTCTCCAATTAAGTTCCGAACAAGTGTTTTTGCTGCTGGTAGAACAAGATTTTCGGCAATAGTGTGAACTTTTATATTTTTGGCAATTAGTAAAGATACTTCATAAGAAGCATGGAGAATCCCAGCACTTTTCTGGTAGCTCTGGCCAGTCTGGTCCAAATACTGTCTCTTCACGTTTTCATCCAATCTTTGAAAGTAACTTTTATCTCGATCTTTCTTCTCTGAGTGGTTTGACTCAAGGTGACGCTTGAGAAGACTGGATTTTATTGCTGAATTAGACAGAGTTTTCATGCAAATCACACACTGAGGAAGGCATTCTCCTCTGTGTTGTGCAGAAACGAAATCATATTTTATGTATTTCGTATTATACTTTTTCTTCGACAGGTTTACACAGCTAAAATTTTAAAAAATTTATAAAAAATGCGTTTTGAAAAATATTAAAAAACATTTTAAAAATTACAATTTAGGTAGAGAAGTAACTTTTTTATCCATATAATTAAGCTTAGCAGCACAACTGCATTCATTTAGCAAAAATTTTTTATTAACAAAAAAATCATTAAAGTGAACGTTTTCGTCTAACATAAACTCTACATAACAAAATGCATGACAAGCAATAACTAACTTTTTAATATTACATGGCTAGGCTAGGCAGGCTAACAAATTTTTCAAAATTACAAGAGAATATATGCCCTGATTATGACGCAGTAAGTTAATGGGAATAATTACACTTTGATTTTAAAATTAAATTTTTAAATATACCAATTTTAAAATTAAGTTTTTGTTAAATGAATGCAGTTGTGCAGCTAAGCTTAATTATAATTTTTAAAAATTAACAGTTGAACAAATGTGTCGCGTACCACCAAAAATAGCTTCACGTACCACTAGTGGTACGCGTACCACAGGTTGAGAACCACTGCTTTAGGTAATTGTGTTAATAGCGTAATTGTAAAAAATCATTACGCAGTCATTCTTGTTATATTCTGTAAACAATTCATATTCACAAGCTTGGATGTTTGACAAAATTACAATATTCATGGAAGGAATGACTGACGTTCTTTTATTACTAAGCAGTACATATTTAAAAACAGCAAAAATCTAGAAAAAAACACAATTTTTAGGTTTTTGACAGTTTTTATGTTTGAAGATTTGAAAACTAATGTATTATCTAAAAGTTTCAAAATACGAAGCGATAAGTTTACAATAAAATTTTTTAATTATAAGCAATAAAAATTTTATAATTCTCTCGGTTTACTTGCCAACACTATCCACTGTTGGCGTTTCGATTATTATTCAGAAACATAATAATAAATTCACTATTTTTCGTTTGGATATTTTACAGCTCGTGTTTACTGATAAAAAAACTGCAGGATGCAAGACTTTGGCTGTCGAATAGTTGAACGATTAAAACTTTTTCAGTGTAGTTTTAAAAACTTGACCACAAATGTCAGTGTGGAAAAGTGTACAAATTTATATTCATGGATTACTTTTTAATATACTTTCTTTTACAGGGTCACTGTCAAAACATTTTTGGAGAAACATCCACTTAAGTGATTTTGGCTTAATAGAAACATTTGGTACTTAATGATATGTGTTTCATTGGTTTACCACTTTTGCGTTACTCACTCAAAAAAGAATGTCTTTGAAGGTGAATTTTTTTAGAAAGTTTGATTCTTACCCTGTTTACTTGTATGAAGTTAACGCTGTCTTTCATAGTTTTTGTGGTCAGATTGCAAGCCAGTTACAAACAAAAATAGTTACAAAAATAAATAGTTAGAATTTAATTTTGAGATTTTAAGAAATTTATTCCTGCAAGTTGGTAGGTTAAATATAGAGATAAAATAAAACAAATGAAAATATAGCATAACAGAAATTCTGAAAAAAACTTTTTTTTAGCCTGTATTAGATAAAATGAAAGTTTTTGTTAATTTCAAAAGTTTACTGTAGACCGCACAGCGAATCCCTCTCTTCTTGGCTTCAATTGAAGCTATCCGAACCTTCCCCAATCACACCGCTGGCTTTCCACACGTCTTATGGTTTATAATATATATAACGTTGAAATTTCATATGACAGTACAACAACAGGCTTCCACAAGGCAACGACCAACACAACAGCTCAAACGGTGCAGCCAACGTGCAACCAACGTTCAGCCACCGATGCAATCGCAAAACGAAATTTTTCCAAGTTTCGCTTGCGATCTACAAACTCACTCTTCAAACCAAACCAATCACCGAACCACTTGATCACCAACGACTGAAAGAGGAATTAAATTTACCAACATCTCAATTTATAGTGTGCTCGCTATGTGTAAGCGAGCCAATCAGATTTCATTAAGATCACTGCACGTTATCTGCCTATAAAGCAGTGAACGCAAACAATAGAATTAATTACGAGGTTTCAAAAAAGACTTCTATGCAGTTAATTAATTTTTTTAGTTACAGTGCGAGTTCTATTTTTATCATTTTAACAGTTTTAAGCTTTGATTTATTGAATTTTCTTTAAAAAACAAAATTATTTGTTATTAATATTATGCAAGCATTTGGAAAAATTCATACAGCCTATTTTTAGTTATGTTTAAAATGTCAAAAAACCTCTCCTCTATTTTTTTCAACAGATTGCTAAGTGCAAGATCCCTTCATTAACAGATGAACAAGATTTAAATACAATATCTTTAATCTCATGTTCTCAGATAGATCAAGGTTTAAATCTAAATTTTTAGTTTTTGGTTACATTCTAGACAAGATTTTAATTAATTATAAAGCATTGTTTACGGTATTACTTGTAATACTTTTTATAGATTGCAGGCATATGCTGCTGCTTTCAAATTACGTCATTTTCTTAAAAATTCTGGTTCATTTGACAATGTAATGACAGTTTATTAAGAATTTTTTGGAGACGTTATTTGGTTAGCATAGAATAGTAAAATGACAGTATTTGAACTTCATCATATGGTTAAAATAAGACCTCTGGGCATTTTATTGACGTGTATTTGTCACGCTTCATTCACAATATAATCTTAACTGCATATATACATGATTAATTTTTTTTCAGTAGTTTTAAATTTTAGTATGTCTTAATTTTTTTCATATTAATAGTGATTGCGTAGTCGGCAAACCCCCACTTGGTTTAATTTGTTTAATTTATTTGCAAGCAGTCTCAGAAGTGTAATTGTTTGTTTTAACTTTTTTTCTTTTATCTTTTGTCTCTTTTATCTCGAGCGCTCTTTTGTCTTTCGGAATGTTCTAGTTCAAGGGTGGGCAAACTACGACCCGCAACGACCTTCTGTGCGGCCTGCGAAGGTTTTAAACAAATATTTAAAAAAAATTATCAATTGGTTTTTGTCTTCAACCAAATTCTTGGTATTGCTTTTGGCCATCACTGATTTTTAGATATAAAAACCAAGAAATTCGAGGCAAAATCAAAGCGAAGACTTTTTTAGAGGTCACTTCATTTTGGGCTCCAAAATACAGAAATCCGAGGTAGAATCAAAGTGAAAACTGTTTTTTAAATATCACTTCATTTTGGGTTTGAAAACAAAAAATTCGAAGCAGAATCAAAGTGAAAACCTTATTTTTTTAGAGATTACAACAGTGCGGCGTATGAATCATAAATAAATCATACGATATGCAGGTCCATATGCTGCCCGCGAGCTAAAAAATCATATAAATAAATCATAGGTGGGCACGGTACTTCTTAAAAGTAGCGCAGTACCGGTACTCGGTACTTTTGAATAATATGAATTAATGCTAATAACTAAAACTCTGTCATACATTGGATTTTATTTGACATTTAAAAATTGTATTTAACAAAGCGAAAATAATAATATCGTACGTATCCAACTGCTCACTTTCAAAAATCAATTATGCTTTGGATGTAAAAACATGCGTGAATATGTTTTTAACTTAATTTTTCGCATGAAACATGCCTCGGATATATGAAAAGCCTAATGAATACGTTGTCTTCTGCTTTGTTTTTTATATTACAAAAAGTTTGTCAAAAATCGTACTAATTTTCATATAACCTATTACAGTGATTTAGTCAAAGTTATTCTCAAACTTTTTGGGTCATGAACCTCTATTTGCAAATCTTTTTTTATCATGGACCCCAATCTTATGTCACATCAATTTTCTGCCCGACCAACGAGGAAAGATAAAACAAACCCAAAATTTATAACACAAAATCCGTTAAAAAATAAATGCTTATAAACAGGCATACCATATTTCCGTAGGGGCAAACCGAAACGCTCGTTTATAGACAAAAATTCGTCTCTAAAAAAAGTGTTCTCTAAAAAAAAGGTCTTCACTTTCAATCTGTCTCGGATTTTATGGTATGGATTACTTTACCAGGTATATATGTTGACAAATTTTGTCATATTGTCGCGGACCCCTTGTGCGCTCTTCACAGACCTCATTTTGGAAAATTCTGGTTTTGGTAATTTAGTAAAATTACTCAACCTTCGCTGGCCGTTAATTGTTATGACAATTTTTTATATTTTTGCTTGCAAAGCAACAAAATTAAAATTTCATCAAGTCCCTTTTGCATTGGTATGAATATGAAATCTGGTGTTTAGTGGATTTTTGATTTTATGCAAAATATCTTCATTTTTATAATTAGACAATTAGAATGTTCCTTGCAAATGCAATACCTTCAGAAAATATTTATTACACTAAGATTGAGTCCTATAATTTCTGATATACCATATTTAGCGCCGAAAGCGCTAAAGATTTGACATAATTGCACACAAAAATGTTACTTTTTCCAAAGCTACAATGTCTTTTTGCACAATAATTACTATATGCAAATTAAACACGATAATCACTCTTTTTTTGTGCACAACTGGTGCCGTGACCATGCACAATTTTTTTTGTACATGTTATAACGTATATAGTTTAATGAAAACAATGCACTACCAGCGTAACTACGTAAGTACGGCTAAGCCGTAAGGGCATACTGACGGTGGTTTCGATATGCTGACCACATCGAGTCAGCTAACACGAATCGGGTAAAGTCAAGCTAAACCCTGCAGTTTCATTGCTAGCATAAAGTAAGAATGGTCAAGTCAATCAACAAGCAATTACCGACAGACCTGTTTCGTCCTTGTTAGGACTCATCAGGACACTACAGCTTGTTGTTGACTCCAGCTAAAATCAGCTGGGGTCAACAAAAGTGTTATTTAAGGTTGCATAGAAAAAAATTTCATACTCTTTGGATATAGAGATACCGGTACTTAAATCTTGTAATAAAATATTGTTTCGGATTGAAAAAGCAAGTTTTCGAAAGGTAGTCAACTTTTGTAAATTGGCCGAAAAGCAAAGATTGGTTTCAGAAAGTTAACGGCTTCGGGGGTTTAATTGATCGTATGGTTAAAAGTAACATTCTTTCACAGTTGGAATCCCCTTAGGGAGGTTACTGCAGTTTACAGAAGAAGAAACTCTATTTCAGCAAAATCTGATTTCATTATTAAAATGCTTCGATCTTAGCAACAACAAATGTTTCAAAATTCACTGGTCTTTTTAAACAATTTTGGAAATGAACTTTTCATATAATAAAAAGAAATACAATTCATTCTAAGAAAAAAATTGAAATTTTAAGTGTCACATTGTACTTTTTTATAATTATTTCAAAATGTTATAATAAGCCTAATTTAAAAAATTTAGTTAAGATTGATTATTTTAATGAAATAAATTTTTTTTGATTTTTGCAAGCTTTTTTCTTTTTTAGTAGGTTAGTCTAGCTTATATTGTAGAATATTTTATAGTTGAACTTGACTAATGCTCTGGCGTATATTTTTTGATTTTAAATTTACCGTACATTGAATTATTTATTAATACCTTTTGTCAGAGCAGGGCTGCCCAACCCGAGACCCGCAAAGTCTATTGTTGAAGCCTACCAAAGAATTTGTAATTACATAATCAATCAAATTATTGTAATGCCTTGAATCAATGCAAAGACTCGCAAAAAAATCGGAATAAATTGGCTAATTTTCGTCCCACTAGAGATTTTTCGCTTTATATAAGAATAAAACACGTAGATATATCAAACTGGTGACCTTTTTTGTTTGGTCTTTAACTAAATTTGTATTGCGAATTCCTGTTATCAAGCAGGTTCATTAAAAAATAACACATTAAAAATAAGTGAAAACAAAAAAGAAGATACTTTGATTTCTGCATCGATTGCGATTCGCAATAAATTTTTCGACAAAAGTTGGACCATAATGGTTAAAAGATTGAGCATCCCTGCATCAGAATATAAAACAACCTAACATTTTCTAAAACAGTCATTATCATCAAAATGAATTTCTACCGAGAGTAATTTGGGATTTTAATATTGATTTTGTCACAACTTACGACACCGATATTGTTTCTTTCAGAATTATTTAATTTATAGTACGAATTTTGACATTAAAATATCGATATCATAACATCGGTACAAACAATCATAGCCGTACCTGCCGGGGGGGGGCAGGGAGGGCAAATGCTTACCCAAGTTTCTAAGATTTGGGCAAAATTGAAATTTTTCTGGCAGTGACAAGAAAATATTTGGGCAAAGTCAAAAATTTTAGGACAATGACAATGATCAAACTGCAACAAATAGTTACCAAATTTAAGTGAAGACTTTTTTTTTGTGGAGAACACCTTGTTTTTGGGTCGAAAATTGAAAAATATGAGACTGAATTCAAGTGAAGTCTTTTCTTTTTTTTGGAGATCACCATAATTTTAGGACAAAATTTGTTCTTGGTTTGCGAATCTCAAACAATTTTTTGTTCTATCCGTAATGTGCTAGAAAATTATAATTTGGGCAAACGTCACAAAATTTGGGAAAAACTTCATTGCCCCCCCATATTTTTTTGGCTGGTACACCTATGCAACCAATTAATGATATTGCACTCAAGCGTAACAGAATATGTATGCTATTCGAATGTCTTTTGACTTTGTTTACGTAAATGTTCGATACAGTTCCCAGCATAATTCAAAAGTAGGGCGAATCACCTCAAGCAAACTGCGACAAATATTTCTTAAAACTTCACTTTTTAAATAAATCTATATAGTTCGATCTTTTGGTCATTTTCATCAAACGCTCAGTGCAACAAAGAAAAGTAGGTTATTCTATTCAAAGTTATTTGAAACATAAACTTACAAGGAAGAAAAACGAACGCACACCTATCTAGATATTGTACTGTACAGAAAGTAACATATAAAAATAAAATTGCTATTTACACCAAGTCATTTATGCTAAATTTTAATACTGGTACGTAGTGTTGTAAAATATTTTCCACTGCTTGTTCTTGTTGCAAACAAAAATATAAGAAAAAAACTGGAGCAGGGATCTTTTAACTCTGCTACATTTGATGTGTCATCTGCTTGAATAAAAACAAATCAAATAACCTTTGCTGGTGCGTTTTTCCTTAAGTTCAATATTAACACTGAAAAATGATTGTGCCATTTTTTTGTGGTAATTAGAATTTTATTGGTTGATTTCATTTCAGTAACCTCTTTTTATTCTGTTAAAATTGGTCAAAAAAATGGAGTTTGAGTAAAGTTTCAAGAAAAACACAAAGTCGAATGACATAGAGTGACGCTGGCGTATAAAAAAATGATACAATTAATTATATAATGTAAAACTTCAAGCGCATAAGCAATTAATGATCTTTCTTCAATTTAGTCAAAGCAAAACCTGATATTTAAACGGATAAGTTAAAACAATATTTTTTCAACCAATTTTAAAATTGTTTCTTTTTCTATGCACATAAATAACATGATTAAGATTGGTGGAAAAATATAAGACAAAATAAGCTTCATACACAAACCCATCATTCGTTTTCAAGATTTAAAATTTTTATTGATTTTTACTGTATTTCAACTCCATCTATTCTTTAGACTCGTACAAAAACGTTATACTAAGGGCAACTTTTAAGCAATACCATACCTGCTTATTTAATGCTATATATACAGGTCCGCAAGCAACCAAGATCTAACAGATAATTGCTTTCAGATATGCCAAAATATTGTAGTGGATTGGAATTTTTAATTTACTTTTCTAGTTTTTATTTTGAAACATAACTAAAATGCTAGTCTACCCAGACTACCCTACTAGCCTGAGTAAGCTTAGCCAAAACAAAAAGTTGCAAAAGGGCTAATGGCTATGAAGTGCGTGAAACGTTCCTAAACCTGACCTTACTTAAAATTAACTAGTAACTACTACCGGAAGGATAGGGAAAGTACTGGTAAACACTTAAGTTTGACGAAGGTCAATTTGTGATAATACTACTGTAAATCAAGAAACTACTTTGAAGCTGCAATCGATACGAAAAAGAAAAGCATTTTTGGCTTTTCTTGATACCAGGTATATTATTAAAATCTTTATTCATGCTCTTCTGGTAACCAGAAGAGCATGAATAAAGATTTTAAAGAAAAGCATGTCTCAATGCTTGCAAAGAAAGCTTTCAATGACCTTAAAATTAGACAGAGTACCGCGGTACTCCGTCTAATTTTAGTACTTTTTTTATAAAGTACCGCGGTACCGGTACCGGTACTAAAAAAGTACCGCGGTACTTTTGTACACGGTACTGCCCACCTATGAAATAAATCATATGCGGTCCATATGCTGCCCGGGCTAAAACGTTTGCCTACCGCTGTTCTAGTTAATTTGACGTTACGTAATCATTTGCTGGCGCCGGAGTTTTTTTTTGCCAGGGGGGGCAAAATTTAAAAAAGGGCACGTTTTTTGTTGAAAAGGCACTGCCAACAAAAGCAAATTTTGGTAGCCGTGCTGCAATTTGAAATTTTGATTGACATGATAAAATTTCAGTTTACACAAGACAGACCGATATCTTGGAAAAGTTTTATTTTGCTAATCTGTTATTGGTTCGATCAATTTGTCGGCCAATGCTAACTTTTTTTAATAAACCTAGAGTTCAAAACCTTAATCTTAAGGTGTGCTGCATCTTGCAAAAGCCTTTAAGTTGACTTTGCCATGACCACTCACTGCGATAGCTGCAGTAATAGCCAATTTTACACAAGTTTTTCTCAATTAGGCGAGACATTAAAAAAATACAACTCTATTAACTGGTTACTAACCAAAGGCTATCCAACATAGGCTACTCACAACTAAATTTTCTTAAAAGCACCCAAGCTAGTTTTGAAAACAGTATTCAACAATTACGACGTCCATGCACGGCAGCCAAAAACAGATAGGTACAGATCGAATGCATTTTGCTTGGGAATATCACAAAATGTTCTTCACATGCTAATCAGTGAATAGTCTTTAGTTACCCACAACCGAACGCTGGTTAAAACATTTACGCTATCAAGAACACCAGAGGTTAAAATAGATAGAGCAATAAAAAAGAGCTATGAACAATTGGGTAAAAGAAAAAACGTAATTACAGGAGCATGAATGGCCCTTTAGATTATGGTTTGATGTCAATTACTAAACGCTGCACAATTAATGTAATTGTAATTCAAAATAATTTATTAGTGTTTCGTTTGCTGGCAAAGTCATCTGCAACGGCTTGTAAATCGATATTGTCCAACAAGTTCAATTGAATACTTGTAAACATTCGATTATTGATACTATTGCTATCATAGTGCTTTAAAGCCATGCTTTGATTCTTCTCATGACACTGAAACTCCTTTCTGCAAAACCCAAAACGAGAGCTACGCCGCAGTAAACTTAAAGCAATTTATGTATTTCCAAAAGGCATTTTTTCCTTGTCGGATTTTTACTTCAAACTTGGCAAACTGTTGATATCTTTGTTACTTTTTTCAGAGGCGTGGTACTTTCTTTGTTAAATAACTTAATATGAGCATGTAGGTCTTCGAGTTCTTCTGCAAACACAAAAACAAACAAGACTCTTAAAATGTTACGTTATAATCACAATCATGGCACACATACGTACCACAGTCCTTCAAAAGGGCTAAGAATGTCACGTGTTTAGTCTTGGTGGTTTAGTTTTAGACTTTAATGTCGATCATAAGTGAGTATTGAGTAGCCTACCCAAGTCAGACAGCTTGTGTTGCTTGTTAAAATTAGATTAACGCCACAATTTCTTTGCTTTTAAATCAAAATTTTTTTATTATTACTAGAAACTTTTGCTCTTTGTGAGCACTTAGAAAGTAAATTACCGGGATGGTAGTTTAGCTATCCCTGATTGTTGCATATGGCTATTTGCCATCAGTTAATGAATCAAAAATTGATTTTCGGCTAAAATGTAATTCAGTTTCCTGATTCAAGTAAAATAAGATGTTTTCCAGAAGTTTAGATCGTCCGTTCCATCCCGCCTGCACTCTCTTCTTCACCTCCCACTCACAACTACCACTTTCTCGCACCGTTGATCCCAAATACTTAAATTTCTTACTCTTGGTACCTTTGTATCCTCCATCTTCACTGTTTCATCGTCAAATTTCTCATTTATACACAGATATTCAATCTTTAAAAAAACTTTAAAAAATATTAATTTAATGAAATAATATATTTGTCCTTACATTTGACTGCGACTGTATTTTAGATAAGGTAACTGCAGTGTCTAGCATTAAAAAATCCAAATCACAGATAAGCGCAACTTTGTTGTTTCGAATGGGGATGAAATTCACAGTACGTCGCAACTTCGTTGCTCAGCATGAAAACTAGACTTCTGTTAGATTTTTTTTCTTTCGTCGTCGTCGTCGTTTGAAGGGCATCCAATCCAGGCCAGACACAAACAGAACTGGGGCCGAGGGTTTATCCTTTTACTACCCCAGACTGCTGCACTGCCTGGATCAGATGCTGGCAGTGATGTTATTAAGCCAGCATCGAGTTTCGTCATCCAAAACCGTCAGACCGCGTGCTCCATGTAATGCCCGATGTATGGGGCACATTGTTAGTACATGGTCTGCGGTTTACTCTGAGGCGCCACACTCGCAATTCGGTGAAGGACCGAGACCCCATTTGTGCATGGACGAATGGAATCGCCCAACACCAGTCCGCAGGCGGTTGAGCTTAACCCAAGCTGCTCGGGGTAAGCCCATCCCAACAGGCCTGACACTGGTCCCGGGCACAAAAGCACGGAGCCTGGAAGCACTTTTACAGTACTCCGCGTTCCATTTGTGATTTGTCCATTCATAGGCGCGGATGCCAAGTCTGGCAAGATTGTCCAAGAGATTCCGCGCACCTGGCACAAACGGGCGTCTGGATCTTAGTCTCACTTGGCCAGTATCTGAGGACCCACTTAAAAGACCATACAAGATATGATCGGGGTCCAGAGATCCACGGTAAGCCAAGGAGAGTGTCGCTCCCAGTCGGCGAAGCTCAGCTGGCTGGATGCCTGAAAGTACAGGTAGGTGGTCCGTTGGAGTGGGACGAAGGCATCCAGTAACTATGCGCAAGGCGTCATTCAAGACACTGTCAATGAGGCGAGTGTGAGCACTGCGACACCAGACTGGCACACAGTACTCAGCTGTTGAGTAGACTAGGGACAAGGTGGCTATGCGTAGTGTTTTAGCACCAGCACCCCATCCCGAGCCCACGAGTCGCCTCAGCAGTGTGACGCGCGATGATAGTTTTTTGCGCAATGCCACTAAATGGTAACGAAACGTGAGCGATTTGTCCAGTTTTACCCCAAGGTATGTAGGGGTTGGACAGAACGGTAAAAGTCTACTATTGTTGTAGACCTTTAGCTCACGTTTGGCCTCTCGGTTATTTAAATGAAAGGCTGCCGTCACCGTCTTAGTGTGACTGAGCTTCAATTTCCAAGTCTGGAGATACGCTGACAGTGTAGACATGTCTTGGCTTAAAGTCCCCCCCAAGTCCTTCCAGTTTCCAGAAGAGTGCAACAATGCTAGATCATCAGCATAAGCAAACGTTCTGGAAATCATGGAAGGAAGATCGTACGTATAGATGTTAAATAGGAGGGGAGCCAAGGCCGATCCCTGAGGAACGTCGTTTTTAAGACGGCATAGCCTGCTTTGCTTGCTGTCACCGGTGGTAAGGATGAAACTTCGATTTCGGACAAGCTCCATGATCATTTTGACCATGTGCTTATCCGGAAGAAGACTTACAGTAGCAGCTTGCAGGCAAGGCCACGGTGCCAGAAAGTGTCATAAGCAGCTGTCAGATCGACAAATACGGCACCGGCTTTCTTTTTAGCCTCGAAAGAATCCTCGATGTTCTGGGTTAGCAGAACAACTTGATCTACGGTTGACTTCCCGCGTCGGAACCCAGCCTGCTCTTTAGGGAGCAGTGGATCGATTAATGGTTCAACGCGGGCGTAGATAAGCCTCTCGAGGATCTTGTAGGGGACACAGAGCAGAAATATCGGTCGATAACTCTTTGGGTCCCCCACGGGTTTTCCTGGTTTTGGGATCGCGACCACAAGCGCTCTTCTCCAGATCTTGGGAATTTTGAGTCGGCGCAAACAGGAAGAAAGGAACTCACGTAACCAGGACTTCAAAGCAGCTCCAGCATGGAGTATAAGCTCGGGGCAGATGGAATCAGGACCCGGAGCTTTACCTGGTTTTAAGTGCTGAAGGGCAGCAGCAAATTCTCTCTGTGAAAAACTGTCAGAGATATTTACTGCGTCTGGTGTTGTGGCCCTCCAAAAGTCAGACACTTCTTGAAAGACAAGTCGAGATGACTTGCAATCAACAGCCTCGTATTTCCCATTTCTAACCAGCTGAGATGCAATAGCATCGGTTGAAACGGGACAGTGACGAGGAGAGTGTCGTGACCTACCAGTAAGGTTGTTCAAAATACTCCACGCTTTTCGACTAGAGTGTGAGAAGTCAATGCTCCGAACTGCCTCAGACCATCAATCCCTCCGCTTTCTGTCAAGCTTGGCAAGCAGAGCTGTAGCAGCCAAACTCGAGTCGTCTCCCTGAGGAGACTGCAGAAAGGTTTTATAAAGGGATTCTCACTGTGCATCCCAACACGGAATATAGTTATTTCGATACCCGCGTGGGATAGTGTTTTTGGCTGCTTTCTTAATGGTGTTACAGAAGTCCTGATAAGCCGCATCCACATCAAGTGAATCAGGCGGCAACAAAGTCTTTTCGAATTTATTCGTCAAAGCAATGTAGTGACTCCATTTGGCCTTGCGGAAGTTCCATCGCTTAACAGGCATGCTTGGCACTGCCATAGCAAACCTTGGTGGTGTAATAAGCGAAAGTCGATGCTATGACCTGGGGAACTTCTCAAGGACACGTCTATCCGGTAAGCGACTGTTTGGACCTACGCTAGCGAAAGCTAGATCTGGATTGGTGCCAGTGTTCCAGCGGCCGGAATAAAAACTGGCAGCGTCCTTGGCATTATATAGCAGGGCAAGATAATTAATACTTGCCCAGCCAGCCAAGCACTCACCGTCCGGACTGTTGTCATCATAACCCCAGTCAGCATGACGACAGTTAAAATCGCCAGCGTACAGACAGGGTGAGGAAACACTGGGAGATCCAGGGTTCGCAATCGCGTTGGTGGTGGCTTGTAGACGTTGACTATTTTATAGCCATCAACGTCCACACACAACCACTCAATCTCCGATATCGGTGGAGATTGGTCCAAAAGCGTGTATCTCAGTCGCTCGTGGACAAACGTGGCAAGGCCATGCTTCCTGCTTAAAGAAGACCCAGCTAGTTGGTAGTGTGGTAGCACCAACTTCTCTGCATCAGTGCAATGGGTCTCCTGCTGTAGGATGACGAGTGCCTCAGACTGCATAGCGAGGTGATGAAGAACATTCATCTTGCTTGCAGTGAGGCCTTCGATGTTCAGTTGAAGAATAGTGGGTCTTCGGAACTTGTTGGCAATGTGCCCTGAAAAGGGCAGTTTTATCCTGATATTGTCCCGTCCTGAAAAGGACGTTTGCCGATTAGCAGACCCACACTGAACATCGGAATGGGTGGATACCCTTCCGTTTTGGTAGGTTGGGTTTCGGTCTGTCATTTTAAAATCAATGAGCAGACTTACTCACGGCCCAGGCTGCGTGAAAGCACCTACCATCTGGGCCTTTTTTTTCTTTTATTGCTATATTTATCCTCCTGACTCGCAAGAAAGTGACGGAGCTGCTATTACATAGAGTAAGCAATTACACCGACCTGCTTCCAGAGATGCCAAAGATATTGCTGTCCACTTGAAACTTAATAAAGATATGACTGAAATTTAGAAATGCTTTCCAAGACCACCAAGGAGGGGAAAGTGTCGTAAAGTGTTTTTCCCAAGGATACAATAGAATGCCGCGACTAGGGTTTTAAATCTAAGGATTAGATGACTAACGTGTTTTTTGAACTTGGCGACACTTGAATTGTTACAAGAAAATCTATGTCTTTGAACACATTATAGAAAGGTAAATAATTGGTTGAAACAAAAATCTCTGAGTATATAATTTATTTTAAAGTATACCGGTACATAATTATAATGCATTAGAGAATATATTAGAGTATATAATTAAAACAAAATCTGTGGTCGTGACAAGGTAAGGATTGAGTTTTATTTTAGAGTTAATAAAATTAAATAAGATCTTATCAGGATGAGGATTGTAGTTCATACCGGGAATCGAACTGATCATCATATTACATAATTCTTGATTCAGCTGGTTACTAGATCTTAGGTTTATCCCTCGCTAGAAGACGCTGGTGAGCTATAGTGGTTGGATACGTCTTCTTCAAGTTCGAGATTGAATCTGTGGTTAACCAGCGTTGCTGAATCTTAGGCTCATAGACATTAAGAAAATTAAGCTGAAGGGTTACTAGTGGAATAGATGCACCACCGCAACGTACGTCAAACACAAGATTGTAAACTACTCGCATGCTAATGCGATATCAACCGAAAGTTTTATTTCTCCGTTTATGCAATAACAATAATATCAAAAAACCAGGATCCCTTTTAACAGCAGAACTTAATTTAATCAAGTCAGTTATAAAATAATTGACTGATTCTGACAAATTACTTGTCACAATAACCCTTTATTCTAAACCTTAAAAAAATTTTTGGTGATAGTTTTGATTTATTCCATTTTACAAAGATTCGATTAATAACGAAAACCAGAAACAAAAAAAGAAACAAATTATGCTGCAAACAACTTAAAAGATAAATTCCATATGTTCAAATTCAAAAAATGTCATGTCTTTGATGAGCAATCTTTAATGGTTTTCCCGCAACGAAAAAGTATTTTTTGGTATATATTTTTAAGTTTGGCTATTCATTATGCCATTGCTGAAGTTAAATACGCCGGGAAAATGACGCTAGATGTAGCAAATGTACATACCGGAACACCTTTTTATAATGAAAAAGAACGACAAATCTTTATTGAAACAATGACAGAAATTCTAACAACTCCTCCTTTTTCTGATAAAATTCCAGGTTTTATCAAAATTGATGAAGTATGGCATATACACAGTAGATGGGAAACGTTTTACACTCTTCATTACACAAGCGGACCCATCGATCCACCTTGGATTTTACGAAGTAGAAGATATTTTTCAACTCATTACGACAATAAGATTTCACGATTAATGAAACAGAA
This sequence comes from Diplosoma virens, assembly GCA_963680785.1. Taxonomy (NCBI): domain Eukaryota; kingdom Metazoa; phylum Chordata; class Ascidiacea; order Aplousobranchia; family Didemnidae; genus Diplosoma; species Diplosoma virens. The sequence goes on along the minus strand of OY796895.1, from coordinate 32,301,089 downwards.
AGGATCCAAATTTTGGCCACGTGGTCCAAACGTGGTAGAGCCATATATCGAAGGGGGTACTCCAATATTTTACCACAGAACAACCACGTACCAAGGACAAATAATCACCACCAGAGCATTTTACACACCAAAAGAAGATAAGACAACGTCTCCGAAAACAACTTATATAAAAGCTACGGAAAAGCAACGTGGAAATAGTAAAACCGAAGCAGACTTAAAAAATGGTGGAAAAAATTTGCTTGTAATGATTAGTGCTATTGTTGGACTGGTACTTATCTCGCTTGTTGTACTTTTTACTTTCCATAGAAGAAGCAAAAAACAATCGAGCTCCTACAAATATTCATCGTACGATAGCACGTACAATCCAAAAAAGAGTTATTACAAGTACGATTATAGCACCTATGGTCCAAAAAAGAATGATCATTACTACAGTAATTACAATAAAAGTTCATCTAAATTCTACTCGAATTTATCGTAAGCTTTTTTAGCAAAACTGCTTTTAACATTTAAAAGTTACTGTTAGCTCATTTTATATTTATTGAAAATCTATAAATCTATATTGCAAAAAACTTCTAAAAAACATGCATCTTTTTTATCCCGGTGTTTAATTCATCGTTAAAAATAAACAATAATATAAAAGCTGCATTTTTGTTTTTTCTATGCCTAATTGAATATACAAAACGAATAGAACGAATTTTTTGGATTTTCTAAAAAAAACATCACTTGAAACTTAGAATAGACATTGTCAAAACCCCAATTGTAGGTCCGAGTCATCACTTCTTTTCGTGTGAGGAAGTTGGACGGATGCTGGATGGTCCACCAAATGGCGGACATGTTTCCATCAGCCAGGTTGCCAGATTCTTGTCGACATCTGAGATAGCACGGGATTGATTGGGATGATAATAAATGGGGCAAGGTGTTATTATATGTTCAGCTGTCTTCTCCCTTGCGTTACACTCACAGGCCTGCTGTAGAAGCCATACCTCATTTATGCGTTTCTGAGAGGAATAGAGCAACACCCGCCTGAAGGAGGTTAAGCCTGACCCATGCAGGTCTTAGATATAAGAGGTGTTTTGGCTTCTGAGCGCGGCAAGCTAGGGACAGAACGGCTTTTTTTTTGGCGAAGCTCAATTGGTTGGATGCTTGATAAGATTAAAAAAAGAGTTTGTTAGTTAATGTGGGACGCAGGTATTCATCCGGTTACGATGCGCAACCTATCGTTAATGGGCACTCCGACACCAAACAGGTGCACGGTACTCAGCCGTGGAATGGACCAAGGCAAGGGTGGCTGTGTGAAATACTGTGGCATTCCCACCCAACTTTGTCTAGTAAATCGCTATAGAAGCCAAAGGCAAGCAGTTAACTTCTTGCGCAGTGAGTCTAACTGTCGGCAAAACGTGAGTGTCCTATCCAGTTTTATGCCAAGATAAGTGGGTTAAGCACAAAACGGTAGGGGCTGTCCATGGACAAAGATGTTTAGCTCACGTTGTTCCTTCTTGTTGTAAAAAGGGAAGCCTTCCGACGCAGTATTTGTTGTACGGTGTTGTATAACAAGTCAGTAGTAATATATGATCCATTTGAAGTGAATTGTGACGTCATCAAAGGAGCGCAGGAGCAGGAGCGCTGACATCATCAGTGGCGGAGGGTGGCGCTAGAGAGCAGTGGCGGAAAGGGGATCCAAAATTTATTTTAAATCCTATTCCGAATCCAAATCCAAATCCGAATCCTAATCCTAATCCTAATTCTAATCCTAATCCTACTCTTACTCCTATTTCTAATCCTACTCCTAATCCTAATCCTAATCCAACTCCTATTTCTAATCCTACTCTTATTTCTAATCCTACTCCTATTTCTAATCCTACTCCTATTTCTATTTTTAATCTTATTTCTAATCTTATTCGCAAATCTAAGAAAGACGGTGGTCCTGAGTTTGACTCCCACCCAAGACAGTAGAAATCCTAATCCTAAGAAAGACGGCGGTCCTGAGTTTGATTCCTACCCAAGACAGTATAAACTCTAACCCTAAGAAAGTTTGTGGTCTTGAGTTTGATTCCTACCCAAGACAGTATAAATCCTAAACCTAAGAAAGACAGTAGTCCTGAGTTTGATTCCTACCCAAGATAACAAAAACCTAACCCTACGAAAGTTTGTGGTCTTGAGTTTGATTCCTACCCAAGAAAGTATAAATCCTAACTCTAAGAAAGTTTGTGGTCTAGAGTTTGATTCCTACCCAAGAAAGTATGAATCCTAACCCTAAGAAAGTTTGTGGTCTTGAATTTGATTCCTATCCAAGACTTCAAAATATGGCATAAGAATATTTCAAAACATTCTGCAAGATTTTAAAGCAATAAAATGAAACCGCTTCTTATTTTAAATACTCTTAAATTACTCTAAAACCAGCTTCATTATTTTCCATAAACAGCCAAACAAAACTTGTGACTATGAATTTAAGTTAAAAATAAACAATAATTTTATTAAAAGAGTAAATTCTATTAAATATTTAGGAGTTCTGATTGATAATAAATTAAGTTGGTCAGAACATGTGGATTATTTAAATCTTCAGCTCGCCAGGTACTCGGGACTTTTCACTCGACTACGTAGATATGTCCCAAATGAAATCCTCTGTTTACTTTATTACAGTATTATTTACTCTCGAATCAAATATGGTATCTTATCGTGGGGTACAGCTTCTAATTTGCTGCTAAAGAAAGTTGAAATTTGACTTGATCGCATTTCAATGGTCATAACTAACAAATCGATATATACACCAGTTGGAATGTTATACAAATTTTTGAACACATTAAAAGTAACCGATGTTTACAATCTCTAATTAGGTAAATTTATGCATCAACTGGAAAATAATAAATTATTAACTGTAAAATAATATATTTATTTTTTTAAACTTTTTTAAAAAAATAAATGAAATCCATTCATATGAAACAAGATTAATTTAAACACCAACCTATTTTCTACCCCGTGTAACAAAATTATTTGGCTAATTACAACTGTCTTATAAAGGTGTAAAGCTTTGGAAAAGAAATCTCAATATTTAAAGCAAGCATTAGTTTTCCTTCACAAAATCATATAAAAATGATCTTATGTCGAAGTATTGAGTCGCTTTGTTTTTTTTGATTTTTTCTTTAGCTTTGTGCATTAAATGTTTCACGCAAATGTCTGTGTAAATTTCATGCGTAAATCTTGGCTAAAATTCCTATATATGTTTATGTTAATTTTTATGCTTTCTGTCATTCCGCCGCGCTGTTTCCTTGTGTTACTTTTTATGAACTGATTGTATTAGGGAGCATCTAACTCGATAACGCATGTTCTTCGATGCTCCCGGCCGTTGCGCCAATTTTGTTTGCTTGCTGTTTATATTGTTGTTTGTATTGGTGAATAAACTATCTATCTATCTACCTATCTATCTATCTATCTTCAAAGGGCGAAACATTTAACGAAAAAATTAAAAACTAAAACCAACTAACTCATAACGAAAAACTAATTTCAACTTTTTAATTAAAAAATTAAAAAATCAAAATTTAAAAAGTGAGTGCACTAAGCGACCGACTCGTGCTCAGCAGGACACAGATTCGCTGCTGGAGCTGTTCGAATGCTTACTTGCATGTGTAACCAATTCAGATTTTCCTCTCTAATAGATTGCTACCTTAGCTTGGTGGAGGAGTTTGCGTTTTCTATGATCCTAAAAGCAATGCCGTCTGGAGTTTTCAACTTCTTTTAGCGCTACCCATGGTAGTGAGGTTGAAGGTGAGAAACAGATCAAAAGCAATCTAACAAATGTTGCCAAATGAATAATTCAAGTGACAATATTGGGGTCGTGCAAAATAAAAAGGTGCATCGGGCGTTGTGCAGGATGAAAAGGTCTACGTTCGCGCTTTAAGCAGAGGATTTTTTCGTTCAAAAAGTAAACTAACTTCTCCCTCATCACAAGCTGACAGTAACTGGAAACCTATCAATGCATTTGCTACGCGTTTGGAAAGGCAAATGAGGGGAGCGCACAGTATCTGTACTCGAGTTTGCGCCAAACATCGGAATCTTCGTATGGGCAACTGAAACGTTACTTTAATCAAAGGAAAAGAGCAGAAATTGGTTTGGGAGGCAAAGCAGTATCATCGTGATATTGTTGAATTTTCCTCAATAAAGTGTCGTGGCTCAGATACAATTGAGTTGAATTAAGGCTGAAAGCTTTTTTGTCAGATGTAGAAGTGACCATGTCTGAATTTTTGTATATTTTTAAATTTTTGTTAACCCTCGCTTGGCCACTGTGTCACTGATTGGAATCTATTTGGAAGAAATGTTTATCTCCTTAAGTTTAGGCTACAGGAGCAGTCACTGAGTATTTTGCAGGTTTACGCACCAAACGCTGAAGCGCAGTACCAGCCTTTATTTTTTTATTTATTTTTTATTATTATTATTTTTTTATCTCTATATTTATCCTCCTGACTCGCAGGAAAGCGACGGAGGCGCTATACATATTAGATGAAGTAGATTAAGTAGGTGTTGCTTTACTGAAAGTAGCATCTGCAGAATTAATTGTCCTACTGTGTGATTTCATTGCACACGTGGGTACTGGCAGCAAGACATGAAAAAGTGTTATCGAAAGACAAAGAGAGACTCTGGCATTAGCACGAAGGTGTTTGCTACAGTTCTGTGCCACCAACCGATTGTGCATGATGAATACCTTTTTTTGGCACAAGAAGATTCACAATTACACTTGCCACAGAGATTCGGTGGGACAGCGTTTTATTATTGATTTCTGTGTTGTCTCAGTGGCTCGTTTCTTCTCTTGTCGATGTTCGTGTTAAACCATTATCTAGTTGTCTGCATTCTGAGAGTTCTGAACAATTCGAGAATAAGGAAACAATTCACAGCAAGAAGAGCATACAAAATAAAGTGGGAGATACTTGCTGAGAAAAAGGTGAGACATAATTTTACTAGCAAAGCTGCTTCCCCGTTAAAAGAATTTCCTGATTTTACTGAAGACGTCCGGACTGAGTGAGATTTATTTAAATCAGCAGTCATTACATCTGCAGGTCTAGTTATGGTTGCAAACGTATGGGAGGTCAAACGGGTAGTGAAAAAAATTGCTTACAAGAAGTTATAAAAGCTATCCGTCCAAAGAAAGTTGCGTTTAGAGCTTGGTCAACAAACAGCAGTATTGATTGCGGCACTGCCAGTACGTAAGACTGCCGCTGCTATGATCAAACAGTTTAAAGAAAAGTCATAGGAAGAATTTGGACGAAAATTGGATACAAATTACAGATCGGAAAATAAAGTATTTCGGCAAGTTGTTTGCGTTTGCGCGGCAAAAGAACACCAGTTGCCACTTTTATTTAAAGTCGTTTGCGTGGCAAAAGAACACCAGTTGCCACGTTTATTGAGAATATTAATAGTGTGCTTCTAAAGCATCAAAAGGGAATCCTAAATCGTTGTGGAGAATAGTTTTGTGAGCTCTTAAATTTAGTAACAGTCCAACATTTGGAAACATCAGAGTTACAAATTAATGAAGAAATTTATTTAACTGAAGCAAAGTTGAGCACAGTAATCGATTTTTTAAAATCTGGCAAGGCCCCCGATGAAGATGATATTCGACCCGAAATGTTGAAGGCCATAAAAAACTTCGGTGTTCATTGGCTGACTTGTGTTTCAAGTAGTTTGGAAAACTGGTGAGGTACCGAAGCAATGGCAGACCAGTGTGTTAACATCTATTCACAAAAAGGAATACCAGAAGAAGAAGTGCACTAACTACACGGGAATTTCTTTGTTAAGTCTTTCTGGAAAGGTCTGCGCAAAGTGTTCTGGAAAGAGATGCCGTGAAATAGTCGAACCTCAACTTCAGGATGCACAATGCGGATTTGATCGAAGGACAAACGAACGGACGAAATCTGACAAATCTTTTTCCTTCAACAAGCTTTTGAGAAATTGTGGGAATATGCCAAAGAGGTGTATACATGCTTAAAAAAGTAAACCTTAAAAAAGCATATAACCGTGTTCTAAGAGACAAGCTGTGGGCAGTACTGCTGGAGTATGACGTGAGAGGTCAGCTATTAGCTACTATTAAATCGTTGTGTAAACAATCAGAGGTCAATATTTGTGTCAATTTTCTGAAAACAAAGCTTTTTATGTCAGTGTTGGATTACGACAGGGATATGTTCTCTCTTCTTTCTTTGTTCCTTACATACACGGACAAGATAGACAGAAACAGTTTTTCCAGTACTGGCAGCATATTTGGGGAGTGCAATTTTCGGCGTCTGGTATTTGGAGATGACCTTGTATTGTTAAGGTTGAGCAAAAACGATCTCTAAAACGCACTTGATCGGTTTTTTGACGTATGCTTGGATGCTGAAATGCAAATTAGTACGGTTAAAACTGAGATAATATGTGTCAAGGAACCCTTTCCAGTGTTCTTTCCAAACAAATGGAGTAACTCTTGAACAGATGGAGAACTCTAAGTATTTTGGAGTCACATTCTCGAGTAGTAGTAGACAGGACAACAAACTGGACACCCTTATTAAAAAAGCAAGTGCAGTAATCCGCCAGCTTTGGTAATCAGTTGTACTGAAACGAGGGCTATGTACAAAAGCAAAGCTTTTTGTTTTCAAATCGGTTTTTGTTCCTATCCTCGCCTATGGTCATGAGTGTTAACTAATGGTCGAATGTTAACTAATTAACTAATGCTCGAATATTAACTAACTATTGTTAACCAATAGTCGGCAGCGTGGTCGAGTGGTTAAAGCGCCGGGCTCGTGACCAACACTGTCTCCGTTCAAAACCCACTCACGCCATTCTGTTGTGTCCTTGCGAAAGACACTTTACGGCACATTTCCCTGCTTGGTGGTCCTGGCAAGCAGTTCTAAATTACAGTCATATCTCTATTAAAATTACAAGCGGACAGCAATATCTTGGCTTCTCCGGAAGCAGGTCGGGGTAATTGCTTACCCTATGCATTAGCGCCACTCCGTCACTTTCCTGCCAGTCAGGAGGATAAATATAGAGATAAAATAAAATAAATAAAAATAATGACCGAAAAAATGAGATCCCAAGTACAGGCGGCCGAAATATTTTTTTTGCGAAAAGTCAGAGGTTTATCCATACTTGACAAGGTTAAAAGCACTGACATTCATCAATCTTTCAACATCAACCGCTGCTACTCTGCATAAAACGATCACAAATGCATTGGTATGGCCACGTGACACGAATGTCTCACAAACAAACAGGAAAGCAACTGCTGGATTCTCTTCTGAGTGGCAAAAGACCTGGAGGGCGAGCCAGAACTCGCTGGCGGAATTATGTTGAAGACCTGGCCTGGTGGAGTCTTAAAATTCCACTGGCAAAATTGTCACTAGTTGCAGGAAATTGGGATGGTTGAAGATATCAACTCAAGCGGCTGCTCCCGAAATCTCAAAAGGATAAGTGGAACATTGAATTAATACAACGTTTTCCCCAAAAATGATGACGATGATGAAAAAGTAAAAACTTAAAAAATTATTATTCATATTAATCATAAACCCTACCCCCGCTCTTTTTATCAATACTGCGGATACAGTAGCATTATATCTCAGTGTAAACCGAGATCTTACTCCAAAGGTCTAGTCTAAAGCATGCCTTGAAAGCGCAATTTAGTTTTAGGTCAGAAGTTCAACAGATTTTTGTAGAATTGACTATAATTTGCTTGAATGACATTATTCCACAATACTTAGGTACGTTTTTTGCGCAAAAAAGTAGAATTTTTACTGGTAACAATCACTCAGCATCTACAGCGAATCTTTGCATGCATATTATATTATTGCCGTTTGCCAATGTGCTAAATAAAACTGTTATCTTTAAGAGATACATTAATAACGTAATTTGGTTTTCATATGATTATTCTACATCAACCAAAATAAACGACTACCCCACACCTAGTTTGATGATTTTAATCCGAAACTAGTTTTTAACAGAATTAACACCAAGCTGATGATGAACTAAAGTTTTTACATGAGCTCTATTGCCAGCTACACTCACTTGAGGATGCGAGTTAATTTCAAGCCGTGCTAGGTTCTGGTCGGAAACAAGCGGGACTTGGCGGAGCATGAGCGCATGGTGTCGACTGAGGAGGAAATGGCCCTAGCCCGGGAGTTGTGTTGCCACTTGTTCCGGGAAATCTCGGTCAAAGAGTCGATCAACAATTCGAGCAAAGTGCTCGAAGATTGGTGGCGCGAGTTTTTGCATCTGAGCGCGCGATCGCCATGTACCAGCCGGTAGCCGCCATCTACAAGTTCTAAATTCGCATTCAAGACAAAATCTCGGTTCTGGACTCGGAAGCGTGTACATGCGCGTCTGAAGCGTTAAAAACTGCCAACGGGTCTATTAAGACCTCTCTCACTAGCGCATTGAAGAGACAGGGCAGTGTTACGTCACTTTACTCGTTGCCAACTCGTTCTAGCAAGGACTCGACGTTTAGTGATCCCAACAACAACGAAGAACGCTTTATTTCAAAAATTCCGGAGCATCAAGAAATGGACGAGAATCCTAGCTCCACTGAACGGATACCAAGCCATCAGACAAAAATTTCAAAGCGAAAAAACGAGAAGACCAAGTTTTCCTTTTTTCCGTTTTCACCACAGCCAGACGTTTTGAGCAATTCATCAGTGTTGGCAATGTATACAACACAAGCAGTTCAAGTCCTCATATTGGGGAAAGGCATTTAGTAGTTAAACTTCAGTTTTGGAGGCAACTCACTGAAACCACTTTTAACCAAAATTTTCGACGCAAATGCATCTTTTTAAACTGTCTTTTTGAAAATAAAATTTTTTTTCCTCTACTCGATTTATCAATTTTTTTACTGTAAGCTTGCTCAATACGCTATTGCTGGAAATTTTTATATTGTTTTTTTATTTTAATGTTTATTTGTTTTCAAGAATTGCACTAGAAAACATCGGAAGCTTTGTAATTGAAATATTTTTAAGTGATTACCCCGATCTGTTTTCAGAAAAGCCAAAATTTACTCGTCTTGTTGAAATTTTTCATTTGTTGTTTTAGCTTTTAATAGTTATGTGACTGAAATTTGGAGCTGCTTGCGAAGACGGTTGAGCAGAGCAAAGTGCTGTAAAATGTCTTTCTCAAGGACGCAAAAGAATTAAAAGAATTGGTTTTATACCGCGACCGGAATGATCGCGAATATCACCAACACTCTCCTAGCTCATCAACTGTGCTATTTTGTCGCCATTTCAGTTTTGTTTGCTTGACAAGTTTTTATTCGAAAAACTAGAGTTTTTTTGGACAGTAAAGTCTTTATTTCTTGAAAATGAACTCGATTTATTAGGACAGCATCCTTAAAGTTGACTTGATAAGATTTTATAATTTACACCAATCGTTGCTTAGTCAAATCAAAAAGTAAAATTTTAAAAGGTTTTGCTTCACGTTTCTTGTTGCCTTACGCAGTATTAAAATCGGAGTAGTAAAAACAATAGATATATTTTGCAAAAACTTTATTTCAAATTTTAAAGTACAGTAGTTTTAATAAAAAAGCGTTTACTTTGCTTTCAAGGCAAGACTTGGAAATATGCTACAAACTAAGAAAGCTAATACTTGGTTTTGTACATCTTTTTCAAACATGAAACGAACAAAAAAAAGTTTTTTCAAAGCGTAATCATCAGATCGTAGGCAATATGCATCTGCATTTAAATTCTAAAACTTTAAAATAAGCTCGAATAGATCTAGCGTTTCAAATTCCTAGAGATTATAGAAAAGTTACTTGTTGATGACGTTTACAACTTTTGTTATCATTTTTCAAAAAATTTAAAAATTTTTAAAGAGGGATAATATTTTTGTGATGCTTCAGAAAAACATTTTATAAATATCTGCTTTGGATCGATAAATTGTACAGTGCAATTTCGAACCAAAATAGCAATTACAAAAAAATGCTGCAAATAAAATATCCAGTTACCAGTTAAAATTTGAAAATTATTTTCCGGAAAGTAACCGAATAAAGCAACAGGTTTTTGATTTGAAGTAAGAAGTGATCGTATTTGAAGAATTTTTTTATTGTTTTTTCCGTTTTCTGTCGCAAAGTGCAATAAGTCAGCTTGACAACTCACAGCAGTTTTAGGGCCGTTCTGTTTTTTGCTGTAAATAGCAAACGGCTTGAAAATATCACAAAAAGAAAAACTTCTTTTTGGGTCAGAGGAAACGCACTGTTCATGAGGAAGGCCAGACGGACTCGGCTGTGTCGCTTCAATGGAAAAAGTCGTCTTGGGAGAACTGCTCCTAGAATTTTCGTCTGCAAAAAGCTTGTCCATAAACATGTCAAGAGATCCTTCCAAATCATTTTCTTTAAAAACTTCATCTTCTTCAAAAGTTTTTGTCGTTTTCTCAAAAACATCAATCCCATCTCCTCTACCGACATCATGAAATTCCTCGATAGGGTCAACATTATTGAAGGAAATAGTGCTTAAATCTTTATTCTCTTCTTTATATAACTAGAAAAAATTTACTATTTAAAAATTGTAAAGACTACTTACATTGTTAAACTTTTTATTGCATGTAAATTTATGTAAGATCATTATTGTAAAAACGTTCAAGAGGAGTTTTATCGATAGACGTGATTTTGATTCACTCCCTTGTTATGCTCTTAAATAAGACACTATACAGCACCTTACTAATTCGCAATCTTTTTTTTTCTGTGATCATTTAGGAACTTTAAAAAATCTCCGGCTTATCCAATAATTAAGTTCACCTTGCTTGAGATTATAGTGTCTAGTTTTAATATAAGTTGGGACTGAAGGCTGATGTTAAGAAACACTGTTTTAAACCTCAAGTTTTAGTAATATAACAACACTTCACATAACTTTACAACCAAGAATAGATAAAAAAAAGACTTCTTTCAGCTGGACAGCCACATCTAGGTGTTTTTAAAAGTTACATGTGCTATCGCTTTGAAATTGATGTAACTGTAATCACTCGGCAATTGTCTTACAAGTTACAATAATATCCAGCTGATGAAAGAGTAAATGGAAGAAAAGGCTTAATGAAAAAAGTTTTCTATGCAGATAATTTAGCACTGATGAGTAAAACAATAGAAGCTCCAAACAAAAGGTGTCTAAAATGAAGAAGTGCATTGGACAGCAAAGGACTGAAAGTGAATCTTAAAAAGACGAAGATGATGGTATGCAGAGGGTGAAGTTATACGGAAAAGAATAGACCCATGTGGAATATGTGACAAAAGGGCGACTGTAAACTCAGTCCTATGTAGAAAATTTTTTGTTTTATAAAGATATGACTGAAAATTAGAACTGCTTGCTAGGGCTGCCAAGCACGGGGAAAAAAGTGGGATAAAGTGTCTCTTTCAAGGATACAACAGAATAGCGTGCGTAGGTTTCGAATCGAGACCATGTCGACAGGAGTGGATTAGCAAATTGAACCGACCTTGGAATTTAAAAATAAAACGGCCTACTTTTTCAACTCAATTTTGTATGAAGAAAATATTAGCCTGCAATGTTTAATTCACAAACTATCTATGGCTATTATTAACTAAGCAATAAAAAATATTGTGTACGCTCCCAACAATATCTTAGGTGAAACTAAACATGTTGAAGTAATTTGCTGATGAAAGGAAAGATAGATAAAAGTACGTGAGATCAGTATATTATGTGGAAGCTAAGCGTGGTGTTTGAGAAAAAATAAAGTTGCTATTGTGAGAAGAGCGGAATAATAACAACTTTACTGTAAGAAGAGCGGAAACCCAGCCATCGGTGGCACATTTCTATGTCTCTTGATGCCGGTCCCAAGCCCGAATAAATGGGGAGGGTTGCGGCAGGAAGGGCATCCGGAGTAAAACTTTTTGCCAGATTTATACAAATGTGTAATCATTGTAAATCCATACCGGATCGTCGCGGCCCAGGTTACCAACGACCGCCTCAGGTGTCGCACAGCAGGGCACCTGCGGAAATTATGCTACTGCTAAACAAAGTGAAAATAAGAGCAATAAGAGAGGAGGAAGGCGAGTAAAGAAGCAGCGAGAAGCATGGAAAGGAAGATGCTCACTCATAAGGGTGGGTACTTTAAATATTGGAACGATGACTGGAAGGGGAAGAGAGCTGGCAGATATGATGGAGCGAAGGAATATAGACATATTGTGCCTACAAGAAACTAAGTGGAAAGGTAGTAAAGCAAGAAACATTGGAGGTGGGTGTAAATATTTTACAACGTAGCTGATGGAAGAAAAAATGGGATAGGGATAGTGCTGAGGGAGGAGCTGGATGAAAGTGTCCTGGAGGTAAAGAGGGTGTCGGACAGACTGATGGCCATGAAGCTGGAGGTAAATGGGTCCATCCTAAATGTAGTAAGTGCATATGCTCCACAGGTTAACTACAGCATGGAAGAGAAAAATGATTTTTGGGATGACCTGGATGGATTGATAGAAAGTATATCAAAAGAAGAGAGGATAGTTCTTGGTGCAGACCTTAATGGACATGTGGGCGAAGGAAACATCGGGGATGAGGAAATAATGGGGAGGTACGGTGCTGGAACAAGAAATAAGGAAGGATCAATGGTTGTGGATTTTGGGAAAAGGATGGATTTGGCGATTGTCAATACTTATTTCAAGAAGAAAGATGAATACAGGGTGACGTATAAGAGTGGAGAAAAAAGTACTCAAGTAGATTATGTGATGTGCAGAAGGAGGAACCTGAAGGAAATGTGCGATTGTAAGGTAATATTGAATGAGTGTGTCGCAAAGCAGCAACGTATGGTGGTATGCAAAATGGCTCTTATGGTGAAAAAGAAAAAAGCAGAGAAAGTAAAGCAAAAGATACGATGGTGGAAACTGAAAGAGACAAGCTATCCAGAAGCGTTTAGACAAGAGGTGACCAGGATTTTGGGAGGATGGGTTACCTGATGAGTGGGACAAAACGGTAGAAATGCTAAGAAAAACAGCTGAAACTGTATTGGGAGTGACATTTGGGAAACGAAAAGGAGCAAGCTTCTTCTGAACTTCAAGTTTCCCGGTAGCTCATTCCACGTTTTTCTATCATTTTAACAAAAAAGCTAGTCTGTCTAGTATTTTCCTTTTTTGCATGACGTGATGATTGCGTAGCGAACGCTTGACTGACAGCAAGTAAATTCAAAATCGTCTTGCTACTGCTGAATTGTAGATAAGCCTCAACACATGCCTGATGTTTCTGGGAACTTTCATGCTCATCTATTCGTTGGTGAATATGTTTCCACGCACTAAAACCAGTAAGAAATTTGTTACATTGTTGCTCGCTAAAATTGCCATATATAATGCAACCATTGCAAAAAAGCACTTCTTTTTCTTTGCAATAGGACATCCACAACCGCTGCAAACATCCTCCAGCGTCATCAGGTCAAAAATACAGATTTTTGCTATTGAGTTTGGTTGTTTTTGATTGATGAGGGTGAAATTTGAAATATTTGTTTAGTTTTTCTCGCTTAGGTTTTACAAACCAAGAGTGGCTTGATGTTTCTGATACCGACCCAGCGACAGTTACAAATGTTGAGTTGATGGCGGGGCAATAGTTTTTGATACTGCTGACGAGGCAATAGTTACCAATAGTGATGGTAATACTTACTGATAATGATGGCGGGGCAATAATTTTAGAACAAGAAGAATCTTGACGGTCTACTATTAGTCCAGTATGAACATTACAATTTGCACACTGATCTTTATCTAATTCATGCATGGCAGAATTTACTAAATTTATTTGACTTTCTACAAAGGAGCTCACTTTTACAAACACGTCTTGAGTATTCATTCACTTTGGAGCTATATCGAGCAGTTTCTTGTTTTTCTCGCGTTCTTTCTGAGCACCACCTTTTCTCTTCTTCTTTTCTTTTTCAATTTTTTAGGACTTACTAACCCTAATTTAGCGTTTTTACTTTATACTGTAGCATACTTGCATCTAGCCAGGACAACAATACGCACATATACAGTATTATTAATTTATATGTTGTCGATGTTTTGTTGATGTTTCACATCAAATATTTTTACTGTAACCTAGCCTTGTCTATATCTTATAGTAGCAGGTTTCCAAACAATTTTTCAGTAGAATTAGGCCGGGAGCGGAAATAGGTTAAAAACCACTGATTTCAGAGAACGATTTTCTGACTTTGCTAAACCTAGGCCACTGTATACGCACTATACCAGCGGTTCCCAAACTTTTTTTGTTCACGGCGCTCTTCGAAAACTTATCAATACTCGCGGCGCCTTAATGAAGCCAAAATTTGCAAATTTTAAATTTTACCAAGAAATTGTATTTAAATCATGTTCATTATTGAAAATGCACAAAAATTTCAGCATTATTCGCAAAATACTAAAAAACATTTAATGTAAGCAGGAGCTTGTTGCTCTATGCACATTTTATTAAACCGCGGTGCAATGTTTAATATCGCAACACGCATGTCGCGTTCAATGTTAATCTTATCGCGATACTTCGACTTGATTACTGCTGCCGCAGAAAAACCGGTTTCACACAAGTGTGACGTAATTGCAAATGGCACAAGAACACGGAGAGCTTTACAGCCTACAAGTGGCACTCAAATTGAGCCTTAAACTAGAATGAAATGAGTAAATTAAGGTTTTATAATCTTTTCAAAATGAGGTCAGAAGAAAGATCCATAAATTGTTTAGCTTCAAGAGATGTAAACCCCTGAGGCGCATTTGCATTATCGACAAAATGGTTTCTTATCCAATTGTGCTTCTCCATGTCTTTAGAAAAATATTTCTCAAAATGCGAGATTAGAGCATCCAAATGCGAACACATAACAGTCTTCATATCACACTCATCGGTATTCTGCAGGGAGAGATTGACAGATTGCAAGTTTAAATAGGATTTCAAAAGTGGAAAACTGTCATTGCTCGTTATTTATCAGCAGATCAGTTTTCCACAACTGTAGTTTTCTTTTAAAGCCTGTAATTTTGTCATGGAGTTGCAGAAGGAGTGTCTTTTCCTTGGAGTAAGATGTTTAATTGATTTAATTTTCAAAAAATATCACAGAGATACGCCAACTGAGTCAGAAAAACTTCATCCTCAAAAGTTGTAGCAAATGCGTGGTTTTCTTCTTTTAAAAATATGGAAATTTTGTTTTTCAATTTGTACACACGTAAAAGAACTTTTCCTTTGAGAAGCCACCTTGCATTACAATAAAATCAAAAAGTAGCCTATATTGTGAATTTAGTATGGACAAGTTCTCTCCAATCACTGCCAGTCTATCACGCACCAACTAACAAGCGGTTCCACACAGCTGCTGCTAACTACACGCTGTAAAAAGCTACTAACAACTTTCACATTGTTATTTTTGTCAGGAAAGCAGTAAATGCAACAATTTTCGCATGCTTTCGCGGCGCCCCTGACAAAGTCTCACGACGCACCAGGGCGCCGCGGCGCCCAGTTTGGGAATCGCTGCACTATAAGTAAAACACGGAATCATTTATTCGTTATCACGTCGATAGTGACGTTGCAATGTTAATTGTCACAAACCGGACCTACGAACACAAATTTCTCTTGTAGTAGAGAAAGATAGGTGGCGGTGAAGACTATCACTTCACCCAGGGTTTCCCCAACTGGGATCCGCGGACCCCTGAGGGTCTGTGATAACTGCACAAGGGGTCTGCAACGATATGACAAAATTTTTTAAATACTGTATACAAATCATGCTTTGCATGACCAATGAATTTGTGCGCAATGACCTCTAATAAAAAACCGCACATTTTTTGGAACGAAATTAGAGAAACGTGAGGGCGATTTGAGGTGAAGACCTTCTTTTTTTAGAAAATAGAACGAGTTTTTCAGAAAAAAATGAGAAATGTGGATCTGATTACAACTGAAGACCTTTTTTTTTGGAGAACAACTCAATTTTAGGACAAAACGTGTAAGATCAGAGACTGATTTTAAGCGATAACCTTTTTATTTTTTTTAGAGAACACCATGTTTTTAAGACAAAAAGTGCTCATTGGTTGGCAGAAAATTGAAGTGACTCAAGATTGGGGGCCATGAAAAAAAATTATCGCAAATAAGGGCCCGTGGCCCAAAAAGTTTGGGAAACCCTGCTTTAACCAACTAATTCGGTTATATCATTTTTTAGTAGGACATAGTTTCAACTATTGTTTTCCAAAATAAGCTTTTCCCTTGTAATTATCCATAATATAAAAAAGTTAAAACAGACTACAAAACCGGCCTACAAAAGCAACGGCTCACCGGGAAAATTTCCGAACTTTGGGTCTGCTAATCCGTCCCTACATGTCGATCACAATCACAGCGCTCTTAACCACTCAACGGCACTGCCGACAAAAGTTAATTAACTATGATCGTGCAATTGAGTGGTCAAGTCAGTGAACAGGAAAACTTTGACAGACCTGTTTTATCCTAATTAGGAGTCATAGGCAGTGGTGAATATTGGGTGAGCCGGGCGCCCCTCAATTTTAGGGGCCCCCCCTGGAAAATAGCAAAATGGTTTTATTTCGTTGCAGATGTTTTTTAGAGATTGCTAAGAAGTCGGGACGAAAAGTGGGAAATACAAGATCGATTTGAGAAAACCTTTTTTTTTCGTTAGAGATCACCGTGATTTTGGGAGAAAAAAGTGAAAGACGAGATCAAAGCTTTTTTTCTTGTTTAGAGAACATCAATTTTTGGAAATCCTTGCCTCGGGCCCCTGAATTTGAATATCTACCACTGGTCATAAGACGCCAGCTCAATGTTGACTCAAATTTAAAATCAAGCTATATTTTCCTGATAAGCAATGATACAAATTAAATGGTATAATTGCTTTTGGTCCTGAATGTCCTGGAGTTTGGTTTGAGTCCTGGATTGGTCGGCGTGCTTTTTAGTTTTTAACAAATCAAAAGTTTAAACTCACTACAAAGCTTTCTGAATTTTCCCCGAACTTATCCGCAAAACCAGTAACTTTTTTTTTTAGTTTGATGCTCTTATTTGCTTTTTTAGTTGACGTCGTTTTTGCTTTTGACGACATTCTCCTTTGCGGTGAACTGCGAAGTTGTTTACCAGACTGAAGCGAAAGAAATCTAAAAACAGTTTAACTTTAATTTATTCGCGACCATCGGGTTTATCAAGCAGAAGTTGCTTTTCAAACAGACCGAAAAATTACAAATGATTAGAAGTAGAAAGAAATAAAAACTAAATTTTGGCTACTTTAATTAAAGCTTAAACTTTAATCAAAGATTTATGAGAAACATTTTAAAGTTTTAATTGCAAAGCAGGATTCAATTTAAATTTTAAAGAGACGTTTTATTTTTGTGTAATTTACTAATACTTGTAGACTGGTGTAAAGAAATTCCAAATCTTTTTTTAAACTATTGAATTAATCTTTTTATTAAATAGATTAGTTTTTAATTTTGTTCAATTAAAAGTCAAGAAGGATGCTTATTTACTGGGATTTAGCTTGCTTTTTTTCCTCTATCTTGTGTTGCTTTTTTTTGATTTCCGTCATACGGAGAAAGAAGGAACGATTATGCATCCATGGAACAAGTGGTTCTTGAGATTCCGAAAAAGAATTTTCAAAACTTGGCTGTTTTAAGTTTCTAAAATTTAGAAATGTTCTTTCATCGAACAATCTGATTTTTTTATGTAAAACAACAAAGCTTAAAAACTTTTAAATAATACGTTTTCAAAACTCAAAAGTAATAAAAATAGTAATAAAAGATTTTATAATTAAAGTTAATAGCCCGGAGAAGAATCATTATCTGTTTGTTTAACATTATCAAGGTTACAGAAAATCCAGCCAATCATTATATAGCTAAGAATAAGTCAAAAAAGTATAGAAAACAGTGATCTTGTTTACCAAATACTAAGTTATACTTGACTTATCCCTACAAACGAGTTTTAAATTTCATCTACCATGGCCAGACCTATAGAAACTTTTACCCATCACGGGCAAGCTTTGGCCTTAAGTTTATCTTGAACTGCAATTGGTACAGTAAATACAGTGAACTCCAAAACAAAATCTTCACTTTTATTTCAACTGTTTTTTCTCTATAGAATCAAATCGTATGCTTTTTTTGGCCTTCACTTTAATTTTATGTGTTTATTTTTAATCAAACCCTTTGATTATCGGAGTTAGGTCCACATACTTAAATGAAGAACAAAAAAGTTTTTTATTAGGATTCTACGTTTTTTTCTAAAAGCAACGAAAAACTTTTGTAGGGCCAAATTGTTTGCTTCATAGCAAAGGTTAAGAAGCACTGAAATAATTGAAGTTAATTAGGCATTTGATTAGAAATTCCTTTGCCGGCCAAAGGTTGAGCAGCCCTGATCCACGGCATAGCAAGAATCTCCCAAGAACATATCACGAGCTGTAGTTGTTTCAAATACTAACAACGTCGATTAATTTAAGACAAAAAACAAAAGATCTTAATTAAGTCGACCATCAACTGAAAAAATTATGAACTTTTTTTGGTCTTCCTTGACTTTGTTTGAATTCGAAATAATAAAGCTCGTTAAATGTTATCGTGCTTAAACTTTAATCATTTCGGATGGTATCTCTGCTTATATTCGTTCTCCCTTCATTCATTTATTTGCACTAGATCAACCTTATAAAAATGCCATTCATCCGTTAAGAAGCGCTGTACAAAATAACAAATTGATTTTCAATCAAACAAGCTGAAACTGATATACGTAAAGACGTCAAGAAACTCACCTTAGCATAATTAATTTACTTGCTTAAAAGTTAAATTGAGATTGACAATGCAATATAATTCCTAACGTTGTACAGATATAATATGCAAAAACTTAATGTTGTCCTAATAAGATTAATTTAGAAACGAAACTGATAGTTATTTTAAAGATGTTTAAAAGCATTGTTAATCACTTTGAAGCATTCTGATGGAACAATAATTGCATATTAAAATTTTTCCCAGTGATCATCTTTGTTGGGCTACAAAGTAAATTATATTTTACATGTTTGTTTTGTTACACTTTGATATCATTTTAAACTTTCGTTTCGATTTTTTACTATTAAAACTGTTTTAAGTTGTTTAAATTAAGAAAAAATTGATTTTTTTCAAATTTGAACCTCTTCATACCGTTTAATTTGATGACTATTTCTAAAAATCGAGATCTTTACCCATAAATATATTTTGTGAGAGCGTGAAAAAACTCAGTAAAAGTAAAGTATTATTCGTATGTAATTAAGCTAAAAATCCAAATTAAGCCAAATTTTAGACACGTTTTTTGTTGATGTATGAGTACAGTTTTGCTAATGTATGTTTAAGTTATTTGTCCTGAAATCCCTGTTCTACCAAGGCTGACTCAAGATATGACCGTTTATTAAAATCTATATTTTTAAGCTAAAAGTTGGATGGGATATTGTCGTTCACAATGGCAAAATTTTAATCGTCCTTTCAATTAAAAAAAAACTATTTTGCCATCAGTTCTCACTTTTTAGAAGTAAAGATAAAGTTTTGTTGCTAGTAAATGAATTAGTGCTGATTAAAATTTTGTTTCAAAGCCTAAAATTGGTGAAAAAAAATGAGGCTTAAGCAATAAAATTATAACTAGGCCTATATCTAAATTTTGTTAGATTTGTTCTTTTTTGTTAATTAAAAGCTAGGTTAATAAACACAACTAAGTAATTACTTAAAGTTGGAGAGAACCAATCATGCAAACTATTTTTACAAATGCAACGTCAAGTAAAGACCAAAAAAGGTCTTGACTTGATGTTCAAACCAGTGGTAAGGCAGAAAAAAAATTTTGGGGGATTTGAGCCAAAAACACGATTACTATAAGTGGTCCTGGTTATGGGCAGAAAACTTTTCAAAATTACGTTCATAAGTAAAGTAAGCCTATTATGCTATTTGAAGCACATTACAGGGCCATGACTTTTTTGGTCTAACGGTAAACCCAACTATTAAATATCAACAAAAGTTTTAAGCTCACTGACTTAATTTAATTAAGTCAGCTTAAAACAAACTCACACAATTCTGTTGTGTTCTTGGAAAAACACTTTCACGGCACTTTCCTCTGCTTGGCGGTCTTGAAAAGCAGTTCTAAATTTTGGTCATATCTGTATAAATTTAAAAAAACAAAATAAAACATTTCAACCGGACAGCAATATCTTGGTATCTCCGTATAAGCAGTCGAGGTAATTGCTTGCCCTATGTATGGCGTCTCCGTCGCCATCATATCTCCATCGCCTTCCTGCAAGTCAAGAGGATAAATATAAATATAATATAAAAAAAAAAAAATTAAATTTTTATGATAGCTACTATCACGAAGCAAGCCGCTACTACTAAAAAATGGTGACAATTCACTTATACAGCTACATAGTAAATTCTGTTTGAATAAGATGCCCTGATTTCGTAATCTGTAGAAAAGAATTCATAATCTGTAAAGAGATATAATTGTTGAGGGAGGGATTTAAATAAAACATAAGTTAATTTAAAGTTCTTTACTGTTAACAAATATTGGCACGTCTTTTATGGTTACCCCTTGACAGCTCATAAAATTTGTTTCGCTAAAGTCTGAACCATTTTATTAGTACATGAATAAAACCCTATTTTTCTGGTACCCACTCAGTTCTTAAAAAAAAATGTAAAAAAAGCAGAGAACGAGAAAAGGTTGTTGTCATTGTAGTATGGAAGACGTCCATTCCGGATTAAACGTAAACATTTCTAGATTATTCTTTTACTACTTCAAGCTGATGTACAGTACTGCGTGGATCAAGTGCTGGAAGCGATGGTATTGAGCCACATCAGGTTTCCTCATTAAGAACAGTCAGACCTTGTGTTCCATTTTGGCCGATGTAAACTATGGGCAACGCTGTTAACCCTTAATGGCCAAGCGTTTCGTCAACCACTATTACCTATGTGGGTCGCTCGTGACCCAACATGTTAAACAAGCTTTTCTCTAGCTTTTAGTTTGTACCCTTTTTTTAAGTTTCGCACAGCAATAAAACGAATTAACGTGTTGCAATCGCACTATTATCCACAGCAAAGTATAACACTTTAAAAAGAACTAACAAAATTTGCAACAATTGCAAGTGTGAGATTTCCATTTTGTGTGAAGCTTACCTAGCCTAACTTGCAAATATAACAGAAGTTATGATTAAGATTTCACGCTATTAACAAATAACTAATATTCAAATAAGATTTAACTTCAAAATTGAAAAAAAAGAAAAACAATAAAACAATTAGAGTTGCCTAGCCTTAAATGCAGTAGGCATAATAATTTAAGGAACAAGAATCAAGCGGCACAATGATTACCAACTGCACAGCCGAAACAACACTTGCAAACTATCTGTACTTTCGAAAAAATATTTCGAGAATGGAGTGTATTTTCCAAAAATATAACAAAACTATTGGGACTGTTCTTACATTGCAACGTAATCTTGCAACGTGCAACGCAATCGTGATTGTGCTACTTGCTAGTCTTGCGTCTAGTTTGTTTTACTGCTTGCTTATTTTGAATATACTTACCCTGACTGATCAGGTAACTGGTGAACCTGGGGTGAGCTTGTTAAGTTAACACGCTAGACGCGCATTTAAGCCAAAACTGTTTCTTTTCTTCTGTTTCTTGTTTACTTGCTTGCATAGTAACATCATACTGATTCAGCAAAAAAGGATAAAACATGATAGATCTAATCATTATTTTCTCGATGAATTATCGCTAATGCAATGCGCGTAGCCCTAACATGCAAAACAAAAGTACTCACGTCGTGTCATACAAAAATTAACAGTTTCAAATTAAACGTAAGTTTAATTTAATATATACGCAGCAGTTTGAATCCGAGCCAATATGTTGAACAGGAGGTAGTCCACCCGATGCTGATTCAACGTCGGGTCGATGTCAGTTGGCCGACCGTAGTTCACCCATGGTCGGTCCGAGGAGCAAAGCATGAGAGAAATAACATCGCTTGCGGCGTTGGTCCGACAATCAACGCCGTCCGCCTAACATCCTTCAAACCTTAAATGGCTTTCTGGGAACAGTCTCGTTTTTTTAAAGTTTTAGTATGGAAACACTAGATGGCTTTTACTTCGAATAATCGATATTGAGAAACGATTTGCATTTTTTACTGTTTATTCATCAAAACAAAATTTTCAAGTTTTAATGTTCTTCACAAAAATGGTTTAAATGGGAGATAAATTAAAAAAAAATTATTAAATATGTGCAACAACGGTTTAGTCCGGTACAAATATTTAATGAAGATCTAACAAATATTTATTAGGAGATTACAAGACAAAGATTTAAAAAACAAACATTTATTTGATGAAGAGACAAATTGTTACCTATAAAAACCAATTTTATCGGTACAACACTCGAGTGACATGACTTCGCATCTACTAAATAACTTTTTTTCGTCTTAAGACTATTTTTATTGAAAATATTAACTTTGAACAACTTTTTTTCCAGCTAGTAAACTAAATGCTTTGAATCAATTTTAGAATAAAAAAGATATTTAGCACCATTGATGTTTTCTCTTTTTTTCAAATCGAGATCGTCTTGATTAAAACATGTAAATTTTGTGACCTAAACAACTTTTTTAGCTTGTGACCTAATATAAAGTTTCGATTTCTCTATAAAAAGGTATTTAGCAACACAAATTTTTACAATATTTTCTCGAGTTGAAATGGTTTTAATTAAAAAATAACAGCTTTGTCAGTTAAAAAAATCGTTTAATGTTCAAAACAATCTTTTTAAACAACTTTTTATTCATCATGCGACTTAAATGGATTGTATCAAATCAATAGTCTGACAAAAACAGCCAGCTTTACAAATTTTACAAGTGATTTTTCGAGTTGAAACCGTCTAAACCGAAGATTTTCAACCTATGGACCATGGCCCAGTACTGGCCACAGTAGTTTTTTAGTGGGCCACGGAGCATAAATCAAAATGAAAGCAATATGTATAATATATGTATAATTAGGCTTGCCATCCGTCTCGTTTTTTAGACATTTTTCCGGCAACCTGTGCGGTCAACCACGTGAAGACTCTTTGTTTTTAGAGAACACTATGATTTTGGGACAGAAATTTAATTTTGTTGACCGAAGTGGGTTGTTATGTTACCTTGGGTTGAAAAATGGGCCACGGTACGAAAAAGGTTGAAAACCACTGGTCTAAACTAAAAAATATCAATTTTTTTCTCGAAAAAATTAGAAGCAATTTGTTTTTAATCACTTTTAGCATGCGGTCATTTTCATTTTTCCTAATAAAAAAACTTCTTGATTCTAGTAAAAAAGAACAAAAAAACAGACATTTTACTTTCAGCGCATCATATTTCACTTATAAACTTTTCCTCTACTTCAAAACTTTCTGAGTATGCAACTGTTTACCATACCCTTCCAAGAAACATGACAGCTAACGTTCATAACTAGATATCATGAGGCAACGAAAGAAGTCATCATTCCAACTAGTTCACCAGCAAAAAATTCGAGAACAATCTGATTTTTCGGGTACTTTTTTCGAGGCATACACCTGTAAAAATATTTCTTGGCGGAGAGAAAGTTATTTTACGCTTAAATAGTTTATTTCAATACGCTATACACCAGGTTCAACAATAAAATTGTAATTTTTTAAGTGCAATTGAATTTTTCAATGCAAAACACTTAATTATAGATAGATATTTTGGGTGGTGCTCTCTAAAAATAAAAAATGTCGTCGCATGACATCATTCATAAATTTCCCATATAATTTTTTTAAATTTTTCACAAGGTTCAAAAAGTCCGAAGAGCCGGGGTTTGGCCACCCCTGGTATATAACAAAGGTGGCCAAATTGCGGCCTTCGGACCATTGCTTGCGGCTCTTTGAACCTTGTTAAAAATTTTATTAATTTTTTTTCTAATTATGTGTTATAATAATTACTGAATTGTCATTGCTTTTAAATTAATTGGTTAAATAAGGAAATCACTGTTGTTAAAATTTTAAACAAGTAACTGACAACATAATAACACAATACTAAAACGTGAGTTACATTAGTTTAAATTAACAAAAAGTAAACTACAGCAATCCATTATGCACTTAGTGTGTCTTTATTTTTGCTGTTGCCTCAGTGACATAACATAACCGACCTTGAGAATTCAGCAGCCACGTACCACCTTGGAATAAATATCGCAGTGCTGATTAAAAATCCTTGTTTTAAACAGTTCATCGATCTGTTTAATATACAAAAATTAAAAAGCGTTTGAAATTTGTTTTTGCCTGAAAAAATTCTGAGCGATGGCAAAAATGGTGGGTAAAAACGAAACTGAAAAATTAGAAAAAAACCAAACCGTATAGCAATACATTTGTCAAATCTGACAACCATTTTTCATGAATTTATCTATCCCACCATTGCGCACGCCACTGCAGTCAATCTGAAGTTTTATTTCCCCGTCAACAATAGCAATAATACCGAATAAAGGAGCACTTTTAACAACAGAACATAATTTTGTCTTGTCAGTTACAAAATAATTCATTGACTGTGACGAAACTAGTCGTCACAATAATCTTTTTTTCTAAACCTTAAAAATTTTATTCAATTTAAAAAAAAATCGATTATTAACGAAAACAGAAACAGAAAAAAAATAATCTCTTTCTATACATTTTAAAATATAAATTCTAAATGATGTACAAGTTTCAAAAATTTGAAGTCTGTAACAAGCAATCTTCAATAATTTTCTCCAAATGGACAAGTATTTTTCTGTATATATTCTTAACTTTGGATATTCGTTATGCCACAGCTGAAGTTAAATATGCCTGCAAAATGTTTTTATCTGTAGCAAATATACGTACCGGAACACATGTTTTTAATGAAACTGAACGACGAATCTTTGTTGAATCGATAACAGATCTTTTTACAGATGTTTATTTTTCTATGGATGTTCCAGGTTTCATCAAAGTTGATGAAGTATGGCACGAAGATGGCAAAGATTGGATAACATATTACACTCTTCATTTCACGAGTGGACCCATCGAACCGCCTTGGATTTTACGAGGTAGAAGAGATTGGGTCCAAACATCGTTAACACGTAGATTGAGAGAGAGAGGATCAAGATTTTATGCAATATCAAACTATATCGAGCCATATCTCGAAGGGGGCACTCCAAGATTTATCCCAAGAACGACCACGTACAGAGGACAAATTATCACCACCAGACCATTTTTCACACCAAAAGAAGATAGCACAACCGCCGATCCGAACACATTTACCACAACATTTACCACAACTACACCATGTCAGACGACGGCACCACCTTGTGTGCATAACGCCAAGGTAGTCGGAAATAAAGACGAAGAAAGTGGTGGAGGAAATCCTGGTGTTGCAGCTGGTGCTATAATCAGCGTTACTCTCATTCTTTTATTTGGATTGTACATTTATACCCAAAAAGAAAAAAAAACAACCCAACCAGTTGACAGGGAATCTGCTCTTTCCCATAGTGTAAAAAGTGATGAATTTAATCCAGCCAATTATAATAATCAATTTGATCATTAAATCAAAGTGTCTAATTCCACTTCTAAAACAACAAAATAACATTGTTAAATAGATTTATTTAAAAAAATGTTTTTTTAATATCTAAAAAAGTTTCAATAATATTATTAAAAAATGTCATTTTTCGATAAGTTATGCCTAATTGTAAATATTCTTTTAGTTCGTAATCGAAAATTTAAAATAAAGAGTTATTTGCTAAAGTGTGATTAATGCTTTCTACGGCAAGTCACTTGCTGGTTGGTAATCGGTTGAGATTGCCATGAATATTGCACCTCTGACGTTATCCCGCAAATCAGAAGGATAAATGTAGAAATGAAATAAGAAATCAGAAATGAGCCAGGTATGTTTTTGAACGAACCAATACTGACAACTCTGGTTACTAAACTGCTTAAAGCGTGCATCAGTTATTCATTACAAATTCTAAAGAAAGTAAATGCCATTGGTACTTGGCTTGGTAATTATTTGTTTTTATTATTTTTGTCCGCAGCGTGGTGGAGTGGTTAGAGCGTCGTGGTTGTGATCAAGATGGTCTCGGTTCAAAACCTACTCGCACCGTTCTGCTGTGTCCTTGTAAAAAACACTTAACTTTTAAGGCCTGTTTTCATTACGAGCGTTGGCGGGATTATTCTTTATTTGTTTATGAATTTTTCTTCTTCTCTTAACTCTGAAGCGTAACTCGTATTAAAAGCGGAATTTAGAAAATGTTCATATAAGTAAACAAAAATCTTAGAAATAAACACGAAATGGTAACCCTATTTAATAACACTCTATAAAAAAATTTAAAAAATTTGAACAACAAAAGCAATATCTTAGCATTTCCGAAAGCAGGACTAGATCGAATGAATGCAGCTCGGTTACTCCAAGATCAACGCCTCCGAAGTTGTACAATTAAAAATACCACCGTTAAAAATTCCATATGGTTTAAAATTGAAAAACATCAAACTTTTTTCAATTTTAAACAACTTTAAAACAGTTTACTAATAAAAAATCAAAACGAAAGTAAAATGATATCAATGTATGTAACAAAACAAACATGTAAAATATTCTCAACAAGTACTTCCTAAAGAGATCATAATGTAACTGATCAAATGTAATTTTAACGAGTTAAAAAATAAATAAGCAAAGAGGAAGATTATTATACGACAGGCCTGTTTCGGTCTTATGGACCTTGTCAGGCATAAGTTATCATAGCCTCTAAGGCAAAATGTTAAGGTGAGAATTCCATAAAGTGACTCTTTTGAAAATAAGAATTCTAATTAATAATCTGCAATTACGAGCTTAAATATTATCAGTCAACATCGAAAAAGCACCAATCGAAAAAAGAGTCGAAAAATTGAATTTCTAACTGCATCGAATTATTGGGAATAGATTTCATCGGAAAGAACCTTGAAGCAGCATTGAAAAGGTTTAATGAAATTTGAATTTCGAACTTCGTCAAATTAAATGATATAACTTACATCGGAAAAATTTGCAGTAGCCAATATCAAAAAGCAAATCGAAAAAAAAACAATCAGAGAAAATATGAGTTGCTTTATAGCCCCCAAAGATGATCACTGGAAAAAATTATCAACAAACAATTATTGTTTCATCAAAATGCTTCTAGGTAATTAACAATGCTTTTAAACATCATCAAAATAACTATCAGTTTGGTTTCTAAATCAATCTTACTGGGACAAAATTAAGTTTTCGCGTACTGGTATTACTATTTGTACAAGGTTAGGAATTATATTGTTTTTATGAATTTTGAACTCGGCAATCGTTCCGATCCAATTGAATTTATTATTTGTTTGAGTGCGTTTTTCATTTCACACTAATTGTTGTCATGATTGTTATTCGAATGGGTTTTCAGAAAAACGTTTTCAGTTCTAACAAAGATCTAGTATTATTTTGTGTGTTGTAATGTTTTTTTATTTATAATGTGTTACATTTTAGATGTAAATAAAATAGGCTTTTAAAGCCTTACTAAAGGTTAAATACTAGATGAAATGAATTAACATATTACAATTTAAAAGACTATTTTTGTTATTGTGGTTTTTTATACGATGGCTCAAGCAAACGTGAAATTTTTGCAACCAGAGAAATTAACTACTGAACCTAGCTCATCATCTGCTGAGGATGACTGGAAGTTCTGGTTTAAAACGTTTTCAGACTTTATCAATGCGTTGCCAGGAAGTGAGAATGCTCTTAAAAAATTACATCTACTGACCGCTTACTTAACAGCTCCTTTGTATAAACTTATACAATAAACTGGCTCGGATGGTAGGTGCTTTCTCGCAGCCTGGGCCATGAGTAAGTCTGTTCATTGCTCTTTAAATGACGGTCCGAAACCCAACCTACAAAAACGAAAAGGTATCCACCAATTCCGATGTTCAGTGTGGGTCTGCTGGTCGGAAAACTTCCTTTTCAGGACGGGGCAATGTCAGGATAAAACTGCCCTTTTTAGGGCACATTGCCAACAAGTTCCGAAGACCCATTATTCTTCAACTGAACATCGAAGGCCTCACTGCAAGCAAGATGAATGTTCTTCATCACCTCGCTATGCAGTCTGAGGCACTCGTCATCCTACTGCAGGAGACCCACTGCACTGATGCAGAGAAGTTGGTACTTCCGAACTACCAACTAGCTGGGTCTTCTTTAAGCAGGAAGCATGGCCTTGCCACGTTTGTTCACGAGCGACTGAGATGCACGCTTTTAGACTAATCTCCACCGACATCGGAGATCAAGTGGCTGTGTGTGGACGTTGATGGCTATAAAATAGTCAACGTCTACAAGCCACCACCAACGCAATTGCGAACCCTGGATCTCCCAGCGTTTCCTCACCCCTGTCTTTACGCTGGCGATTTTAACTATCGTCATGTTGAATGGGGTTCCGACGACAACATTTCGGACGTGAGTGCTTGGCTGGCTGGGCAAGTATTAATTGTCTTGCCCTCCTATATAATGCCAAGGACGCTGCCAGTTTTTATTCCGGCCACTGGGACACTGGCATCAATCCAGATCTAGTTTTCGCTAGCGTAGGTCCAAACAGTCGCTTACCGGATAGAGGTGTCCTTGAAAAGTTTCCCAGGTCACAACATCGACCTTCGCTTATTACCGCTCATTACACCACCAAGGTTTGCTATGACAGTGCCAAGCATGCCTATTAAGCGATGGAACTTTCGCAAGGCCAGATGGAGTCACTACATTGCTTTGACGAATAAATTCGCAAAGACTTTGTTGCCGCCTGATTTACTTGATGTGGATGCGGCTTACCAGGACTTCTGTAACACCATTAAGAAAACAGCCAAAAAGACTATCCCACGCGGGTATCGAAATAACTATATTCCGTGTTGAGTTGCAGAGTATGAATCCCTTTATAAAACCTTTCTGCAGTCTCCTTAGGGAGACGACTCGAGTTTGGCTGCTACAGCTCTGCTTGCCAAGCTTGACAGAAAGCGGAGGGATTGATGGTCCGAGGCAGTTCGGAGCATTGACTTCTCACACTCTAGTCGAAAAGCGTGGAGTATTTTGAACAACCTTACTGGTAGGTCACGACACTCTCCTCGTCACTGTCCCGTTTCAACCGATGCTATTGCATCTCAGCTGGTTAGAAATGGGAAATACGAGGCTGTTGACCGCAAGTCATTTCGACTTGTCTCTTAAAAAGTGTCTGACCTTTGGAGGGCCACAACACCAGACGCAATAAATATCTTCGACAATTTTTCACAGAGAGAATTTGCTGCTGCCCTCCAACATTTAAAATCAGGTAAAGCTCCGGGACCTGATTCCATCTGCCCCGAGCTTATACTCCATGCTGGAGCTACTTTGAAGTCCTGGTTACGTGACTTCCTTTCTTCCTGTTTGCGTCGACTCAAAATTCCCAAGATCTGGAGAAGAACGCTTGTGTTCGCGATCTCCAAACCAGCAAAGTCTGTGGGGACCCAAAGAGTTATCGACTGATATCTCTGCTCTGTGTTCCCTGCAAGATCCTCGAGAGGCTTATCTACGCCCGCGTGAGCCATTATTCGATCCACTGCTCCCAAAGAACAGTCTGGGTTCCGACGCGGGAAGTCAACCGTAGATCAAGTTGTTCTGCTAACCCAGAGCATCACGAATTCTTTTGAGGCTAAAAAGAAGGCCGGTGCCGTAATTTGTCGATCTGACAGCTGCTTACGACAGTGTCTCGCACCGTGGCCTTACCTGCAAGCTGCTGAGACTACTTCCGGATAAGCACATGGTCAAAATGATTATGGAGCTTGTCCGAAATTGAAGTTTCACCCTTACCACCGGTGACAGCAAGCAAAGCAGGCTACGCCGTCTCAAAAACGACGTTCCTCAGGGATCGGTCTTGGCTCCCCTCCTATTTAAATCTATACGTACAATTTTCCTTCCATTATTTCCAGAACGTTTCCTTATGCTGATGACTTAGCATTGTTGCATTCTTCTGGAAACTGGAAGGACTTGGAGGGGACATTAAATCAAGACATGTCTACACTTTCAGCGTATCTCCAGATTTGGAGGTTGAAGCTCAGTCACACTAAGACGGTGACGGCAGCCTTTCATTTAAATAACCGAGAGGCCAAACGTGAGCTAAAGGTCTACAACAATAGTAGACTTTTACCGTTCTGTCCAACCCCTACTTATCTTGGGGTAAAACTGGACAGATCGCTCACGCTTCGTCACCATTTAATGGCATTGCGCAAAAAACTATCTTCGCGCGTCACACTGTTGAGGCAACTTGTAAGCTCGGGATGGGGTGCTGGTGCTAAAACACTACGAATAGTCACCTTATCTCTAGTCTACTCAACAGCTGAGTACTGTGCACCAGTCTGGTGTCGCAGTGCTCACACTCGCCTCATTGACAGTGTCTTGAATGACGCCTTGCGCATAGTTACTGGATGCCTGCGTGCAACTCCAACGGACCACCTACCTATACTCTCAGGCATCCAGCCAGTTGAGCTTTGCCGAATGGAAGCGACACTCTTCTTGGCTTACCGTGGATCTCTGGATCGATCATATCTTGTATGGTCTTTTAAGTGGGTCCTCAAATACTCCCCAAGTGAGACTAAGATCCAGACGCCCGTTTGTGCCAGGTGCGCGGAATCTCTTGGACAATCTTGCCAGACTTGGCATCCGCGCTTCTGAATGGAAAAATCACAAATGGAAAACGGAGTACTGTGAAAATGCTTCCAGGCTCCGTGTTGTTATGCCCGGTACCGGTGCCAGGCCTGTTGGGATATGCTTACCCCGAGCAGCTTGGGTTAAGCTCAACCGCCTACGGACTGGTGTTGGGCGATTCCATTCGTCCATGCACAAATGGGGTCTCGCTCCTTCACCGAATTGTGGGTGTGGCGCCAAACCGCAGACCATGTACTAACAGCGTGCCCTGTACATCGAGCACCACATGGAGCACGAGGTCTGACGGTTTTGGGTGACGAAACTCGATGCTGACTTTATAACACCACTGCCAGCATCTGATTCAAGCATTGCAGCAGTCTGGGGTCGTAAAAGGATAAACCCTCGGCCCCAGTCCTGTTTGTGTCTGACCTGGAGTGCATGCCCTTCAAACGAGACGACGGCGAAGAAGAAACTACTTATAAAAGAGCTATTGAGACGTCACAAAAACTTTTTGTAAAACCAAGAAATGAAATATATGCCAGGCATCTTCTAGCAACAGCACGACAAAACATTGGTGAATCTATTGATGAGTTCGTGTTACACATTGACAAACTGAGTCAAAATTGTAG
Organism: Diplosoma virens; assembly: GCA_963680785.1. Lineage (NCBI taxonomy): Eukaryota > Metazoa > Chordata > Ascidiacea > Aplousobranchia > Didemnidae > Diplosoma > Diplosoma virens. The sequence goes on along the minus strand of OY796895.1, from coordinate 32,269,932 downwards.
TTTTCTGCTGTAACTGCTTTAGAATATAAAGATGCAATGAAAACAGACTCCTTTATCAGCGGTATTTCTTCAAACATAATTAGGCAGAGATTATTGGAGAATCGAACGTTAACTTTTGTCGAAGCTTACAAAAGACCTCGAGCTCTTGATCTTGCAAGAATTTCTGCAGAATCATATTCTTCAGATCAAGTCTCGTATTCTGGTAGGGTATATATACCGTAAATAATTTCCAGTTCAATGAATTAACTTCTAATCAGAGCGACACAAACGATAAAAATATTAATGCTATACGAAATCGATCAAGTAAACAGTCTTGAAAATTTGTGTGTTATTTTTGCGAAGGTTTTACGTGGCATCCACGAAATCGATGTCCTGCAAAAAACGAAATTTGCAATTGTTGTGGTAAATTTGGACACTATGCTAAATGTTGCTTAAAACGAAAATCATTAAGTTGCATGTCAAAACCTTTGTTAGCTTCGGTGACAAACTTACAGTCAACTTTTTCGGAGCATGCAGCGATTCGTATTAACAGCATAGATGCTCATGCTTTGGTTGACACCGGCAGTGCAAAAAAATGTTATATTAGTAAAAATTTTGCAAAACAACATGGTTTGAACTATAAAAGTATAAAATTTGCTGCAAATATGGCTAATTCGTCCCTTAAAACCGAAATCTGTGGCGTGTGTTATTTGAATTTGACTTTTGTTGGCAACTTGTATAACAATTTCAAGTTTCATATGATGCCTAACTTAAGTTGTGACGCAATAATTGGGGACGATCTTTTGCAACAACATAAAAGTATAACGTTTAAATTTCAAGGTAAATTACCAGAACTTGTTGTTTCAACTATTATGTCTGTTGCCAATGTACCTTACCCACAATTGTTTGGCGATAACCTGTCGGCGCGATGTAAACCTTTAGCAATAAAAACCAGAAAACTTTTATCTGTTGATATGGCAATTATAAAAGCAGAGACCGTAAGACTTTTGCAAGAAGACCGGATCGATCCTAGTAACTCCCCTTGGAGGACACAACCTCTTGTGGTTGACAATAGGAAGAAGAAGCGATTGTGCATTGACTGCAGTCAACCATCAATTTATTCACGCAATTAGACTCATATTCTTTACCTAGCATATCGTCAATCGTAAACCAAGTTGCAAAATAGAAATATATTAGTACACTTGACTTAAAATCAGCGTATCATCAGATTCAAATTCGACCGAAAGACCGTCCATACACCGCTTTTCAATCAGGATCGGAATTGTATCAATAGAAAGTAATGCTGTTTGGACTGACTAATGCCGTCCCAGCTTTCCAGCGAGTGATGAACCAATTCATTAAACGCCATGATTTGAAGTACGTCAATGTTTATTTAGATAACATAACTGTCGGAGAATGGGCCAAATATTCCATGGTGAGAATTTGAAAGCATTGAAGGAAGCGGCCAAAAAAGATAGCTTTACATTCAATAAAGAAAAATGCTTCTATAATTGTACTCAAATCAACTTTTGGGACATCTAGTTGGAAATGGTGTAATTAAACCCGATCCCGAGCGCGTAGTACCTTTAAATGACTTACAACAACCTACAACAAAGAAAGAACTGCAGCGAATCTTAGGTTAGTTTAATTATTACTCAAAACGCGTTCTTAATTATTCTGCTCTTATACAACCACTTGTTCAAACTGATTCATTTCCATTGTCAAAAGATACATTAAACGCTTTCCACGTAATTAAAAATAAACTGTCTCAAACTACTCTACAACCTATTGACGAAGATTTACCATTTACAGTCAAAACCGATGCTTCGGATTTTGCTATTGTTGCTACTCTGAATCAAAACAACAAGCCAGTGGCATTTCATATACGAACTCTCTCTAGTACTGAACAAAAGTATTCTTCTGTAGAGAAAGAAGCGCACGCTGTCGTTGAAACTTACGAAAATGAAAGCATTTGCTTATTGGGAAACATTTTAATTTGGTCACTGACCAACGCAGGGTTAAAGCATCCTTCAAAAATAAAAAACGGTAAAATTCAACGATGGCGCTCAGAAGTTGCTCCTTACGATTTTACAACCATATATCGACCAGGTAACCTTAATTGTGCGCCTGATACTTTTTCCAGAGCCGCGGCAACATCAATATCGCTCCCGTCGCTAAAATCTTCAGACGAATTACACAAAGCATTGTGCCACCCAGGCATAACTAGAATGTTTCATTACGTTAAAATAAAAAATTTGCCTTTTTCTTTTGATGATGTAAAAAATGTCGTGAAAGCATGCACCGACTGTAGTGAAGTTAAAGTTAAATTTTAAAACCAAAAGGCAACTTTAATTTAATCAAAGCAACCAAGCCCTTTGAGAGAATTAGTCTTGATTTTAAAGGACCGCTCCCGACCACTTCAGGGAACAAATATATGGTTGTAATTATTGATGAATATTCGCGTTTTCCTTTTGTATATGCATACAAAAACTTAAAAGCGTCAACAATTATTGAAAAACTTACAGATTTATTTTGTATGTTTGGTTTGCCATGCTATGTACATGCTGACCAAAAGACCAATTTTATGTCTTACGGATTTAAATCGTGGTTGCACAGCTTGGGTGTTCCTACTAGCAGGACTACCAGGTATAACCCTAGAGGCAATGGACAAGTCGAAAGTTATAATGGTATTATTTGGAAAACCATCGTTTGGCTTTACGCGTAAAAAAGACTATCGCTTACGCATTGGGAGTATGTTTTACCTTATGTGTTACATTGTATTCGTTCATTATTATGCACTGCTACAAATTGCACTCCTCACGAACGTATGTTTTGCCATGATAGAAAATCATTTAATAGTGTATCGTTGCCATCTTGGGTAAAGCCGGGACCCGTCTATGTAAAAAATCATAATCGAAACGATAAGTCTGATTTACTAGTGGAAAAAGCCGAACTATTAGAAGCTAATCCGCAGTATGCCTACATAAGGTTAGAAGATGGTAGAGAAATCCCCGTTTCTCTTCGAAATTTGGCTTCAAAGGCTGTCATATCCAGGGAAGAAAACCATGTCAACAACTATGATGCGGCAACAGAACCTTTGTTGCATAAACAAAACGAAACTGTTAGCAATGATTTGCAAGATGACGTTAATGTTTCTTTAAATCAATCTGACAGTAATCACGAAATCGAAAACGACGTAAATCAGGACCAACCCAAAATTCTTGAAAATAAAACGCAGTTACGTCGCTCGTCGCGACTTCGTCATCCTATTGAACGCTAGGGCGACCCTGTATATTATTGATTATTTTTTGTAATGTTTTGAATAATTTTTATGAAGCTGAATGTTATGAGTTTTGAACTTGACAATCGTTCCGATCCAATTAATTTATTATTCGTTTAAGCGCGTTTTTCAATTCACATTAATTGTTGTCATGATTGTTATTCAAATGGGTTTAAAAATCAGAATCGTAGTTTGAGAATAATAAAGCATCGTTTTTTAAAACAAGACTCAAGTTCACTGACACATATGGTGAAAACAAAGTGGGTGACACCATGTATTTTTTCATCAGACATGATGCCGAGAAATTTGGTTGATATAAACTAGATGTCGAAAATTGTTTGAAAAACGTATTGTTTTGCTGATTTTTCAGGTATAATGTTCTATTATAAAATTTACGATGCTAATTTTTATCACGAAATTAATTCAAAAGGTCATAAGCTGAAAAAGTTATTGGAAAAGAGATATTGTTTTGCAAATTATCTGATTTTTTGTTATTTTTCGATCAAGAAGGTTCCAACTTTAAGAAATCTTTGCAATATTCGTAATGCTGACTGCTTTTCTTTTGCAGCGAAACGCAAAATTAGATGTGAAATCGCGCATTGAACCAGTGCAATCTTAGACATAATTTAACTTTGCAAAATACGTTTTGTAAGGATTAAAAGATTTTCTTAACAAGCAGTTCTTTTACTAAAAGTTTTAACCACTATTTTTTTGCCTGGGAATCAAATTTGTGGTTTTAGCTTGAGCTAGAGTTAGGATTATCCGTTAGAAGCAGCTGTTGAGCTATCCACCTCAAGATCTACCTTAGATCGACCTCAGATCTACTTTAGATTCACCTCAAATCCATCTTAAAGCCACTTCAGATCCACCTCAGATCTGACGCAATTCACTTTTAAAAATTTCTTCCTATACTACTAGCATTGTTAATTACCGGGGGCTATAAAGCAACTCATATTTTCTCTGATTGTTTTTTTTTCGATTTGCTTTTTGATATTGGCTACTGCAAATTTTTCCGATGTAAGTTATATCATTTAATTTGACGAAGTTCGAAATTCAAATTTCATTAAACCTTTTCAATGCTGCTTCAAGGTTCTTTCCGATGAAATCTATTCCCAATAATTCGATGCAGTTAGAAATTCAATTTTTCGACTCTTTTTTCGATTGGTGCTTTTTCGATGTTGACTGATAATATTTAAGCTCGTAATTGCAGATTATTAATTAGAATTCATATTTCAAAACAGTCACTTTATGGAATTCTCACCTTAACATTTTGCCTTAGAGGCTATGATAACTTATGCTTGACAAGGTCCATAAGACCGAAACAGGCCTGTCGTATAATAATCTTCCTCTTTGCTTATTTATTTTTTAACTCGTTGAAATTACATTTGATCAGTTACATTATGATCTCTTTAGGAAGTACTTGTTGAGAATATTTTACATGTTTGTTTTGTTACATACATTGATATCATTTTACTTTCGTTTTGATTTTTTATTAGTAAACTGTTTTAAAGTTGTTTAAAATTGAAAAAAGTTTGATGATTTTCAATTTTAAACCATATGGAATTTTTAACGGTGGTATTTTTTATTGTACAATTTCGGAGGCATTGATCGTGGAGTAACCGAGCTACATTCATTCGATCTAGTCCTGCTTTCGGATTGCTTTTGTTGTTCAAATTTTTTAAAGTTATTTATAGAGTGTTATTAAATAGGGTTACCATTTCATGTTTATTTCTAAGATTTTTGTTTACTTATGAACATTTTCTAAATTCCGCTTTTACTACGTGTTAGTTTAAACTTGAACAAAGAATACTAGTTTATTTTCAGTCTTTACGCTATTACATTAAATACACCAAAATTAGTTTATAACGAATTTGTTCCACACCGAAATTCTGCCAATAGGGTATTCAATTTCAAAAAAGGATATATAAGAAAGCGGCCAGCAGGCTCTTCAACTAACCTTCGTCTACAAAGGCAAAACCAAAAAAAAAAGGTGCCTCATGTGCTAACTATTACACACAAAGAGATCGCCAAGGGCAGGCTACAGCAGTGCGCACAAATCATCAAACGCCATGGCTACAGCAGTGCGCACAAATCATCAAACGCCATGTGCAAACTTTAATTAACGCGCAATCACAGACTCGGTTCGCCTTGGCGACGACACACTCACCGAAAATGTTATGCCAACATTTTAAACATTACAAAAGCGTCTTCTACTTGGCAGTAACAGTAGTATACAATAAGGTACATCTAACATAAATACACATCAAATTAATAATACGAATGGAGATTGAACTCTCTTATGAAGCACATAAGTTACACAAGTACACGTTTAGTGAATTCAACAACGTAAGTAATATCTAATGCGTCATTTCGTTGGTGTTTTCGCTAGAGGCTCTAGAGCGGAGTAGCAGGAGCGCAGGAGCGCTGACGTCATCAGTGCATTTACGGTTCCAAACCTTAGGTTCCATGAGTTAGAAAACCTAAAAGGTCGAAACCTTACCTTCCAATCCGAAGACGCCTTGATTTTATTTTTAGTGTTAATAAAAATAACAGTAGAAAAACATTAATTTTAACTTTCTAGAGTGTATATATTTCCAACCTATTTAGTTTCAAAAAACTATTTTAGTCTTACCTGGTGATATGCAGCTGTAAGATTAATAAGTTCTATTGAAAATGACTTTTGCGTTAGACAATTACCACGTATTTCCTATATTTTCGCAGAGAAGCGTGACGTCGTTTCAGAAGCTGAATGGTATTGATGGTAGCATGACGTTATGTTACAGTAAGTTCTTCGCGGTCTTAAACTCCGTGTGGCTGTCTCCGGAAATGTACGCGTCCTTGATTTGATTTAATTTAAATTTATATTAACAAGATATAAAAACAATCCGAAATAAGACGAACTAAATTGGACGGGAAAATAAGACGAAATGAGATGGAAGAAATTAGGATGGTCAGACGAAATAAGACGAATCGGACTATTGGACGTAAAATGGACGATCGGACAAAATAATACGGTCGGACGTAATAATCTGGTCGGACGGTTTTCTATATAAATAAACGTAAACACAATAAATAATGCAAAAGAAAGACTTAAACACTCACCAACTGTAGACTGACACGGAGCAGACCCGACAAAACTAACAATATCGAACAGTATCTCTAACAGTATTATATCAAAGGCCTCAACAGCACTCCCAACGGCGTCTAACAGTATTTCGAACAGTGATTCTACGACCGCTACACAAAGGCTGAAGTAGCTAACTAGGCGTCTTCTAACAATTTACACCCAACTTGCGAGTGCGGTGAGATAATGGAAAATGTCGGCTTAAGGCAACAATCAATTAGCAAGCGAGCGCGGTGAGATAATGGAAAATGTCGGCTTAAGGCAAGCGCCGTGAAATAATGAAGTGTATGAAATTAAGTAAATCAAAGGCAGAAATAAACGCGGGTTCGAAACTCAAGATTACTTGCCGTAACATATCCCCCCGTAATTTACAAACGTAGAAAGGAAATTTAAACACCAGATACGGCAAGTAAACACTACACAGATACAGTCTTCATTCATCTGTCGAGAGTTTGCACAGACTGTCGCACATGACCAAACTTGTCTGCAAAAGTTTGTACAACGCGGCCAAAAGGCCATTTGCCACGAGTAGAATTTTCATCACTCACTAGGACCAAGTCGTCGACAGCAAAGTTCGGCTCTACGTCGTGCCACTTTTGGCGAGTTTGGAGTTTGCAGATACTCCTTTCTCCAGCGTAACCAAAATTGACCGGTGAGGTACTGGACTTGACGCCACCTTCTGCGCACGTGATTGTCTCGATGATTGAACGCTCCTATCGAATGGTCTTCTGCGCGAAAGAGCAAGAGATGGTTAGGTGACAACGGCACACCACTCTCGTGATCCAGGACTACCGAAGTTATTAAAGGTCGGGAGTTGATGATATGCTCTGCTTCTGCAAACAAAGTTAAAAGTACATCGTCAGTTAGGACCTGTTCAGAGCAAATAGCAGACAAAACTCGTTTGATGGAGCGGATGACTCTCTCCCAAATACCACCCATATGGCTAGCGTATGGTGGATTAAACCTCCATCGAATCTCCTTGCGGTTCAAGTGGTCGGAAATAATTGATTGATCAAGATCCTTCAACGAACGTTTCAGCTCCAGGTAACCTCCAACTAAATTTGTACCGTTATCACTATAAATCGTATGTGGATTACCCCTGCGACTGATGAATCTACGACGTGCATTGATGAATGCATCTGTATCCAAAGAATAGCTCATTTCTAAATGAACACCCCTCATCGTTAAGCAGGTAAAGACGCACCCATACCTTTTCAACCGGTTCCATCCTTGCTTCACCGTGATAAGCCCAAAATAATCAATACCTGTAAAGAAAAACGCCGGATTACCGGGAGTTACTCGGCATGATGGCAAGTCAGCCATATATTGTTTACCAAATGCACTGTTGCGACGTTGGCAAAAGATACACTTACGCAAGATCTTACGCACAGTAGCGTTCTCTCAATATCCAGTAGCGTTCTCTCAATACGCTCCAAGTATGTGAGGACCCACTATGTCCCTCATCTTTATGGCATCGTTCAATGAACAGACTTGTTACCTGCGAGTTGGCGGGCATGATAATTGGGTGCTTGGCATCGAAGTCTATAGGAGCATTGCGTAGCCTACCTCCGACTCGAAGGACACCTGCGACGTATATAGGATTGAGTTTCTGTAAAGAAAGTTTAAGAATTTTACCAGGTGAATTTTGCGTTTCAAGTCTTTTGTAATCCTTTGGAAAGGCCCCCCTCTGAACAACAGCAATAACAGTCATTTCTGCTTGGTGCATCTCGTCAACTGTCGAGGACCTGTAGGCACGGGCCTACGCAAAAGCCTACCTTTGAGTCGTAATATCCGTGCCACAGTACGTTTCAACCTGTAAAAGGACGAAAATTGAGCAAAACGTTCTTCCATGTCACCATCTGACATGGCGACCTCGGTACCTGCCACCATCCGCTTTACAATTTCGAATTCAGCTGGGAGGTCAGGCAGAGAATGGGGAGGCCGAGGCCACAACAACCCAGGCTCCTGCAAAAAAGAAGGACCAGCCAGCCAACGACCCACTGAACAAGAAGGGCGAGCACCATCACCAGCTGGACCACCTGAACCGGGAACAAAACGCCATTGGGAAGAGGTACTTCTATCTTCTATCTGCGCTAGACGATTAGATACAAAAACTGAAAAGCGTTTTGCCGAATTTCGTATCATGTACAACACAGACATAGAATTAGTCCAAAAAACAAACTCCGACAAAGAGCTTCCAAAATTGTTCCTTAATGACACATCAACTTTAGAAAAACAGGATCTTCTTTAAAACAGGATCTTTTAAGAGTCTTCCTTTCAGTCGCGACAATCGCGTACGCGCATGACTGTAGTTGTCTGGGAGACACGGTGTTCCCGGCCTCCACGGAAGTCCAACTTGGTAGTGGCCTCGAATCACATTTTTGGTTCGCTGCATTTGCTGCAAAGCATATCTATTCTCCCTAGACATAGAGGTAACATTATCATTACATTTGGGAACTTCATCTAAGCGCCAAAGCATTGAATTTGAGAGCCTAGTAGATCGTCAGACGTATTTAGAAAATTAACAGATATTGAATCATCACCTTCCGACAAATTGCCGTGTGCAGTTGTTCTTGGACCAACCACGGACCACCCCAAAACGCCTCGGACGGCGTAGGGTTCTTTAGCACTTTCACGACGCTCTTCCTTGACCCAAAATGCTTCTGGAGTGTCTAAACCTATTAATAAAAGTGCTTCTGGAGTGTCTAAACCTATTAATAAAAGAACTTCCCCGTGCGCTGCTGAAAGATCAATATCTTGTAGATGTGGCCACACTTCAAACTCATGACCTGTAAGAGCTGGGTTAGGAACCACCGGTAACTGGTTGACCGAGAGTACGTTCTGCAATTTCATTGCCAGTTAAAGAACGTACAGTAAGATTTACCTTTTTGCCCTTGCAAAGCGTCGAACAATCAGTAACAGTAGTGACAGAGAATTTGTTTGGTTCTCCTGAAATATCCTAGAAGGTTTAAAAGAAGATTAGCACAGAGAGAAGTCGTGGAACCCTGGTCTTAAAAGGCACAGGTTAACACAGACCTTGATCCTGTTACATACACGGGAACAACATTGAGAAAAACGTTGCTGCCAACAGTAGTGTTAGAAGCTGCTAGAAAATTTGTAGAATGTGATTTGGTGTTGGTCGGAAAATTTCGAGCATGTTCTATTGACGAAGGACAAGGTTCATCTTTGGAAGGAGAAACGTCACGACGTTCTTGGTGAAGAAGTAAGTGATGTTTTTGCTTGCAACCATTTTTAGTACAAGCCGCTTCTGAATAACAGTATTTAGAAATATGACCAGCCTTTCCGCAGTTATAGCACAGGTGGCGCGGGTGCATAAAACGCAAACGTGCCTTCACAGAAATTTCCAAAAACTCTGACATTTCCAGAGTATATGCTTCAGGAAACGGCAAAATTTACATTCATAAGTCTTAATAGCTTTAGTGGAATTTGAGGCAACGGTATAATGCGTGTTCACCCCAAATAATGAGCCAGGCTTCGATTTAAAATTAAGAGAATTTGCATAAGAAGACTGCGCTTAAGATCGGCAAAGTCTGGTTCGCGACCCTCTCGTACAACACCGGCAGAAATCCGCAGCCATCGCGATTGCAGGTCGAATGGTAACCGCCTAACGATTTGAAATGTTCTCAAAACAGTTCAAATCCGAAAAATAGTTTAAATGAGCTAAAGTGGTATAACACTCTTCCATCTTTCGTGCTAGCTCGATCAGGGTTTCAGAATCATTCTTTTTAACGGAAGGGCCTTCAAGCAAATTAGCAACATACGATCTAGCGATTACGTTTCTTTTGCCATATGTTTCATACAAAATTTGTTTAGCTTTGACAAATCCCTGATGAGGTTCTAGCAGCAAGCAATATTCAATAATTGATTTGGCCTTACCAGAACAATATTGAATTAAATAAAGCAGTTTTACCTTATCGTCATGTTCGACGGCCTCAATTGTAAATTCAAATGCGGATATAAACTTCAGATACGTAAGAGGGTTTCCATCAAACTTCAGCAGTTCCAAGGCTGGTTTTCGTAAACGCGACTCGACCTGAGTTTTTATATCTTCCCGCCTCGACGAGTCTAACTGAGTAGAACCTTGAAAGGTAACCTTTGGTTTTGTTTCCAAAGGAAGACTATGATCCGGCAATGCAACGGCTTGGGCCGCGAAGTCGACACCTGTAAAAGGTAAGTGTACCTGCTCTGTTTTCGATGTTACCACAGTGACGTTAGCACTAGTTGTGGGGTTCTGATCGTCGAAAGGAATATAACCACCACGTTCCAGTTCTTCTTTGAAGACCTGTCTTTCAACGGCGGCTTTCTGCAACTGGTGAGCCACGTTGGTGTTCGAGCTCGCGAGCTTTCCGCTCACGTTGCTGCTTGAGCTCGAACTTTCGAGAAGACGTTGTTCCTGTAATTGACGAATATGTAATCGCGCAACCTCCTGCTTTGCAACAGCTTTAGCTAAACGCAAACTACTGCGTGAACTACGCGAGCTGCGCGAACTTTGTGAGCTACCGCTCGCAGTTTGAGTTGCGAACCATGAGAGGCTGATACTTGCGAACCATGAGAGGCTGCACTTGCCGCGGTTGCTGACGTTTCAGAATCGAGGGGTAACTTTTTCTGGAGCCATTCCGAAACTGCCGACGTTTCAGGATCGAGGGGTAACTTTTTCTGGAGCCATTCCGAAACTTTCTTATCAAAGCATGCCTTTTCGGAGTGCAGGTTGTATAACTGGGTAATCAAAAACTCCCCTTTTGACGAGTCGTCGTGCAGCCTAATTACCTTTTCTAACTGTGAAGAGGCCTCGTTAACATTATTTAACAGTGCTCTGGTCGGAATCTTCTTTAATAAGCACTTCGACTTTTTCGTAAAGTTCTTTCAAATTAGTTTGTAAAGTAACAAAACTCTTACCTTCAAGCTCCATTGAGACAGAAAAACTTAATTACGGTCTTAAACTCCGTGTGGCTGTCTCCGGAAATGTACGCGTCCTTGATTTGATTTAATTTAAATTTATATTAACAATCCGAAATAAGACGAACTAAATTGGACGGGAAAATAAGACGAAATGAGATGGATGAAAATAAGATGGTCAGACGAAATAAGACGAATCGGACTATTGGACGTAAAATGGACGATCGGACAAAATAATACGGTCGGACGTAATAATCTGGTCGGACGGTTTTCTATAAATAAACGTAAACACTAATAAATAATGCAAAAGAAAGACTTATAAACACTCACCAACTGTAGACTGACACGGAGCAGACCGACAAAACTAACAATATCGAACAGTATCTCTAACAGTATTATATCAAAAGCCTCAATAGCACTCCCAACGGCGTCTAACAGTATTTCGAACAGTGATTCTACGACCGCTACACAAAGGCTGAAGTAGCTAACTAGGCGTCTTCTAACAATTTACACCCAACTTATGAAAAAGAAGTTAGCTTGAGGTAACAACAAATTAGCAAGCGAGCGCGGTGAGATCGTCGTCGTCGTCGTCATCGTTTGAAGGGCATCCAATCCAGGCCAGACACAAACAGAACTGGGGCCGAGGGTTTATCCTTTTACTACCCCAGACTGCTGCACTGCCTGGATCAGATGCTGACAGCGATGTTATTAAGCCAGCATCGAGTTTCGTCATCCAAAACCGTCAGACCGCGTGCTCCATGTGGTGCCCGATGTATGGGGCACATTGTTAGTACATGGTCTGCGGTTTGCTCTGAGGCGCCACACTCGCAATTCGGTGAAGGAGCGAGACCCCATTTGTGCATGGACGAATGGAATCGCCCAACACCAGTCCGCAGGCGGTTGAGCTTAACCCAAGCTGCTCGGGGTAAGCATATCCCAACAGGCCTGACACTGGTCCCGAGCACAAAAGCACGGAGCCTGGAAGCACTTTCACAGTACTCCGCGTTCCATTTGTGATTTGTCCATTCAGAGGCGCGGATGCCAAGTCTGGCAAGATTGTCCAAGAGATTCCGCGCACCTGGCACAAACGGGCGTCTGGATCTTAGTCTCACTTGGCCAGTATATGAGGACCCATTTAACAGACCATGCAAAATATGATCGGGGTCCAGAGATCCACGGTAAGCCAAGGAGAGTGTCGCTCCCAGTCGGCGAAGCTCAGCTGGCTGGATGCCTGAAAGTACAGGTAGGTGGTCCGTTGGAGTGGGACGAAGGCATCCAGTAACTATGCGCAAGGCGTCATTCAAGACACTGTCAATGAGGCGAGTGTGAGCACTGCGACACCAGACTGGTGCACAGTACTCAGCTGTTGAGTAGACTAGAGATAAGGTGACTATGCGTAGTGTTTTAGCACCAGCACCCCATCCCGAGCCCACGAGTCGCCTCAACAGTGTGTCGCGGTGAGATAATGGAAAATGTCGGCTTAAGGCAACAATCAATTAGCAAGCGAGCGCCGTGAAATAATGAAGTGTATGAAATTAAATGTCAAACAAAAATTAAGTAAATCAAAGGCAGAAATAAACCCGGGTTCGAAACTCAAAGAGTACTTGCTGTAACACCTTAAGTAACCATTTTTCAAAAAGAATCAGTTTACTATGTTGCGAATTCTTAATTTCAAGCTTTATCAATGCTTTAGTCGAAACCCTATCTTCTAACCCGAAGACCTCATGATTTTATTTAGTGTTTATAAAAATAATAGTAAAAGACCATTAATTTTTACTTTCTAGGATGTATATGTTTCAAATCAATTTAGTTTCAAATTTAAAGATTGTTTTTAATCTTACCTGGTGTTATGCAGCTGTAAGATTGATAAGTTTTATCGGAAACAATTTTATAAAGTTTATGTGGTAGACACACGTATTTTTTGTATTTTCGCATTAAAGCGTGAACGTCTTTTCAGAAGCTGAATTGTATTGACGGTAGCATGACCTAAAGTAACCGTCTTTAAAAAGAATCAATTTACTATGTATTTTTGCTAACTTTTAATCAATATTTATGTACATACAAAAAGAACTACTGTCAAGTGTAAAGCGGGCAACCTTATACAACAATTCAACTTCTGCTTAAAGGTTTTAGAATACAATATGTGAAAAGAAAAACTGGAAATATTGATCATGGAGACTCTATGACGGCCTCTCAACGTCTCGCGACCGTTGTTCGCTCGAGCGAGCACAACGCGCCGGCCTCTTGTCTTTTCGTCTCATAGCGATCTCGAGAGATGCGCCCACCGGTTCCAGTCGGTAAAGATTGGCCTGTCGCTGTGCAGGCAAAGTTCAAGGCACCTGCGATCGCCCGCCGAAACGGACGACCCGGCTATTTGTCAGTCCCACGCCGCAAGGACCGCGCTCTCGCAAGCAAGAGTTCGGGCAGCTTTGCCGCGGTCGGTCAAAGACGGGATTCCGGCTTAGAGGCGTTCAGCCGTAGTCCCACGGAAGGTAGCGTCGCACCATCGGCCTTTCGACCGAGCACGCGAACCAGTGTTCCGCACCTGCGGTTCCTCTCGTACTGGGCAGGAGTTCTCTCGCGACCGCGACCGGCGCTCGCGCGACCGACCCGCGAGGGGACGGACGCGCTCGGTCAACAGAGTTGTCACACGTTTTTCAGAGGTTAGTATAGCGGTAGGGTAAAACTAACCTGTCTCACGACGGTCTAATCCCAGCTCACGTTCTCTTTTGACGGGTGAACAATCCGACACTTGGCGAATTCTGCTTCGCAATGATAGGAAGAGCCGACATCGAAGGATCAAAAAGCGACGTCGCTTCGGACGCTTGGCCGCCACAAGCCAGTTGTCCCGGCGGTAACTTTTCTTTTGCCTCTCTCCACACGCTCGGTGTTAGCCGCCACAAAGGTTCGAAATGCGAAAGGATCGTTAGGCCGCGCTTTCGCGGTCGTCATTCGTACTGTAGATTCCGATCAAGTGGTAAGGAAACTATCTCCAGATTTTCTGTTGAAATGTTGTAGAACTCTACTTTTTCACCAAAAATTTTCTACTTGGGATTTCCCTAGGTGCATTCAAAGTATTGGGAGAACATTGCGAGAATCTGGTACAATCTATTTCTAAAAATAACATAGACAAGTTAGGACACGCCCGATAGGTGTTGTTGTGCAACATCTTTTCACAGGTATATAAACAGATGGTTCTGGTTAATAGATTATTCTACTTTAAAGTCATTGAAGAAAGAAGAACTGTTCAAGATATTCAAGTGTGATATTTGTGAGAATACTTTTACAAGAGAGCGTAACATGCGCCGTCACAAGAAAAACATTTATGAAAAGTTAACTGGAGTTTGCTGTAACAAATGCAACAAATCTTTTACAAGAGCTGATAACTTGAAAGCACATCAGAAAAGTGTGTAGTGTTTATTTTTTTAAACAATTTGACTTGAAATAAAATATTTTTCTCATATTCTTTATTTATTTTTTGAAAACAATTACAGAAGCACCACCAGCTAGAGAGTGTAAAACTAATTCTCCCGAAAATGCGAATGATGAGTTAATCTGCTAAATATTTTTTATTTGAAATTAATTTTGTTTTTGTTAGAACGGTTACAGCCCGGTGTCTTCCCGGAAAATTTGTCCAAAATTTCGATTGAAAATAACAATTTTTGGTCGAAGTTGTAAATGTTAAGTTTATTTATTTCAACAGTTTAATTTTGAATTGACACAATTGTTCTTTACAGATGATGCAAAAGCTAATAAATTCAACCCTAATCCTATTGCAAATGGTAAGTCTATTTTAAATCAATTTGATTTTTGATAAATAGTATTGTTGTCTACGGCGCCTCAGAAGCATCCCCAAACAAAAAAGCGAAAATCGTTTCTTCTAAGAATACCAATGGTAAGTTTTTATGAAAAGCGAGTCAATTTTTAAATAATTCTTGTCTTTTCGTAGAACCCCAGAATTCTACTAAGGATTCAATTAAAGTTGTTGAACTAAACACAAAAGGTGAGTTTTGATAAAAAATTTTTTTTTCAAAGCTAATGGAGGTTTTTCTTAGATCAGTCATAGACTAACAGCTCCCCCGAAAGTTCGTCAAAAATTCCGGCTGAAAATTTGCTGGAGGTTTCACACGGTAAGTCTATTTGTTGTAGCGCTTTGGTCTTGAGTTAGTATTTCATTTTTTACAGATGTGACACAAACTGAAAATCAACCCAATCCTGTTGCAATTACCAATGGTACGTTTTTATATAAAAGAGTTTGATTTAAAATTGATTCTGGTTTTTCTTAGAACGATCCCAAGCTGAAAACCTCCCAGAAAAAGTAAATGGGGAAATCAACGCTTTCTTACAAAAACACTGGACCAGCATCCGGACTTCTCCAAAAAAGAAAAAGTGCAATCCATTTTTAATTTTTGTTATAATGAAGATTTGAAACTAATAATTCCAAAAATCATCAATTGTATTTTACAACTACAAAGAAACCGTTTTAAATTAAATTATAGTTTTGCTTAAATTTTGAAAAATATTGGTAATGGACAATTGCGTTATTACCATGCGTCTTACAATAATAACGTAATGATGGAATCTGCGCGTTTGATCAGTAATCGTCAAGAACTAATACAATTTTTAAATGAGTTGGATGAAGAATAATTTTTTGATAAAATTAATCGTCCCAACATCAAATGGAAAGTAGTAGATATCCCCAATATAACATTTTACGTTAACCATATAAAGAACGCGCTTCTTGGCGCCCCAATTTTTCTACCCAATTACATAAAAAATAACCATGGTTTACGAAATGTTAGTTCTGGTGACAACTTGTGTTTTTTTCGTTGTTTTGCAGTGCACCAAGGTGCAAACCCTCATTGGTGTGAGAAGACTGCCAAAAATTTGTTTCATAAATATTGCGCTCATTTTGACATTGCGCCTGGAGATTTCGCAGGCGTTCAAATTTTTGATTTTATCCACTTAGAGAATTTTTTTAAACTGAATCTCATTGCATATGAGCTTGACGGCAAGGTCGCGAAACTGGTCCAACGTAGCCGCGAGTTCTACAAGGAGACAATGCGATTGAACTTTTATGAAAATCATCTAAGTGTTATTGTAGATTTTGAGCACTATTGTCGTGAAAACCAATGCATTGACTGCGATAAGCTCTGGCATCGAAACTGCGACTATTATCGTCATACCAAAATTTGTACCACCACGGTGCGTGAGGTTTTTCCTGGGGATATTCACAAAAACCCTGCCACTATTTTTGAAAAATTGGATGAAATAGGAATCGTTGTGCCCCATTATCACCGTCATTTTCCGTTTTTCGCTTACTATGACTTTGAAGCCTATTTTTCAAAAACTAAAATTTTTAATAGTTCTATGTTAGCACTAGACGCTTATCACCTTCCTTTGACCGTTGCAGTTGCAAACCAATATCCCAGGTTATGAGTCAGGTGTTTGCTTCGTGACTGAAGGAAGTGAAGAGCGTTTTGTTGAAAAATTGGTTAAGTGTCTCGAAACCCTCTCTGATATTTCTTATCAACTGCTTGTACAAAAATTCGATTACGTGTTCGAGCAATTGGAGAGTCACGAAAACGTGAGGAAAGAAAAAATTTAAATGAATTTCACTCTTATTGGAAAGAGTTGGTTGTGCTTGGTTTTAATTCGGCTTCTTACGATTTAAATCTTATCAAACCCACTTTCATTAAAACGCTTTTAAAAGATATTCAATTTATGATTAAAAGAACCCATAGCTATCTCTGTCTAAAAACTTCCAAATTACGATTTTTAGATATTAAAAACTTTTTGGCTGCAGGATTTAGTTACCGCAAATTTTTAATTGCTTACGGGGCGGAACAGAAAAAGCTTTATTTTCCTTACGAATTCGTTACCGATCTTGACAAATTGGAAAGCGGAATGCCCGAACACAGTGATTTTTATTCGTCTCAATCCAAATCAAACATTACCCAAGAGGAATACGATTTTGTGGTAAAAACTTGGGTAGAGAAAGGTTGGAGCTCCCTTCATGATATGCTTATTTATTACAATGTTCTGGATTGTGTGCCTTTTGTACAAGCAGTTGAAAATCTACTTCAACTTTATCTTGAACAAGATTTGGATATTTTTAAAACTTCATTTTCGGTTAGTGGGGTAGCTAAACTTCAAATGATGAAAAAAATTCAAAAAATGCATTCTTTTGTCTCTTCCCTAAGCGGCATGGGGATTTGTATAAAACTCTTCGCTCCCATTTTACGGGTGGGTTAAGCTTGATTTTTTGTTGACTTGCGATTTCAGGAGAAACCAAAATCCGCTCCCACAAAATAGAAAATCCTGAAACCGTAAAAAAGTGCTCGGTTTGGACGCCAACTCTTTATACTTGCATGCTATTGCTCAGAATAACCCCACTAGTTATTTTTGTTGCTACAAAGAAGAAGAAGATTTTCGGCCTGAACCTTGTTCTAAATTCGGATATCAATCCTACCAGTGGTTGAGTTATGTTGCCTTTAAGCAAAACACATTTTTGCAAGCGCGTTTCAATATGGGAGAAGAAGAGTTAGCAAATACAGTTTGTCACTGGACGGTTATTTTTGGGAACAAAAACGTGTATCAATATCATGGTTGTTTTTTCCATTCCTGTAATAAATGTAATACTAACCGAAACACTGACGGTAGTTTGCAAGTGACGCACCCTCTTAAAAATATTCCTCATGAGGATATTCGAAAAGAAACAGCAGATAACGGAAAAAAGTTGGAAGAAAAAGGATTTCGTGTGGTGGAGATGAGGCAGTGTGAATGGTTGAAGATAAGAAAACAGCCGGAAGTCTCTCGTTTCTTAAAAACATTAAAATCAGTAACACCCAAACAGAAATTGACTTTTGAAAAAATATTACAAGGCAATTGAAACGAGAGTTTGTACGGGTTTTTTATCGTTGACATCCACACTCCCGACAAGTTAAAAGAAAAATTCAAAGATTTCCCTTTGATTATTAAAAATTGTTTTATTTCTCAGACGACATTGGCGCCTATATGCAAAACGTGGTAGAGAAGCATGGTATTTTTAGGAAACCGCAAAAATATTTAATTAGTTATTACTTTGCAGAAAAATATTTAATTAATTCAAAAATGGCCAAATTTTACCTAGAAATGGGTTTAAAAATTATCAAAATTTACAAATTCATCGAATTTTGCACAAAAATGTTTTGCTCCTCACCTTAAATTATAAAATTCGTCCTGATTTATGCTCGAATGAAGACTTAGTTGAAGATATTTGGGTTGAAATTAAATCTAATAATTGTAATAAAGCTCATGTCGTGGGGGGGATTTACTTCCATCCTCATTCATCAATATCTAACTTCCAACTTAAATTAGAATGTGTCAAAGAAAAAATAAATTTAGAAGGATTAAACTATTTTATACTGGGTGATTTTAACATAAATTTATTAAGTGATGCTCCCTCAATCATTCAATATAAAGAATCTCTTGAATCATTAGGTGTAATTAATCTTATAAATTGTTCTACAAGGTACATGAACATGCAAACTCCATCATTATTAGATCATATATACTGTAATAATTCCGCAAGTAATATTGTTTCTGGCTCAATATCTTATGATATAAGTGATCATAATCCAGTTTTTGTGATGATACCTAAAAATAAGGTTTCACCAGCAAGTAGACCACCATGTGAAATATTGAAAGGAGAATTTTCAAATTTTTCTGAAGTTGATTTTTTAGATTCTTTAACAAAAGGCTTAGACAAAAGCAACCTAGGTAATAACTTTTCAGACCCA
Organism: Diplosoma virens; assembly: GCA_963680785.1. NCBI lineage: Eukaryota > Metazoa > Chordata > Ascidiacea > Aplousobranchia > Didemnidae > Diplosoma > Diplosoma virens. Next base: position 32,250,851 of record OY796895.1, on the reverse strand, counting down.
AAAGCAGAATTTTCAGAATTTTTGAATATATTTCTAAAATGTCTCGAGACTCATGCTCCAAAACAAAAACTTTCTAGAAAGAAAATCAAATTTTATTTTAAACCTTGGCTGACAAAAAGTATTCAAAAAAGTATAAAAGAAAAAAATAGACTTTATCAAATTTCTTGTAAACATTCACATACATATATCCATTACAAAAAATACAAACAATATAATAACATACTAACACATGTAAAACAACAATCAAAACAAAATTATTTTCAGTATCTGTTGGAACTTAACAAAAACAACAGCAAAAATACATGGAAAATGATTAAAAACATAATACGAAACCTGCCAGTGGTAGTTTAATTACAAACATTAAGTGTCCAGAGTCTAATAAAGACTTATTTTTACTTAAAGACATATCTTCATGTCTAAACAACTATTTTACATCAATAGCAGCAAAATTGGCAAATTCTCTTCCAAAAACAAGTCCTTTAAAACCATTAAATACTGTTTCCACTTGCTCTTGATTATTTATTAATCCAGCAATTGATGAAGATATCATAAGAGAAATTAATTTATTAGACAACAGTAAATGTGATGATACATATGATATACCTGTAAAAATTCTTAAATTAAGTAAAAACGTAATAGCACCTATATTATGTTATTTAATCAACAATTGTATAAAGGTGTTTTCCCAAGTGCATTAAAAATTGCCAAAGTACGTATTACGAATTTATAAAGGGGGTGATAGAGACATTGCTTCAAATTATAGGCCAATTTCCATCTTACCCCACTTTTCAAAAATTTTTGAAAAAATTCTTAAACATAATTTAACTGATTTTATTAATCAGTACAAAATCATATCAGAAAATCAATATGGTTTTCAGGAAAACAAAAGCACTAGTGATGCACTTATTGAACTACGAGTAGAAAATTACTTTCGTTATCAGCAGGCAAACAATAACATTACTCTCGGAATTTTTCTTGATTTGAAAAAAAGCTTTTGATACAGTAGACCACACTGTTTTAAAACAAAAATTAATTGCAATGGGTATTAGGGGGCTACCTTTTGATTTAATTTCTTCATATCTAGCAAACAGATATCAATTTACATGTATAAATTCAACTAAATCAGATAAAAATTTAATAAATCATGGTGTCCCACAAGGTAGTGTCCTTGGCCCTATTTTATTTCTCCTATACATAAATGATCTTCCAAATGTTTCAAGCTTAAAAACTCTTCTTTTTGCTGATGATACAGCACTTTTTGCCTCTGGTAATAACTCATCTTCACTAGAAAAAGTGGTCAATGAAGAACTTAAAAAAATTGAAAATTGGTTGCTTAAAACAAGCTTACTTTAAACACCCAAAAATCAAGCACTATAATGTTTGGAGAAAAGAAAACTGAAAATAACATGATAAACATTCGTATAAATAACAGTCAAATTTGCCAAAAAGATGAAGTTAAATACCTGGAAATTGTAATTTATAAAAATCTAAAATGGAAACCACATATAGATAAATTAACTACCCAAATATCTCAATCTGTGGGAATGCTGTATCATTTAAAAAAATACCTTTTCTTTAATAATCTAAAGCTCCTGTACCATGCACTTATAAAAAGCAGATTGCAATATGGCATAGTTCTGTGGGGAAATGCAAATCAATCAGCATTAAAATACCTTAATAAGATGCATAATAGAGCTATACGATACATTAGTATGCAACCATATATGCAACGAGAGTAAATAAATTGTATGCATTTTCTAAATTATTAAAGATAAATGAATTGTACCAAGATTCTGCAATGAAATTCATGTTTCGATTATACAATGACAGAGAGTTTAAAGATAAAATCCCTTTAGTAAATGAAATTCATGCTTATAACACACGGCAATCAAGTAATAACAACATCTTTATTTCACATTTTTTGGCTTGTAAATCTTCTAATAGTCTTATAGTAAATTGTATAAAAATGTGGAACAAGCTGCCAATTAATATAAGAACCGAACAAAGAATTAAACCATTTAATAGATTATTGTACAAATACCTTCTAGATACCTATGAAATTTAATCAACATCCAAATTTTACCCATATAAATTATAAATTCTTAGTATTAATACAAAATGAACTACATGCAGATATACTGTAAAATTAATTTAACGTTCTAAGGTTTTACTTAAAGAAATATTATGTTTTGTATTGCTCTTTGTGCACCTCTCTAATCCTTAATTGCCTGCTGAAATCTATTGTTTTTTGTTTTATGCTAACTGCCTTATTTCAATTAATTTTATGTTGAGACCTATTCTGTTGTTTGATTTAATCTTATTGGCCTTTGTTTTGTTTTGTTTTTGTACTTTTCTTTGTTTTTTTTTTTTATGCTCCTTTGATTATTGTGCTGTTGAATTTGTGCTATTTGTATCTACTCTGAAATCTGTTATGTTGTTTGTTTTATGCTACTACCTTTATTTTCAATTTCATTTATGGTAAGAAATCTTATAAGCTTTTGTTTTTTTTTTTGTCCTTTTATTGCCTGTTTCATTGTTGTTTTTTTTTCCATCGTTGTGCTTTCGTTTTTTACACTATTTGCCTTTATTTCAAATCAAATCTATGCCGAGTTATTTTCTGTCGTTTAATTTTATCTACATGTATGCGGCCTTTGCTTTTGTTGTTGTTGTTTTGTTTTCATCATGTTTGTAAGGTGATTTTTAATTTATGATGTAAAATGTCTTATGCTAATCTTTTTCTTAGTTAATAATCAATTTTGACATACCAAAAACTTAATTAATTTATTAAATTGTTTGTAATGATACTTTTAAATAAGCTGGGGGTAGTGATTAAATGATTTTTGTCCCTTCCTACCCCTGCATCATAACTTAATAGTGCTCTTTGATTTGATATATATGCATTATTATCAGTTTGTTTAATTTTAAAACGTAAAATCATTGTTTTTTTTGTGTGTGTTTTAAGTGGTGATTTATTGAAAAGGTTTGATGCAAATAAACAGATCTCTCTCTCTCTCTCTCCTCTGGCACAAGAAATTGTAAACTCCAGAAGATTGGCCGATATAGATAAATCCAAAACAGTGATAGCTCTTACCAATAAACAACTGGGAATTCTCTTTATTCCGCCAGTCTGCTGAATAAGGAGAAACACATGAACATTACCTATCATTCGGAGGAAACGGTCAACAAAACCATCAACAACCCTCGTTTTATCGATTTGGATGAAATTAAAAAGGATATTTATGAAGTAAAAAGTTTAAAAAACAAAAATGTAAACGATCTCCCTATCCGAATTGGCCTTAACGTATACCTCAATTCGAAATTACATATGTTAAAATTCTTTTATTGTTTTTAAAAAAATACATTCCGGATCGTCATTTTGAGCTGTTAGAAACCGATACCGACTCCAGGGCCGGCGGAACCGCCCCCCGAACCCCCCGGTCGGGGGGGGCCCAGGCCTGGTCAGGGGCCCCGCCCATTGAATACCAACCAAAGACCAATATTCAAGTTTCGACGTTGAGTATTTTGATCTACTGTTTCATGTTTCGATTCTGATTGCTTTCGACGCTTTGACTCATTTGTATCGTATAAGATAAGTCAAATTTTCTTAACGAGTGCTTTTGCCTTTAAAAGTAACTTTACAACCATTTAGTCAGTCAGAAGCCGTATAGTTACGTCATAGTCAGATGATGAATTTTTGAACCTAATTGCCAAAAAGCTGACCAGTTCGTTGGTTGCAGCTACTGTGAAGGAAACAGAGTACAGTAAATAGATTACTGCATTTTTAGATTAAGAAAGATATGAAGTTAGTTTTTCAATATTTATAGTTTAATTGTGACAATGCTTAGAGTTAATTCGAAGTTGAAAATATATTAAAATATATTAATCGATTTTAGAGTTAATTCGAAGTTAAAATAGCCAATTACGTGCATATATAATTTAGAAGCTATTTTTTAAAAATAGTCTATCGGAAACATGAAACGCCAGAAAAGTGGAGCACAGAAAAGAAAAGAAGCAGCTGCTGCTCAGGAATCAGTTAAAAAGCTTACCAAATTAACACAGTTTTTTTCCGTTAGCAGAGCAGAAACTGAAACAGATAGTGCTACTTTGCCAGCCGTCCCTATCAGCGATACTTTGAGCTTAGTTTCAGCAGCAGCAGCGTCAACTGCAGAATCAGAAAATGTCTTGTGTGAATCGGTTGAACTAAATCTACCATCAGTGCCATGTACGTCTATGGGGGCAAAAAATGCGGCCATCGATACTTCATCGTCACTTCCCCACAGTTCGTTTGACCCTCTCCATAGGGACCCAGCGAAGTGGCCTGACGTCATATCAGATCCGCAACGGGTTGACATCATCAGAAGAGGACCTCGGCAAGTTGTAACAAATTTTCCATACAACGCAGCTAGAAGACGATTTTCTTCTATTCATTACAAACGCATTTTGAGTAATGGCGAGGCTGTTCCTCGGTCATGGCTGATGTACTCTGAAGATTCTGACAAAGCATTCTGCTTCAGCTGCAAACTTTTTGGCAACTTAGCTAGTCCGTTTAGTAGGGGCATCAATACATGGGAAGGGTTTTCCAAGAAGTTAAAGGATCATGAAAACGGTGCTTCTCATAAAAAGAGTTTTAACCAATGGCTTTTGCTTAAGGAGGGTATTAACACTCAATCTACGGTGGATAAACAAGCAATGAAGATTTTTCTTGCAGAAAGAACATTTTGGAGGAATGTTTTGGAGCGTCTAATAGACATCGTAATATTTTTGGGTGAAAGAAATTTGGCTTTTAGAGGATCCGACGAAACACTGGGATCATCGCAAAATGGAAATTTTTTGGGTTTATTTGAACTACTGGCGAAGAGAGATCCCGTCTTGAATGAGTTGCAAAATAGGATTATCCGGCACAAAACTAACCAACACTATTTGAGCAAAAGTATTCAGAACGAGCTGATAAATTTAGTTGCAAAAGAAACTGAAAACGCACTTCTCACGCAGCTGAAACAAGCCAAATATTACTCTATAATTCTTGATTGTACTCCGGATATATCACATCAAGAACAAATGACCGTCATTTTTCGTTTCGTTCAATGTGATGATGAACACGGTGCAAGAGTAAAAGAGGCATTTTTTGGCTATTTGAGTGTCAATAACAGCACTGGCGAAGGTTTGCTCAATGTCTTTTTAAAGCGCTCCGAAGAATTAAGACTAGATCTTGCTGACTGTCGAGGCCAGTGCTACGATAATGGGGCGAACATGAAAGGAAAAGAAGCTGGTTTTCAAGCGAGATTACTGAAAATCAATCCAAAAGCGCTGTATGTTCCGTGTGCTAATCATTCGCTTAATTTAGTTGTAGTCGACAGTGTGAAATCTTCTACTGAAGCATTGGTATTTTTTGGTGTGTTAACGCAATTGTATTCACTGTTTTCCTCTTCAACGCAACGATGGACGATACTAAAAAAGAATGTTCCGCTCTCACTCAAATCCCAATCAGCTACTCGCTGGGAGAGTCGCATCAATTGCATCTCACCTTTACGATACCATTTGGCTGAAGTGATAAAAGCATTGAAGGAATTGGAAAACTACTGCTTCGAAAAAAAAGATGGTCAAACAATCAATGATGTTCGTTCATTGATACTTCGAATTGAAACATGGAGCTTCATTTTGTCAATTGTAGTTTGGCATGATATTCTTTGTCACATCAACAAGACGAGCAAAGTTATGCAAACCACTGGTGTTTCTATGGAAATAGTTGAAAAAGAAATCAAAGCAACTGAGGAAGTTTTAAAGAAATATCGCGAAGACGGGTACAGCGGCGCGGTAGCCACGGCACGTGAAATTGCTGAAGGTTTGCAAATTGAGAGGAGTTTCGCTGAGAGTAGAACCAGAAGAAGAAGGAGGCTGTTCGAATACGAAGCAGAAGATGAAGGTAGCGAGATGTCGCCAGAAGAAAAATTCAAAGCAAATTTTTTTTTGCCACTAATGGATCATGCTCTATCTTCTTTAAAAGAACGCTTCGAGCAAATGCACACTGTGGGTGCAATTTTTAATTTTCTTTATAATCAAGAAAGTTTATTGCAAGTATACGGGCACAATCGTTTACTTAATGCATGCCAAAAATTTTATGAAACAATGGGCGATATTGACCCTGTGGAAATGAATGAGGAGTTGGAACGGTTCGTGGTCATCGTGAAAGAAAATAAAGAAGATCTCAAAACAGCCAACGATTTTCTGAGCTATATCTATCGAAAGCATATGCTGGAAGTATATCCAAATTTGTCCATAGCTCTTCGAGTTTTGTTGACCTGCCCGGTCTCAGTAGCTGGCGCTGAGAGAAGTTTCAGCAAACTGAAGCTAATCAAAACCTTCCATCGATCCACCATGATGGACGAAAGGCTAACATCTCTAGCTACAATTTCGATAGAAAGCTCTTGCGTACGAGATTTAGATCTCGACCGCATAATTGATGTGTTTGCTGCTGAAAAGGCTCGCCGAAAAACATTTTGAAACCTGTATTAAATATACGTTATCTTCTTTGTGTTGTAGATTAATGTTAAGAATCAATTGCACAGAAATTTATTTTCATTAGACGAGTCAGAGTCAGTTTCTTCATCGACCAGCGATTGGCTTAAGGACTTAAGGAGGCTTTACACAGAATACGATGCGATTTACGTACGAAAATGTCGTATCAAATTACGTACGTAGATTTCAAACTAGGGTACGTAGACGCAAAATTGGACGCAATCGCATTTTGTATAATTTTTACGGTTCACTTTGTTTGCGGATAAAGGGGCCCACGTATAGTTTTCGGGGGGGGCCTCAGCTGGCCTAGCGCTGGCACTGACCGACTCTATTTATTTTAGTATTAGTAAAGAAAATCTAGATGACTGTGTTCCTCCCCATTTAAAACCCAATTATTTTGCGACAAGTTAAAGTGGTTGACCTTCGAAGTGTGTCCTAAACACGAGGAAGCCTTCATCGAGTGTAAAATCGGAAACAAAGAGTGGGACGCACGACCTTGTTGCTCTTCTGTGAACCTTCGACAAAAAAACATTAGGTAAAATGAAGGTGGAATATGAAGGGAAAAAACAAGTTTGCTCGCTTCCAAATCCTATTTTTGCCAAGAAGAAACGAACAAAAAAGTCTGTAAAGGGGTGTCTATTGCCCAGAACCCTCTCACCTTTGATCAATACTTGAATGTTTTGGTGACCAACAAGCCGCTTATTGCGAAAAACCGTGGATTTCGAACCAAAAAACACCAAATTTTTAGTTATATGCAGAAGAAAAAAGATTAAGTAATTTTTATCCCAAGAGGAAAGTGTTAAGTGACGGGGTTCACACAGAGCTGTAAGATTTGTAAATTTTTTCTTTCCAAATTTTTTGTTCATCAAGGGTTTATCAAAAAGGTCTCGTGCACCGTGGTGATAGTTATTATGTTTCAACAAGAGAATTTTAATTTTTCGTGAATTTTTTGCAATTTTCTGCCAATGTATTTTTCCCAACCATCAAAGTTTGTATTTTTTCGTCAATGTATTTTGTGTTTTCATTACAAAAGTGGTATGTGATGACGTTTGCTTTCATTTTGTTCCACGACCAGCTAGCGTAATATCTTTGCGATTTCAAAATTCAACTAGCTTTGTGGGAAGCGGACCTTCCCGAGTTGGAAAGTCTTTTTGGGTCCGACGTTTTATAGACAGTCTAAAGCAAAAAATCTAAAAGAATGTCGAGATGCGTTTCTAGCACTAGACAATTTGATGTTTGCCAATTTTGAATTTTTATTCAAGATTTATAGGGTCTACTCTTACTACTTTCATTTCAGTGTTCTCATGACCGTTCAAAATTTGTTTCATAAAGGTTTGCGTGAAGTCTCAACGCACTAATTATGGTTCTCTTTAAAAGTTGTAGGGACGTAAATCAAATTGCACAATTCTTACCACGAATCTACCCCAAAACGTATAAAAATGCTCTTGAGGCCTATAAAGACGCTGTTTCTTCCAAAAGAGATTTTTTGGTGATTGGCTTACGCTGCGAACCACACGATAACCAACGTCTTCGTTCAGGGATTTTTCCAGAAGATACGCTTTATCTTTATCAATGAACCGCTTGCGAAAAAACGGACCCACCTTGCGTTTACTACAAAAAGCCCCTGCACCTTTGCGAAAGCATATTCTAGACAAAGCGTCGTCCAAGTAAATACGTTGTCTTTGTGACTGTGCTCACAACGTGCTGCAAGGAAACGTCGAGATATCACATCATCACAAGCAGAAATTAAGACCGCACAAGACCAAACTTCGAAAGTTGGATGACCGTAAGGTAGCGTTAAAAACAAAACAAAGAATTATACAAAAAGGTGGATTTTTACCCATCTTGTTGTCAGCACTCGCTCCAGTCATTAGTGGTGTGGTAGGGAGTCTTATAAATTGAGAAAATTAATCGCGTTGAAACCTGAAGCGTACGAAAAACTCAAAAACAAACACGAAGTCTCGGATAAAAAAGTGCTTTCTGAACTGGATGCCAAAATGCAAGAAAGCTTAACGTCCAACCGACACAACAGCGAGAAAGTAACCCTTTATAACGAGGCGTTGCAAAAATCAAGTTATTTCTGAAAAAAGTCTCAACCGAAAACACCAGTGAAAAAACCCTTGTCTGAAAGTGCAGTGCTAAAGCGTTTTAAAGAACAAACCAAAGCCAAAAAAACTGTTCAAAGACGCCACTAGCAAAAAAGAATTTAGACTGGTATGAGGGCGGTCAAATGCTTTTAGACGATCGAGTGGTACCTGGATCTCATATAGACGATTTGTTTCAATCCACCCTAAAGAAACGAGACTCTATTTTACCAGGTGTACGCGAGTTTGAATCGATGCTATGGGAGAGTGTTTGAATTATAACCACCCTGAAAAAGAAACTTCTTTCTCGGGAGCACACCGTTTTCCAAAAGCAACCCAACAATGGTTGCAATCGCAAGACACTTATAGCCCTCACAAACCCGTACGAAAAAATTTCAAAATACAATTGTGCCTGGCGCCAACTTTCAAATGCAAGCTGATCTCATTGATTTTTCTACGCTCAAATTGTACAAGGACCGCTACAATAAATACATTTTGATGGTCACTGACGTGTTCTCGAAAAAAGCCTTTACTGCTTACTTGAAAACCAAATCAAGCTCGGACATGATCCAGGCTTTTGAGCAGTTGATGCCTGAAATTGGCAAGTTTAAAAAATTGCAGATGGATATGGAACGTAAGTTTCTGAATCGACCCTTTCAAACCTGGTTAAAACAACATTACATGGAGCACTTTTACACTCAAAATTTTGACACCAAAGCAACCATTGCTGAACAATTTATACGCACTTTGAAAGAGAAACTATGGCCTTACTTTACCTACACCAACAGCCGAAAATACGTGGAAGTGTGGCCTGCTCTGGTTGAATCTTATGACAACATCTATCACCTATCTTTTCGACGTGCTCCAAATTCAGTCAACTCTGAAAACCAAGAAACGGTTTGGCTCACACTCTATGCCGACCCCGAGTTAAGAAAACTAAAATTAAAAGTAAGTGATCAAGTCAGACTGTCCATGACTGGAATACGGTTCCTCAAAGATTACTTATCCGGTTGGAGGGACGAATTGTTTCAAGTTGCTCAAGTGTTTCGAGATAATCCTCCTTATTACAAAATAAAAGACTTATAAGGCGAGTGGTTGGAAGGAACTTTTTACAAAAAAGAGTTGCAGAAAATCTATAAAAAGGATGACGTGTTTCGAATCGAGCGTATTCTCAACAACGCAAGCGCAAGAAGGGTGTTAAATTTTTAGTAAAATGGTTTGGATATCCTGCTTCTTTTAATTCTTGGGTGCCAGAAAAAGACATGGTATGAAAAAAACCTTTGACATTGTTTTGTTTGGAGCTCAAGTTTTTGCGATTTACATTGTGGTTTCGATCAACTTGTACAATTTAACACAAAGCAACAACAACAAAGAACTCTGGATTAGTCTGCTAAGTAGCTCTGTAGGTTATTTGCTCCCGTCACCTTTTCTTACCAAACATGTTTCTCACCCTTCCCGATAACTCGTCCATGGACATTTATACTAAAAACAAACTTTCGGATTACATGGTTCACTTGCCGAAGGAAATCAATTTGTCTGGATCGTGGGAGTTGGGTTTGTCCGAGATTCTGTACCCCAACACTTGGTACAACATTGACACAAACCAATGTTACATTTTCTACCAACGTGTTGCTTTAGAGTTTGTAGCAGTGCTTCCAGCAGGTTATTATCAACAACCTCAATATATCGTGCGTCAGATACGAGAGTTTTAAGATAGAAACAAAGCGCTTGTCAGCGAAGGAATTTTGACGAAACCAATCGACTTTCTCTTTGATCTCACTTACAATCCTCAAACACAACTAACTACCATGTCCATCCAACACAAAAAAAGAAGCACCTATGGCCGACCATGATGGTACCATGCAACCGGATGTGGTGGTGACTTTTTCGAATGAGTTAGCTTCTATCTTGGGTTTTCGAAAGGTTTGGTATCGGGAAATCAGAGAGTACACTTCGGGAAGCGTTGCCAACGTAGACACCGTAAACGCCATCTATCTCTATTGCGATGTTATCGAACACAGAACAGTTGGTCATACTCTTGCACCCTTGATTGATGTCGTTCTTATAACAGGGAAGCCGGGTGCTTACGTTTCCAAAAGGTACGACAAAATACAATACCATTCCGTCTTAAAGAAAAATCTTAGTGACATCCACATCTCGCTTCGTGACGATCAAGGAAAACGAATTCGTTTTCATCGCAAGGGAAAAGTGATTGTGACTTTGCATTTACGACCCAAATAATATTATAAAAACCAGATGCAAAAGAAAACCTTGTTATTGCAAGAAATCGTTGGTAGCAGAAACATGCGGGTTAAATATTGTTATGACGCAAAAGCTTACAAAAACTATTATTTGTCTCAAGTCGGTCATGGTATGCCCTATTTTGTTGGGGAACGAGTGCAACAAGATTATGGAGTAGGAAATTTGTTTAGCTCCATTGCCAAAAGCGTTCTTCCTTTGCTCAAAAAAGGTGCCAAAACTCTGGGAAAACAAGTTTTACAAAGCGGTGTCGAGTTTGCTTCCGATGTCTTACACGATAAAAACGCAAAACAAGCTGCCATCGATCAAGCAAGAGCTGCTAGTTCCAATCTCTTGCAAATGGCCCAAAAAAAATAGTAAAGCAAAAAGCAGTACCAAGAAAAGTACAAAGGAAGAAACCCAAGAGATCACGACATTTTCTCGTAAGCCATGGCGACGTTAGTACAGCCCAGTTCGGCAGAATCCACCACCTCTCAACTGAACTTGTTTTCGGTGCCACCAAGTCAAACCAGTTCGGAGGAAGAAAGTTTTACCGAATACCATCCTGTATCTGTATTGACCTCCACAGGTCCTATTGAATTTACGATTAGTGCTGAAAACTCCAACTACATTGATCTTGCCAATAGCTTTCTTTATTTGCGTGCAAGCGTGTATACTGCAGCCGGAGCTGATTTGGCAAAGAATGTGGAAATTGTACCTGAATGTAATTTTTTACATACGCAATGAACGCAAGTGGTTGTTTATTTGAACGGTTTGCTAGTGACACAATCCATCAACAATTACCCTTATCGAGCTTATATTGAAAACTTGCTTAGTTTTGGACGAGAAGTTAAAAAGTCCCAACTTTCTGCTCTGTTGTGGTACCGCAACACGTCAGAACATTTCGTTACTCGTGGGGGCTACCAACCTAGGTTATACCAAACGAAAAACTTTGGCTGAAGAAAGCAAAGAAATTGATATGATGGGGAAATTGCATCTTGATTTGTTCTTTTAAAATCGATATTTGTTGAACGGCGTCGAAGCGCGTTTTCGTTTGATTCGTTCAACGATCTTTTTTGCTTGAAAGAAGTAACCTTTTTTGTTCGCAAAGTAAAACCCAACCCCGCCGTACAACTTGCTCACGTCAAACCTTGCAACATGGTACTGCAAAATATCCACTCCGGCGCGAGAAAGTCGACGTTAGAGAGAGACGTTAGTCTTAACCAAGTTTTTGTCGCAAAAGATGTGGGTAGAACCTTGGTTTAAAAATGCATAAGTCAAAATACTTTTATTTTTGTGAGCTACGCGGACTGGAACAACGCATAAGTAGACAGCTCCACAAGAACTCTCAGTACGAGTTTTATTGCTAACTAAAGCGCTAAAAACGTTAGTATTTTCAATCGTATCGGAGGTTGATGTGGATTTTTCGCTGGTATGAAGTTTTTTGCTATCGATGAATCGATGAAGGAGGCTATGTTGAAATGCTCCACAACAGGCATCGACCCCACAAGTATTAGTCCTTTTGCATGCTGGTGTCCGATGCTTAGAACTCAGGCACTTGTTCCATAACTTCATTGATTTTACGAATTTATAACGTTCATTTAAAGATAAGTCTAAAAAACTGGCATAATTTAGCAACTTTTTATGTCTTGTATCTTTGCAGTACCAACAAGATTCTAAACACGCCTCTTTATTTTCTTCCTCCAAGAATGCTACGGTTGCTTTAGAGCTAAAAGGCTTGGACTTGAAGTTAGATTTATCATTCAAAGTTCTGAGGCCAAACAAATAATTAGCAACGTCAGATTCTTGTTTCACGAACTCGATTAAATCGGACAAGACCCCTAGTTTTTTCTATCTCTACTGACGTTTTCGCCCATCGCCCTCGTAAATTATAAGGCAACTTTCCTACCAAGGCGGTTGGAGTATCTTATGTATCTAGATTTGTGTATCGGGAAATGTCTTTTGTAATCACTAGGGTCTTCTCTAATAGTTCGCAAAAGGATTTTAATTGTCGACTTGCACCGCTTTTAATTGCCGGAAACTCTTTAAGTTTTTGATAGCAAGCGTCAATGATCCTTGGCGACCGGTACTCTTTAATAAGTTTTTGTTTGGCTTCTTGATAGCATGCTTCATGGCCGGCTAAATAGTTTATTTGCCCCTGTATATCATCTGAGCAATGCTGGAGCAATAGGCAAAACAAAGTTTATTCATCATTAACCCTTGGCTCAAGGTGTGTTTCAAAGTTATTAAAAAATAGCTTGATTTCGAGAGGATCCCCTTCAAACTTAAGAAATTCTGGTCCAGGCAAAAACATACTATCATAATCGATGTTGTAAAGTCACGGTTGGTAGGGAACCTTAGTAAATGAAGAATAAGATCGGGTAGGTAGATGTTGCCGAGCATCTACAGGTGGTCGAGAAGCACCTTCATTCAAGATCGCTGCCCCCGATTCGCCTCTAGTCCCGAACGGCTAGTATTGGCGGTTGATACAGTCGTTTGACCAAAAGTAATCCTCTTGATAGCCGTGGAAGATGTTGGAAATTGAGTTCCTACACTACTTAGAGTTAATAAAGTTGAAGGATTTGAATTAGAAAAGGAGTTACCCCAGAATTCGTTACTTTCTGCATCTTCCACACTTTACACTCTAACTCGGCTAGAGCTATTTTGCGTAGGGCTTCCCTTTGTTGCAGCTCTGTCTCTAGTCGTGACTTACGCTGCTGTTCTTCCTCCCGCTCTCTCGCATGGTTAGCTTGTAATTACGCCGATTTAAGGTTAAGAGTTGCTTGAAGTCGCCTAACCATGAGAGAAGACCATGAGCTTCTACTAGATTTAGTCGAGCTAGTGGGCGCGGCATTAAAACGGGTAATATCCTTATTAGAACCCATGGTCCCTGTGCGAGTAAACCAGTCACTTATTTGCGCATCAAACTCGCGTTTATTAGTTGCGACATCGGCTATGGTTTGCGCAGGTATCATATTGCTTGACATTAGTTTCATTAATTCTTTATATGAATCTTCTACTTTAGCAACGCTTTCGTTCAACGACTTGATTTTCGGGTTACGCAACAATATCAATTTTTCCGCGGCTAAATAATCATAATTCAGTAATAATCGCAAACTTTTGATAGCGTTTTCTACATTGTCTTGAAGCGGGTTAATCTCGCAAGTATTAAACTCCATTTGTAATAAATATTCAAACAAACATAAATCGACACAATATATAATTAACGATAGTAGATTAATTAGTTTAAAGTTTCAACACTTTCCGTGCTCTATATTGGAGCGGATAAATTTAAATGTTCAAAAACCGTTTTCCTTGTGGTCTTCCAACTTCTTAAAAATTTTCTTCAACACTTGAATTAGGATACGTCCGTTGCCACTTGGTTCGCGTCTTGGCGACGCTACACTACGAGGTACGCTTTAGAGTTAAGAGAAGAAAAAAATCCATAAACAAATAAAGAATAATCCCGCCAACGCTCGTAATGAAAACACGCTATAAAAGTTAAGTGTTTTTTACAAGGACACAGCAGAACGGCGCGAGTAGGTTTTGAACCGAGACCATCTTGATCACAACCACGACGCTCTAACCACTCCACCACACTGCGGACAAAAATAATAAAAACAAATAATTACCAAACCAAGTACCAATGGCATTTACTTTCTTTAGAATTTGTAATGAATAACTGATGCACGCTTTAAGCAGTTTAGTAACCAGAGTTGTCAGTATTGGTTCGTTCAAAAACAAACCAGGCTCCAATTCTGATTTCTTATTTCATTTCTACATTTATCCTTCTGATTTGCAGGATAACGTCAGAGGTGCAATATTTATGGCAATCTCAAGCAGTTACCCACCAGCAAGTGACTTGCGGTACAAAGCATTAATCACACTTTTGCAAATAACTCTTTATTTTAAATTTTCGATTACGAACTAAAAGAATATTTACAATTAGGCATAACTTATCGAAAAATGACATTTTTTAATAATATTATTGAAACTTTTTTAGACGTTAGAAAAACATTTTTTCAAATAAATCTATTTAACAATGTTATTTTGTTGTTTTAGAAGTGGAATTAGACACTTTGATTTAATGATCAAATTGATTATTATAATTGGCTGGATTAAATTCATCACTTTTTACACTATGGGAAACAGCAGATTCCCTGTCAACTGGTTGGGTTGTTTTTTTTTCTTTTTGTGTATAAATGTACAATCCAAATAAAAGAATGAGAGTAACGCTGATTATAGCACCAGCTGCAACACCAGGATTTCCTCCACCGCTTTCTTCGTCTTTATTTCCGACTACCTTGGCGTTATGCACACAAGGTGGTGCCGTCGTCTGACATGGTGTAGTTGTGGAAAATGTTGTGGTAAATGTGTTCGGATCGGCGGTTGTGCTATCTTCTTTTGGTGTGAAAAATGGTCTGGTGGTGATAATTTGTCCTCTGTACGTGGTCGTTCTTGGGATAAATCTTGGAGTGCCCCCTTCGAGATATGGCTCGATATAGTTTGCTATTGCATAAAATCTTGATCCTCTCTCTTTCAGTCTATTTGTTAACGATGCTTGGACCCAATCTCTTCTACCTCGTAAAATCCAAGGCGGTTCGATGGGTCCACTCGTGAAATGAAGAGTGTAATATGTTACCCAATCACTGCCATCTTCGTGCCATACTTCATCAACTTTGATGAAACCTGGAACATCCATAGAAAAATAAACATCTGTAAAAAGATCTGTTATCGATTCAACAAAGATTCGTCGTTCAGTTTCATTAAAAACATGTGTTCCGGTACGTATATTTGCTACAGATAAAAACATTTTGCAGGCATATTTAACTTCAGCTGTGGCATAACGAATATCCAAAGTTAAGAATATATACAGAAAAATACTTGTCCATTTGCAGAAAATTATTGAAGATTGCTTGTTACAGACTTGAAATTTTTGAAACTTGTACATCATTTAGAACTTATGTTTTAAAATGTATAGAAAGAGATTATTTTTTTTCTGTTTCTGTTTTCGTTAATAATCGAATGTTTTTGAAATTGAATAAAATTTTTAAGGTTTAGAAAAAAAGATTATTGTGACGACTAGTTTCGTCACAGTCAATGAATTATTTTGTAACTGACAAGACAAAATTATGTTCTGTTGTTAAAAGTGCTCCTTTATTCGGTATTATTGCTATTGTTGACGGGGAAATAAAACTTCAGATTGATTGCAGTGGCGTGCGCAATGGTGGGATAGATAAATTCATGAAAAATGGTTGTCAGATTTGACAAATGTATTGCTATACGGTTTGGTTTTTTTCTAATTTTTCAGTTTCGCTTTTACCCACCATTTTTGCCATCGCTCAGAATTTTTTCAGGCAAAAACAAATTTCAAACGCTTTTTAATTTTTGTATATTAAACAGATCGATGAACTGTTTAAAACAAGGATTTTTAATCAGCACTGCGATATTTATTCCAAGGTGGTACGTGGCTGCTGAATTCTCAAGGTCGGTTATGTTATGTCACTGAGGCAACAGCAAAAATAAAGACACACTAAGTGCATAATGGATTGCTGTAGTTTACTTTTTGTTAATTTAAACTAATGTAACTCACGTTTTAGTATTGTGTTATTATGTTGTCAGTTACTTGTTTAAAATTTTAACAACAGTGATTTCCTTATTTAACCAATTCTAAAAGGAGTGCAAGAATTGGTACTAATTTCATAAAGGTGCATAGCAAAGAAAAAAGTTAAAGAAACACTAGTTTAAAATAATGTTTCCGTTCGCTTTGGGAAAATTTTATTTTTAGGAATTCACTTTCGATTCAGGTTCAACAAGTTTTATTGCTAGTGATTTACTTCCGGTTCGATTCCGGTTAGGGTTGAAAAAAATAATTAGGCCTATACGGTTAATACGGATTTTTGGTTCGGGGTTCTGTTGATGGCCTAATTTTAAAACATAATTTTTTTGTCCATTTCTGTCAAACGTGTAAACTGAGAACATAATTGTGGATCGCGGCCATAGTTCTAAGTCTACCAGACCAAAATATTTGCCAAGAGGGGCAAACAAATTTGCACAAATTTTATGCTTATGATGAATATGCTTAGCCAAATCATGTTTATGCACAATTTTCCATAAAACCTAAACATCACAAATATTACTGAGCATAATGCTTTAGCTTTGTTGTGTACCCTCAAGTCTTCTTAGTGCCAAAAATAACAATCTATAAGTAAGTGTTTTATGTTGAAAAGTTCAATTGCACTCAAAAAATGACACTTTTATTGTTGAATCTGGTGTATATCGCATTGAAATAAACTATTTAAGCGTAAAATAACTTTCTCTACGCCAAGAAACATTTTTACAAGTGCATGCCTTGAAAAAGTACCCGAAAAATCAGATTGTTCTCGAATTTTTTGCTGGTGAACTAGTTAAAATGGTGACTTCTTTCATTGTCTCATAATATCTAGTTTGAACGTCAGCTGTCATGTTTCTTGGAAGGGGATGGTAAACAGTTGCATACTCAGAAAGTTTTAAAATGGAGATCATTTTTGATACAGGCCTTAAAAAAGTAAACAATAAATGTATTTACCAACAAACTCTTCAAATCGGAATTGTAAAACCATTTCTGTAAATTTCCACATAGTTGAATGAATGGATAGTAGGGTGATGATTTTGCGCGGTCTACGATTACATTTTTGTCATCAAGTTTTCTGGGTTATGTTATGTTGACTTTTGCAATGGCAACATCGCCATGCCATTCCGCACGGTCAAGTTTAATTCGGAGATCAACTCCAATTTATCGGCAGCGTGGTCTAGTGGTTAAAGCACCGTGATTGTAATTAACATGATCTCGGTTCAAAATCTACACGATCCATTTTCTTGTGTCGTTAAGAAAAACACTAATGGCACTTTCCTTTGCTTGGCAGTTCTAAATTTCAGTAATACGTCTACAAAATCTAAAAAAACAAAATTAAAAATTTTAACCGGCAGCAATACCTTGGCCACCTCGGAAGCGATCGAGGTAATTGCTTGCCCTATGTATAGCGCCTCCGTCGGTTTCTTGGGAGTCAGGAGGATAAAAATAGAGATAAAATGAAAAAAACGAAAGAAAAGCTCATTGGATTTCAAGCAATAGAGAAAAATAATAATTACGTAATGTACTTATCAAAAGGAAATTCCCCTCAGATTCTGCTTATGCCAGCCTAAAAAGTGCAATGCAATTTTAGTTTTTTGCAAGTCAATGATTGTTTCTCTAATTTTGTAATTGGTTATTGCATTTAATAAAGTCCTCAAATTTTTTCCTGATGAACAAGCCAATGTTCTTTACAAACAAATGGAATAACTCTCCAGTAGACGGAGAAGTTTAAGTGTCTTGGAATCACGTTCTCAAGTGATGGTAGACAAAACTACAAACTGGACACACGTATTGGAAAAGCAAGTGCGATAATGCGCAAGCTCTACCGATCAGTTGCACTGAAACGAGAGCTGTGTACAAAACCAAATTTTTCGATTTCCAAATGAGTTTTTGTTCCTATTTTCACCTTAATGTATACTACTTTATTGATGCATTTATAATGTATACTACTTTATTGATGCATTTATAATACTTAAAACCTTTTTATACTAAGGGGAGAGGATATTATTTTAAAAATCAGAGGCTGTAAAACCCATCAATGTCAATTTTTTCGATTTTTTAAAATATTTTCCGAATCAGCAAATTAAGTTTTATATACTCGTATTTTACAATATTTCACCAAATTTGAACTTTTCCTAACAAATTTTAGCTCCCTCACCAATGGTACGCAATTTTTAGTTTAAAAATCGTTGATTTATATGGTAAAAATGTTTAAAATGAAATACGAACAGTTTAAAATAAAATTAAAATAAAAAAATCAAATTTGAAGTAGTCTTAGAATTCCTTTGTAAACGAAAAGAATATGTGTCTCTAAATCAATGTTTCTCAACCTTTTCGCACCTGCGGCACAGTTTGGGACCTTGTAAATTTGCAGCATACTTCGGACCAAAGCGCAGATTTGAATTTTTGTCTTTAAAAAGTAATGTTCTCTAAAAAGTAATCTTTATTTGAATTTGCCTCGGGTGTCTTCATTTTCGTCTCTAAAAAGTACTTTCAACTAAAAAGTCCACTAAAAAGTACTGTCCTCTAAAACAAAGATTGCGGAGCAATGGCCTATAGTTTTTAAAAAGTTTTGCGGCCCACTTGTGAATTTCTTGCGGCACACAGATTAAGAAACGTATATGTTTATTATAAAAAGTTGGTACCGTTGCCGAGTAGTTCAAGAGTGCCGCATTGATGGCGGAAGTGATTAACACAGTCGCGGTTCAAAATCTACTCACGTCCTTCGGTTACAAATTTAACTTATTTTTTCCTTTTTCAAAACTACTATTACTATGCTATTTTGTTTCATCTGTAGTGCAAATTACACTAGTCAACGAAAAAATATTTTTTTTTTTAGACGAGAACAAGAGCACTTATTTGTGGGTCACACGCACCGGAGCGCTGATTCCGAATCTGGCATTCAGTGCCGGCGCTAGGCCAGCTGAGGCCCCCCCCGAAAACTATACGTGGGCCCCTTTATCCGCAAACAAAGTGAACCGTAAAAATTATACAAAATGCGATTGCGTCCAATTTTGCGTCTACGTACCCTAGTTTGAAATCTACGTACGTAATTTGATACGACATTTTCGTACGTAAATCGCATCGTATTCTGTGTAAAGCCTCCTTAAGTCCTTAAGCCAATCGCTGGTCGATGAAGAAACTGACTCTGACTCGTCTAATGAAAATAAATTTCTGTGCAATTGATTCTTAACATTAATCTACAACACAAAGAAGATAACGTATATTTAATACAGGTTTCAAAATGTTTTTCGGCGAGCCTTTTCAGCAGCAAACACATCAATTATGCGGTCGAGATCTAAATCTCGTACGCAAGAGCTTTCTATCGAAATTGTAGCTAGAGATGTTAGCCTTTCGTCCATCATGGTGGATCGATGGAAGGTTTTGATTAGCTTCAGTTTGCTGAAACTTCTCTCAGCGCCAGCTACTGAGACCGGGCAGGTCAACAAAACTCGAAGAGCTATGGACAAATTTGGATATACTTCCAGCATATGCTTTCGATAGATATAGCTCAGAAAATCGTTGGCTGTTTTGAGATCTTCTTTATTTTCTTTCACGATGACCACGAACCGTTCCAACTCCTCATTCATTTCCACAGGGTCAATATCGCCCATTGTTTCATAAAATTTTTGGCATGCATTAAGTAAACGATTGTGCCCGTATACTTGCAATAAACTTTCTTGATTATAAAGAAAATTAAAAATTGCACCCACAGTGTGCATTTGCTCGAAGCGTTCTTTTAAAGAAGATAGAGCATGATCCATTAGTGGCAAAAAAAAATTTGCTTTGAATTTTTCTTCTGGCGACATCTCGCTACCTTCATCTTCTGCTTCGTATTCGAACAGCCTCCTTCTTCTTCTGGTTCTACTCTCAGCGAAACTCCTCTCAATTTGCAAACCTTCAGCAATTTCACGTGCCGTGGCTACCGCGCCGCTGTACCCGTCTTCGCGATATTTCTTTAAAACTTCCTCAGTTGCTTTGATTTCTTTTTCAACTACTTCCATAGAAACACCAGTGGTTTGCATAACTTTGCTCGTCTTGTTGATGTGAAAAAGAATATCATGCCAAACTACAATTGACAAAATGAAGCTCCATGTTTCAATTCGAAGTATCAATGAACGAACATCATTGATTGTTTGACCATCTTTTTTTTCGAAGCAGTAGTTTTCCAATACCTTCAATGCTTTTATCACTTCAGCCAAATGGTATCGTAAAGGTGAGATGCAATTGATGCGACTCTCCCAGCGAGTAGCTGATTGGGATTTGAGTGAGAGCGGAACATTCTTTTTTAGTATCGTCCATCGTTGCGTTGAAGAGGAAAACAGTGAATACAATTGCGTTAACACACCAAAAAATACCAATGCTTCAGTAGAAGATTTCACACTGTCGACTACAACTAAATTAAGCGAATGATTAGCACACGGAACATACAGCGCTTTTGGATTGATTTTCAGTAATCTCGCTTGAAAACCAGCTTCTTTTCCTTTCATGTTCGCCCCATTATCGTAGCACTGGCCTCGACAGTCAGCAAGATCTAGTCTTAATTCTTCGGAGCGCTTTAAAAAGACATTGAGCAAACCTTCGCCAGTGCTGTTATTGACACTCAAATAGCCAAAAAATGCCTCTTTTACTCTTGCACCGTGTTCATCATCACATTGAACGAAACGAAAAATGACGGTCATTTGTTCTTGATGTGATATATCCGGAGTACAATCAAGAATTATAGAGTAATATTTGGCTTGTTTCAGCTGCGTGAGAAGTGCGTTTTCAGTTTCTTTTGCAACTAAATTTATCAGCTCGTTCTGAATACTTTTGCTCAAATAGTGTTGGTTAGTTTTGTGCCGGATAATCCTATTTTGCAACTCATTCAAGACGGGATCTCTCTTCGCCAGTAGTTCAAATAAACCCAAAAAATTTCCATTTTGCGATGATCCCAGTGTTTCGTCGGATCCTCTAAAAGCCAAATTTCTTTCACCCAAAAATATTACGATGTCTATTAGACGCTCCAAAACATTCCTCCAAAATGTTCTTTCTGCAAGAAAAATCTTCATTGCTTGTTTATCCACCGTAGATTGAGTGTTAATACCCTCCTTAAGCAAAAGCCATTGGTTAAAACTCTT
The DNA here is from genome assembly GCA_963680785.1 of Diplosoma virens. Classification (NCBI taxonomy): domain Eukaryota; kingdom Metazoa; phylum Chordata; class Ascidiacea; order Aplousobranchia; family Didemnidae; genus Diplosoma; species Diplosoma virens. Next base: position 32,229,279 of record OY796895.1, on the reverse strand, counting down.
TTTATGAGAAGCACCGTTTTCATGATCCTTTAACTTCTTGGAAAACCCTTCCCATGTATTGATGCCCCTACTAAACGGACTAGCTAAGTTGCCAAAAAGTTTGCAGCTGAAGCAGAATGCTTTGTCAGAATCTTCAGAGTACATCAGCCATGACCGAGGAACAGCCTCGCCATTACTCAAAATGCGTTTGTAATGAATAGAAGAAAATCGTCTTCTAGCTGCGTTGTATGGAAAATTTGTTACAACTTGCCGAGGTCCTCTTCTGATGATGTCAACCCGTTGCGGATCTGATATGACGTCAGGCCACTTCGCTGGGTCCCTATGGAGAGGGTCAAACGAACTGTGGGGAAGTGACGATGAAGTATCGATGGCCGCATTTTTTGCCCCCATAGACGTACATGGCACTGATGGTAGATTTAGTTCAACCGATTCACACAAGACATTTTCTGATTCTGCAGTTGACGCTGCTGCTGCTGAAACTAAGCTCAAAGTATCGCTGATAGGGACGGCTGGCAAAGTAGCACTATCTGTTTCAGTTTCTGCTCTGCTAACGGAAAAAAACTGTGTTAATTTGGTAAGCTTTTTAACTGATTCCTGAGCAGCAGCTGCTTCTTTTCTTTTCTGTGCTCCACTTTTCTGGCGTTTCATGTTTCCGATAGACTATTTTTAAAAAATAGCTTCTAAATTATATATGCACGTAATTGGCTATTTTAACTTCGAATTAACTCTAAAATCGATTAATATATTTTAATATATTTTCAACTTCGAATTAACTCTAAGCATTGTCACAATTAAACTATAAATATTGAAAAACTAACTTCATATCTTTCTTAATCTAAAAATGCAGTAATCTATTTACTGTACTCTGTTTCCTTCACAGTAGCTGCAACCAACGAACTGGTCAGCTTTTTGGCAATTAGCTTCAAAAATTCATCATCTGACTATGACGTAACTATACGGCTTCTGACTGACTAAATGGTTGTAAAGTTACTTTTAAAGGCAAAAGCACTCGTTAAGAAAATTTGACTTATCTTATACGATACAAATGAGTCAAAGCGTCGAAAGCAATCAGAATCGAAACATGAAACAGTAGATCAAAATACTCAACGTCGAAACTTGAATATTGGTCTTTGGTTGGTATTCAATGGGCGGGGCCCCTGACCAGGCCTGGGCCCCCCCCGACCGGGGGGTTCGGGGGGCGGTTCCGCCGGCCCTGCTGGCATTAGTTTTTTTTTAGTTCATTAGTTTTTAAAGATATGAGAAGATGTGGGTATTTCTACCCCATAAATGGCAATATCTCCACTACTATCAGAGAAGTTGTTCAGGTTTTGACAACAACTTAGCACGCTGTTACGTTTAATAAAACATTAAACAAGCAAGTTTAACGTATTGGTGTTGGTGTTTACCGATAGATTAAAAATTGTTAAAAATTAAAGTCTTTTTTGTTTATTGCAGTCTTGAAAAAGATTGTTTAGTAAAAGTCTTAACGCAACCTGTTCTTGAGTGGCCTTGAAAAAACTGCTGGTCCTACATGAGTAGCCTTAACAAAGGCTGCTTATGAATAGCCTTAGAAAAGGTTGTTTGGGGTTGCTTTAAGAAAGGTTGTTTAAGAATAGCATGACCAGATGATTGCTTTTGACTTGGGCACCACTTAGTACTGCATTTAATACCAGTTCTAAGATGAAGATTTAAAATGTTTAGCATACAGATTTTGTTTCTATGTGCCACAGACTTTGTTTGGGAATCCTATGGGACCAGTTGAGCTAGGCAACCCGAATACCTGCGCTGAAACAAAGCTGTGTCTAATTTTATTTTACTCCGGCTCAAGAAGTAGTTTGCTATGGGCCTAAAGCTTTTATACAATTGGTTTCAGCTAAGTTCTGATTGATTCGTTGAAGACTTTCCCCCGCAAACAAACAGAGATCACTGTTTCTAACTAAAACGAATGTATTATAAAATTTACGACGCACGTTCGACGAATATTCTCTTCCGCGCTCTGCCACTGCAAAGCGAAAATCGGCGCTAGGACTTAATTCGATCAACACAAATGATTCTACCTTCGTAGAACAAAAATCCAATACGCTAGCGTAAAATAAAATTCAACACTCGTCGATACAATACGATTAAAGAATCCTTCCCACGCGTTCTACGCCCAAAACCAATCGCTCAACCAGATTACGTTACTTTCTTTCTCGCCTTCATCGCCCGTCTTTTTCTTCGTCTTCGTCGTCGCATGCCTCAATCGAGCGAGCGTACATATACATGTAGATGAAAGGTTACATGATGCAAATCAGCTGGAGTTATCTCGAAAACGCTTCGGTCGCGCGCGTTAAAATTAGAACGCATTTTATATGGTAAGTGAGAACATTTTAGACTGCTCTTAACTCGGTCATACGATACAGACAAAGCGCATTACGTCATCAGTGTCTGGAAAAAGAAAAGAAGAAAGTTGCATTCGAACAATTGCAAGCAGATAACTAAAAAACACAGTACAAAAGCGATTATCCCTTGCCCAAGCGATTTCTGCGTTATAACAAAACTTTGAATTAGTTTTAGGCGGAAAATAAGCTATATCGCCATGATTAAAATTATTAGGAATGAAGTGTGACATATGCAAAGGTTAGATCATTACGGTACAACATTCAGCAAAAATTATCCATCATACTTTGATTCCAAACTCTTGATACTTTTCTTTCATTGTTTGGATATCTTGGTGAAATCTTTCACCCTGCTCATTATTAACTTTTCCAAGATTTTCAGAAAAAAGTCAAGGTGTGATTGAAGAAAATGCATTTTTAAAGACATGCGACATCCCATCTCTTTGTATTCCGCAACCAACTCTGCAACATCTTTTGATACAAAGGTGACTTGAAATTTTCCAGAAAATTTGAGAAAATCCATTTAATTGCATGCCAACCTTGCAGGTCCACTGTATTTAAAGCTATTTCAGACTCTAGGTCTTCAAAAACGTCCCGGAATTCGTGGACCAACAAAGATTTCTTCTTTTAACTTGGTATGGCTATAACTTTCACAAAGTTTTTCGTTAATGCTAGCTTGATGTGGAACGGTGACATTAAAGCTTTATCGAAATTTGCTAAAGGAATGTGTTGAATATTTTTCATTCCAGGTACATATACGTACCATTAACTGGAAGAGTGTGCAATAGGAATGGAAAATCTTTTATTTCTACCACGCAAAAGAATTGCTTTCAAGCTTCTGTTTGAGGAATCAATAAAAAGCTCCATTTATCTTTTAACATCTTTTACAATCATATTTCGCTCTTTTAACCTTAATGCAAGGTCTACCTTTTCCTTGGAAAGACGCAAATCTTTAGATAGGTCATTTAGATATTTCTGTGAAAATACGATGGGATCGCCTGTGGTATCATACACAGAATTTGTTGAGTTGGCAGAGATAAATTTTTCGGAATTGTTTTCATTAGCACTGCAATCAATAGCATCAAGCCCATCTTGAGGAGGCACTGATGGTGGTATTGACTCATCATGAGGACTGATGTTTTTGCTAAATCTAAATTGGGGCATGCTATTTTGGCTGTCTGTTTAAAGGAAAAGCTCTTTGCTTTGGTGAAACAAAAAAGTAATCCTGACAGTGATTGTTTGGGTTCACGCCAAATCATTGGGCGGCAAATATCATAAAAAAAAACCATTTATTTAGCCAGTTGTGCAAGCCTAAACAGCATTTCTTGGATATTTCATGAGGTGCCCAGGTCTTACTTTTATCACCTGATGGGCAACCAAAATATATCATTGTTCCGCTGGTAAAACGTTTTTAAAATTTTGTAAAAGTTTTTAAATTTTCTAACATTTCGTTGCCTGTTAAGAAGGCTCTCACCGATAACACAAGCTTGGCTCTCTACTAAAAGATAAAATTCTTAAATCTAATTACTGGACCAGCCCTAGGAACCAGTAACAGCAAAAATATAGTATAGCTAAACCACAGCTCAGACTACCACAATATCTTCATTATTAAAAAATATGCCCCAATCCACTTAGGAGCCCACAATAGTATAAATTAACAGCAAATACAGATTCAGTAGCTTAATTCTTCAGCAATCACGTAGACAACCAGAGACTTGCATTCAAAAACTATGAATTCACACAGCTAACAAATTTCCAATACTAAGTTACCACAACGAATCATAATAATGCTTCCGAGCGAGCCTTATTTATATCAATCGGTCGTAAGTATCTCGAATCTCCTGAAGTTATCCAAATCAAGCCAATCACAATAACTATTATTACGTCACGTGTGTCACAATAGCGAACCAGTCAAGCGAATAGTTCTGGATCTTTCTCTAACAATCATGAAATTGAGCAGTGTTGCCATTTTCTTGTAAATAAATGTAAAATATTTAAATTGCTTATAAAACCGTTATTTCTTCAGCTATTTGAAGCGGATTAAAGTGAAATCAAAGAGATTTTTTAGGAGATTGTAAATATACATAATGGAGGCGATTTTTAAGAACGAAACAATCATATACACCTTGTTGACATCATGAGTGATATTTCTTTGGTTTTCTTTGCTAGTAAACTTTTCATAGACAAAGTAAAACCGATCTGGATGGTTTGAGCACTTTTTAAACATTGTAAATATATTTGAAAATTTAAAAAATACTATTAACCTGGGGCCTACCTATTTTACACCTGTAGAAATAAATAAATATAACATATTGCAAGTATTGTTAATATTATTCTCTCCTTTGCACCGCCCTATGCTCAAATATTTTTCATATTCTTTACTTAAATAATAACTTGCAAAACTATCTTCCTTCTTTTCAATGCCACTCAACGCTTTCATTTACGATGTCTTACCATTTAACAATAACGTCATAATTCAATCTTCTATTGTATTTGGACTATAAAATGGTTCGAAACGAAACTTAATTTATAATTATAAAAACAAAAATATCTCAAGAACGTGATGTTCTAAAGAAAAAGTAAAAACATTTTTGAAATCAGCGTCAAAAATACTCCTAAAACCGCTCACCGGAATCTCCGTTTAAAATTAGCTGTTGACCAGTGCTATTGACCACAGTTCAGTCATAAACTTTAGGGTGAAAATAGCAAGTTTATTTGCAAGTAGGTTGATTGCAAATAGGTTCATTGCTCAGTTTGATTGATTTTGCAAGTTTATTTGCGAGCATAAAAACGTAAAAAATCATTGATAGGCCAACAATGTTTTACAAATTTTGTTTGACTAAATTCGATTCATAAAAATGGTGAAACTTCGTTCCATCACAATTGATAGGAGTAAACGGTATATTATCAATTTAATACAGTATATACGCCTAATACACAATTTCACCTACTTACCATAACTTACTAGGGGTCTCTGTAATGCGGCCGGCAACAACCAAAAAGTGTGTGTTTTTGTACTAAGATTTTTACAAAGTTAAAACCAATCATCATAGTTGTTAAGTTGACCTTGACTTTATCCAACCTGATTTGATTCGAACAAAAATCACGACTTCTGATTTAATCAATTACATAATATTAACCAAGGCAGCGATCAAGAATATACATGTAGTTAATTAAATAAACCAAGAAAATAAATTAAAATCAATTCTGGCGTTATCTAAACAATGAAGGTTAAAATCGTAGCTAATTTAAATTCTACACTCTGTACTGACAAACAACTAAACCTTATCTACTTAAAAGAAAACTTTTGACGCACATGTGCGCGCATAGCCGTACCTGCCGGGAGGGCAATTGCCCCCCCAAGTTTCTAAGATTTTGGGCAAAATTAAAATTTTTCGGGCAGCGATAGAAGAAATTTGGGCAAAGTCAGGAAATTTAGGGAGGTGACGAGGAGGATCTGCAAAAAATAATGACCAAAATTTAGGTGAAGACCTTTTTTTTTTTTTTTTAGAGAACACCTTGATTTTGGGACCAAATTGGTTTTTCGTTTGAGAATCTCAGAGAATTTTTTCGTCATATCCCAAATGTACTATAAAATCATGATTTGGGCAAACGTCACAAAATTTGGGTATAACTTCATTGCCCCCCCAAATTTTTTTGGGCTGTTACGGCTATGTGTGCGCGAAACAGGCTCCCAAGAGAATTTAACATACGAGGTAATTCACGGAACGTTTATGACGAAACACAAAGGCAATAAAAAGGGATTGAGTCAGCCAAATTTTCACTGTACAATTCTTAGCGATAAATTTATGACGAACATTTAAGCCAGTGTTTCTCAAACTTTTTCTATTCGCGTACCACCTATTCGTTTTTTGCTACACCGCGTACCAAATGACTCAAGATTATCTTTTTTTGCTCAAATCTAGCACTATTTATTTTACCATAACACCAACAAATAACAAACAATACAATTTAATGTGATAGATGCAACTGTTTCTTCTGCACAAGCTGATCGATTCGGGGCGCAACCTAACTCACAGCGCATCTGAAATCATGTCTACGCTCAGTTAGACGATTTCGGCTCTTGGATTTAATGGCCATTAAGGCTGAGAACCCTTGCTCACATTCCCATGTAGAGGGGAAAATCAGCAACTGTCGAACAGCATTTCGGGCCAACGTTGGGTAAGTAGAACCCATGATTAGCCAGAAATCTATGGGAGAGCATTCGTTCAGTTTTGATTTTGCTGTGTCGTCAACTTAAATATCAATGATTTCTTCCTGTTCTCCTGTTCCCACGGGTAGAAGATCTGGGTCGATGCAGAAGGAATTGACTGCGTAGGTGCAACTTACTAAATCTGGAAAGTAATGCAACAATTCCATTCGGAGCAGCTTGAGATGATCATAAATTTCTTGAGATAATTGATCATTGGGCTCCACTGAAAATGTGGTAAGGAGTTGGAACATTCCAAACTGTTTGCTCTCCACATTTTTGGTCCAGACATCTAGCTTGCGAGTGAATGCTTCCAGTTTTGAAATAAAAACTGCAATAGTGCTGTTTGATCCTTGAAACAAAAGATTTATAACATTGAGAGTCTGGAAAATATCAAACAAGTAGGCCATCCGTGAGATAAAGTTATCGTTCTCAAAATCATTTTTAAATTCGTAGTTTTTCTCTTTGAAAAATGTCAACAATTCATTCCTAAGTTCAAAGACCCTCCGGGTCATATTCCCGCGGGATAGCCAGCGAACCTCCTGTAATATATTGGTAATTTTAATTTGGCAACACGCAACACATAATTTGTATTTCTTAATAACTATCACGGACTAGTCAAGAAGACGGTGTATAATAAAGAAGAGCAAAACATATAAGATTGACTTGTGCTTTATAAGAGAAAAACGACAGAATATCACATGGCGTCGTCGGCAGTTAGCCATAAATAAGTCAAAAATTAGTCAAAAGAACTTCTAGTAAAATTATCAATTCTAAAAAAGCCAGAAAGCTTGACCGATTTGTAATCGTTTCAAGGCATGGCTAACCAACTGGCTCCCTTTAACCGAGATTTGGCCACCGCTTTGCAACCCTTAAGACCTTTGCTGCAAAAAAATGCGCAAATTTTCACATGAATGATGAACAAACATTAGCCTTTGAAAATGCTAAAGCAATTCTAACCAGTAACAATGTGTTTGCATATTATCGACCCGGAGCGCCGTTGCGATTGTTCACTGATGCTAGTTTAAAACATGGTCTTGGTTTTTACTTAAAGCAGCAACAAACCGACAACGATTGGAAAACAATCCAAACAGGGTCAAGAACCCTAACACCAGCTGAAACAAGATATGCTCCTATAGAACTTGAATTGCAAGCAATTGTTTATGCCACGAAAAAATGCCACAATTTCTTAGCCGGGACTAAATTTAATTTTTTTACTGACCATCGTCCCCTTGTAAGTATTTGTAATAAGCGAAGGCTGGATAACATAAACAACTCCAGAATTTTACGAAGCCTCTTAAAATTAATGGATTATAATTTTACAGTAAACTACATTTCAGGTTCTCAAATAAAGTTGCCGATTCATTTTCTCGCAACCCTGTTGATAACCCTGATGAAACTGACCAACAGCATGCAGATTGACATGCATTCTTTCTTCGAATTTGCCGTTTATCCCAAGCTGAAATGGCAGATTGTTCGTTTCGATTAGAAAAGCTTAAAGAGATTGCTGACAACGACGTGGAGTATTAACTTTTAAAAGCCCAAATTAACCAAGGCTTTCCCCAAAACAAATGCGACCTCTCCGATTTGCTGCACCCTTATTGGAACGTTCGTGAAGACTTATTAGTAAGTGATGATGGCTTTACTCTTAAAGGGACACGCTTACTTATTCCTCATGAATTACGAAAAAGCATATTGTCAGATTTGCATGCTAGTCACCGGGGGATCGAAGGCACAAAAGCAAGAGCCCGCTTAATAATGTACTGGTCCGGTATGGATAACGACATTACTAATAAATGCAGAAGCTGTCCCAAATGCGAATTCGATAGACCGAGTAACATCAAAAAGCCTTTGCTGTAACTTTGGACACGCTTCATTCATAGTTATTATTGACGTCTCTAATCGCATTCGCTAGTTAAGATTTCGCAAGAGAAAAAAGGAAATGAGTCATTGTGACGTCACACGCACATGGTTTTACAAAACTCTAAGATAAAAAAAAAAAAACATTGTTAAAAAGTTTGCTGCTAGTTTGTGTAGATTAATTGGGGCAAGTATTTGAAATCTTACAATTCTTGAGATTTGGTGTAAACTTGGAGGAAGTATTGTTTCGGTAAGTCTTCTGAGTTTACGCATAATTTAAGTGTAAAAGCCTGTTAAAGTTATTGTTGTTTAACGTGTAGAAAACCGCTTGCCTTCGTAGCTGTGTGTGCTTTCGTTAGCAATAAAGCGCGAAAGAATAAAGTTGTCGAACGATAAGTGCAGTAGCCGACCGAGGAAGTGAGTTCTAAGAAGCAATCCCGTTGACGGTGTAGCCGACCTCCAACGGAAAGAACGCGTCGTCAACATCGTTTTCGAAACAACAGCTGCGATCTTCACGCGTTGGGACGGTGAGATCAACAGAAAGATAAAATTAAGTTTGTTTGACTGTTCAGGACGTTCAGTAAACCAACAATAATTGACTCTTTGAAGATTTGTTTTTAAATTCGTGTAAGAATTATTTGGTCATACGTTTTAATTTGTGGACTGTTAATTGAACTAATATTTATTGTTCTAATTGTTATCGATTTAATAGTGTAATTATTTAAATTCCTCATGGATATCACACCTAGGTCTAGTAATGATATTGCCCCTGGTAGCGTTGTGCCCGATGTAACACCAGAGTTGGCAGAAAAGCATTTAGGTCACACTGGGGACAATAAACAACAACATCCCAATCCTTTTAGGTCTAGCTTTGCGCGCAGTAGAAGTGAAGGCTCTACAACTAGTTCCACCAAGAGCATGCGCCGACGTGAAGCTAGAGTTAAGCTTCAGCTCGCTTAATTTGCCTTACAGCAAAAACGGGATGAGCAGCGTGAAGCTGAACAAAGGTCAATACTTGAGGCAGAGTTGAAGTCACGAAAGGTACAAATTGAAGCAGAAAAAGCTCGCATTAGAGCTGACTTAAGTACCAAAGAAGCCCAAAGAACTGTAGAAAGGGCACGGCTTGAAGCCGAACTATGGGAAGCGTCATCAGCTGTGAGTTGTGAACCTCACCACGAAAATCTACCTTATAAAGAACCGCCTTTTGACAACTTGCGCTCAGCAAGCAGAATGCCAAATACTGAAGCAGCTTCGCAAATGCCCGTTCGCATTTGTTCACAGCCGTATTCTTCTTCACCTGTAATGTCTGAGATGAATCACATTTCTAGATTTAGGCAAATCGGGAAAAATGAAGGACATGCATTGCGCTTTGAAAATGAGTCAGCACCCTACAAATATCCCGAGACACTTGTGCAGAATAGAACCACGGAAATAGGAGATCGATTCCTGCCGAAGCCATCGGTTGAAAAGTTTGACGGCGACCCCATGGATTACTGGGCTTTCGTTGATAGATTCGAGGTGCATGTGGCTAGTAGAATCCAAGATGACGATCTTCGGTTAGCATATGTACTGCAACATTGTACGAGGCCAGTATATGATAAGGTCAAACACATTGCTGGTAGCAGAGATAAATCCCTTGCCTACCGCATGGTATGGCAAGAATTGTATGAGCGTTACGGTCAACCACATGTGATTGCTCGCTACTGTGAAAACCGTCTAGAAATGTTCCCTAGAATTGCAGCAAATTATGCTGAAGGTCTGGAAGAACTAGCTGTTCTTCTAAAGCGATGTCTTGCTGCGATGGAGGAGACTTCGACGACTACAGCTATAGATTCTCCAAGCTTCATTGCAACTGTAGCAGAAAAGCTACCCATTGAATCGAAAAGAAAGTGGGTGACGTTTGCCTTGAAGTGCCAAAGAAAGAATCAACAGATAGCCGGTTTTCAAAAATTTGCTGAGTTCGTGATTAAACAGTCATTGAAAGCAAACTCATTGTATGGTAAGTTGTTATTCCCTAAAGCGTCACGCAAGGGGGATCTGAACCTTTTTAAACCTCGAGAAAGGAGTACTAGAGCACTGACGTCAGTGGCATCCGGACCCGCGCGTCATGTTAAGATAAACGAATTGTGCTTGTGCTGTAAGGAAAGACACAAACTTGAAGAATGCCCCGAGTTTTTACATATGAGTATCAAAGACAGAAAGTTGTTCGTTCGAAGCCTTAAAATTTGCTTAAAGTGTCTTGTGCAGGGCCATATGATGAGAGATTGCAAGGCTAAGCTACCATGAAGTCGGCGAGATTATACAAGTCAGAATCATCACACCTTGTTGCACTTCGACAGATCGGATGTAAAGACTATTGCGGCCAGTGATTCGACAAGTGATCCCACTCATCTTGAGACTGGTAACTGTATGCATGCAGTGCTGCAATCTTATAATTAAAAGCAGACGAAGCAGCATGCTGCTTATTTGGACATAATACCTGTGAGAGTGCGAATAAATGACTAGGAAGTCCGTATCTACGCGTTGTTGGATTCTGGAGCAAATAGAAGCTTTTGTGAAAAGGTTCTTTTTGAAAAATTTGAAGCTCCTGAGTCTGAACAAGTAGTCTGCAGCATTAACACATTGGCAAGAGAAACGCCAGCCGAAATGAAGACGGTGGCAATGCCACTTACAATTTTACCTCTACGTGGAGAGGAAGAGATACAGCTTTCAGAAGTGTTGGTGACTGATCTTATTCCTGCTACTCCGAATCATTTACTAAGGTCTTGGAAGATCTGGAATATTTGGAGAGAGTAGAGTTGCCTGAGCTCGAAGAAGGGACAGTTACCCTATTAATAGGGAACGACAACGTATATGCCCACCGATGTCTTGAAAGCCGATTTTCACCAGATCCAGAAAGGTTTCCCGATGCTGTACGTACGCCCCTGGGATGGTTGTTAAAGGGTCCAGCTTTGGTTGAATCGCCTAACCTTCTCGACTCAGACTATGTGTTTTTTACAAATGTTGATAGTTTTGGAGATGATCCAGTACTAGGTGAAATTTTGGTGAATGACAAAGGGGATGTGTGGAATAATCCTTCTACAATAGACACGGATCTGATGAATGTGGAAAAGCTCATGTCTTGGGCGCAAATGAATAAAGAAGTTTCGGAGTTCGGCATGAAATACTCCAGAGAAGATGTGGTCGCTTATGATTTCATGAAACGAAACATAGACTATGTAGAAGGACATTACGAATTACCCCTGCCGTGGAAAAATGACTCCATTGTGCTACCAGAAAGTTTGCAGAACGCAGAGCGCCGTTTCCAATCGCTAAAGCGACGCTTGGTAAAGGATCCCGAGCTCTGTAAAAAATATTCCCAGCAAATTGAGATGTATGTTCAAAAGGGATATGCGGAAAGATTACCAGAAAAGGACCAGGATGTAAGAGTTCGCACTTGGTATTTGCCGCATACGTCTGTTGTAAGTCCTCGAAAGCCAGAAAAGCTACGGGTCGTGTTTGACTGGGCCTCAAAATCTCATGGCCATTCCCTTAATGATTATTTGATGAAAGGACCAAACTTGGTTAATTCGCTCGTGGGTGTTTTGCTGCGGTTTCGTAAGCATCCTGTGGCAGTGGTAGCGGATATTGAGTCCATGTTCCACCAGGTACGAGTAGCGCCACGCGATCGTGACGCTTTGCGCTTCTTATAGTGGCCGGAGGGAGACTTGGAAGCTGAGCCTAAGATTTATCGTATGTTAGTGCATTTGTTCGGCGCCAAATCTTCTAGTTGTACTGCGTTTTGCCTGAAAGAAGTGGCAAACGAGTTCGGAAAATATTTTGAACCAATCATATCCAAAAATGTTCGGCAGTGTTTTTATGTCGATGATTTTCTTTCCGGATCGAAAAATTGCGAAGCTGGAATTAAGCTAGTTGAAGACATGCGAGCAATTTTGGCAAAGGCTGGATTTAACTTGACGAAATCGCGGTCTACAAGCGCCCGAGTAATGACATCAGTTCCAGCCAGTCATAGAGGTAAAGGTGTATGTGAAATGCTTTTAGGAGGCGGAGGTGAGAACGTTGTCTTGGGTATAAAATGGTCGTTGGAAAAAGACGAAGTCTATTTTACCGCGGAAATTCCCGACAAACTTCTTACCAAGCGTGTTTTGCTATCAATTACCAATTCACTTTATGACCCGCTAGGATTTCTTGCGCCAGTCGTACTTGAGGCACGTATGATTTACAGAAGCGCATACCAGGAACAGCGAGACTGGGATGAGCAACTTTCCGAAAAGACCAAAAGAAGGTGGATGCTTTGGTGTGATAGCTTGGGTCAGTTAGAAGAACTTCGCATACCACGTTGGTGCCGAGTAGAAGGCCTACATTTGGGTTTGCAACAGCATTTTTTCTCAGATGCATCTAGCTATGCCAAGGGATGCGTTTGTTACGTGCGTATCACACGTGAGGGCGAGACAACTGAATGCCATTTAGTGTTGGCAAAGGCTCTTTTGGCAGACGAGGAAAAAAGAACCATACCGCAACTTGAACTTGACGCGGCTTCGGACGCCGTACTGATGGCAAGAGTTGTTAAAAGAGAGTTAGGTATGGAGGACTGCATGTGTATTTTCTGGACAGATTCTTCTACCGTTTTGTTGAGTTTACAGGCAGATAGAAAACAGTTTCCTGTATATTTTAAAAACCGCCTTGCACGTATACAAGAATACACTAGCATTCATGATTGGATGTATGTTCCCACAAAGTTCAATCCTGCAGATCAAGCATCAAGAGGTGCAACTGCTGCTGCGCTCTTGAGAGCCGGAACATGGTTAAATGGACCAGAATTTCTTATCAAACCACCAAAAATGTGGCCAGATCAACTGCCACAACACCAGAACATGGCAAATGTTTATCAAGTTTTTAATTCTGACGTGAATCAGGAGAATGCACCGATCAGCATTACTGCTGACAATGCTGTTGAAAAAATTCTTGCGTATTTTTCTACTTTATACCGTTTAAAGCGATCTGTGGCTTGGCTCTTCCGTTTTCGACATTGGTTGAAAGGAAAGGCTGCAAGGAACCATGATACTTCGTTCACAATAGGCCCGCTGACAACAAAGAATTGAGAAAAGCGGAAATTGCTTTGGCAAAGTATGTGCAAGCAAAGGAGTATCCAAAGTGGATAAAATACTTGTCTGGTAAAACAAGTAGAATAGTTAATAAGTCCTCATCATTGTGAAAATTGAGTCCGTTTCTGAATGACGAATTAATCAGAGTCGGAGGAAGATTGGGAAATGCTACTTTTAGTTATGAAACAAAGCACCCCATAATATTGCCACAGAACTCACTATTTACCTTTCTCGTGATCAAACATCATCATTGCAACAAAGTTGCTCACTCTGGAATAAACGCCACGTTGAATTCAGTGCGGCAGGAGTATTGGGTAGAAAATGGTCGCGCAGCAACGCGTCGAGTGCTGGGAAAGTGTTTATTTTGCATTCGCCGGGACGCAAAACCTGCGCAACAATCGATGGGAAATCTGCCGGTAGCACGATTGCAAAGTGGAGAACCGCCCTTTGCTCACGCAGGAGCTGATTGCTTTGGTCCATTTATGGTCAAAAGCGGAAGAACAGAGTATAAACGATACGGATGTGTGTTCGTGTGTATGACCACTACGGCAATCCACCTGGACGTTTTACCCGATATGACCACAGACTCCTTCATTAACGCTCTTCGAAGGTTTCTAGCTAGACGAGGTCCAGTGAGAAACTTTTACACGACAATGGCAGCAATTTTGTGGGCGCAGAACGGATTTTACGAGAAGAAATAAAGATATGGAACCAAGGAGAAATTCAAGAATACATGCGACAAAACGATATTACGTGGACATTTAACCCCCCCCACCGCGAGTCATATGGGTGGCTTGTGGGAGCGGTTGATTCGAACAATACGAAGAATACTGCTTGCTGTCATGCCGAATAAAGGGAGAGGGATTGATTGTGATGGACTGACAACAGTGTTCTGTGAAGTTGAAGCTATTGTCAATTCACGCCCCTTGACAGAAGTGCCCCTGGAAATCGGCGAAGAATTGCCTTTGACTCCGAACCACCTCTTGAGAGTAAATCCTCAAATTGCTCTACCACCGATTGTCAGTCACGAGAAGGATGGCTATGCCCGAAATCGTTTCAAAATTGTACAGTATGCCGCGGATGAATTTTGGAAGAGGTGGCTGAAAGAATATCCCTCGACGATTATGTCCAGACAGAAATGGAAACAAGAACGTAAAAATTTATGCGTTGGAGACGTAGTGCTTATCATTGATGAAAACTCTGCTCGTGGGGATTGGCCTTTGGGTAGGGTTATTGAGCTTTGTCCGGACAAACATGGGCTCGTCCGGAGCGTTAAACTGAAAACAAAGGGTGGGTGTTTGCACAGGCCAATTAGCAAATTGTGTCCAATAGTTAGAGGGTCTTGCAAGAAAGATACTAACGGGGTGGGAAACGCCGACTCTAGTGATTGAATAATTGTAGTATATGATGTATATCGCTAGTTTGGGAGCGGTGTTTATTTGCAGTGTAATGTTAAGTTGTTAAAATAATTTTAGTTGTCTCGCTGTGTCTACAAAGTTATTATGTCTTGGTAAAAATGATCGCTTGCTGCGTACCTATTTTTGGGGGGGAATATGTAACTTTGGACACGCTTCATTCATAGTTATTATTGACGCCTCTAATCGCATTCGCTAGTTAAGATTTCGCAAGAGAAAAAAGGGAATGAGTCATTGTGACGTCACACGCACATGGTTTTACAAAACTCTAAGATAAAAAAAAAAAAACATTGTTAAAAAGTTTGCTGCTAGTTTGTGTAGATTAATTGGGGCAAGTATTTGAAATCTTACAATTCTTGAGATTTGGTGTAAACTTGGAGGAAGTATTGTTTCGGTAAGTCTTCTGAGTTTACGCATAATTTAAGTGTAAAAGCCTGTTAAAGTTATTGTTGTTTAACGTGTAGAAAACCGCTTGCCTTCGTAGCTGTGTGTGCTTTCGTTAGCAATAAAGCGCGAAAGAATAAAGTTGTCGAACGATAAGTGCAGTAGCCGACCGAGGAAGTGAGTTCTAAGAAGCAATCCCGTTAACGGTGTAGCCGACCTCCAACGGAAAGAACGCGTCGTCAACATTTGCAACATCTGCTAGTTGCTGAATATCCCTTTCAGATTATTTCAGCTGATTGGTTCGACCTAAATGGAAATAAATTTTTAGTAATAGTAGATTGGTATTCGGGATACTTTGACGTAAAAGGTCTATTTATCAACCCTGATGCAGCTGCGGTAATTAGCAGTTTGCGAGAATGGTTTATAAACACTGCAGTTTGTGATGTATTTTGGAGTAATGGTGGCCCTCCTTTTGGCTCATCAGATGCTAACGACTTTTTAAAAAGGTGGGGAGTTGAGTGGCGTCCGTCGTCCCCGCGGTACCCTCAAGGCAACTCTGTGGCTGAATCAGCTGTTAAGTGGGCAAAAAGTCTTTTTCGAAAATGTTAGCGTGGCAGAGGACAGCCTTTGAGAACGAATGAAGAACGGATCAAAGGAATTCTGCAGTGGAAAAACACACCTCACAAATCCACAGGTCTATCTCCAACCATCATGTTGTATTGTCATTCCGTACGGGACGCTATCCCCTGTCACAAAAGTTTTTTATCACGAAGTTGGCATGACGAAAACTTCGAGTTAACAGGGAAGCAGCAAAAAGAAAAGAAAAATTGGAAAAATACAATAACAGAGGCACAAGAAATTTAGAACAGCTTAAAGTTAATGATCCAGTCTGCATAAAAAATAATCGCACTAAGAGGTGGGAGAGATATGGACGGACTTTCAATGGAATGCTACCACCAATCACGCCGATACTTGATTAAGCTCGAGTCAGGATTAATGATTCTACGAAATAGAATTGACCTTCGAAAGAGATATTTTCATCCCAAGAATGACACTAATTCCACTGAACCAAGCAATTACCTCGATAATGGTGACGTCAAAAACAATGAACTGAACGGTGATTCTGATGACCAAGTCGGAAACAACTTCAACCGAGCAGTAACCGAGACTGAAAGTTCATGTGATGAACATAGACGATCTGACCGTGAACATCGGCGACCTCATTGTTTCGATGATTATGTGATGGAATAATTCAAACATTTACCTCGAAACGACCTTGCCCAATCAAATTTTTATTTTCATCACACAATCATTTGCTTGCTTATTTGTATGTTTTCTTATTTGTTTATTGCTTATTTATGTGCTTTCTTAATCCTTTATTGCAATGACGGGTTTATCAATCTTGAAATTAATTTTTACGTTAAAACTATATTAACTCTCGATCATCTATAAGCCTTGATCAAACAACTTTTAATATATGGAGGGATGTAATATATTGGTAATTTTAATTTGGCAACACGCAACACATAATTTGTATTTCTTAGTAACTATCACGGACTAGTCAAGAAGACGATGTATAATAAAGAAGAGCAAAACATATAAGACTGACTTGTGCTGTATAAGAGAGAAACGACAGAATATCACATAGAGTCTGGAAAATATCAGACAAGTAGGTCATCCGTGAGATAAAGTTATCGTTCTCAAAATCATCTTTAAATTCGTGGTTTTTCTCTTTGAAAAATGTCAACAATTCATTCCTAAGTTCAAAGACCCTCCGGGTCATATTCCCGCGGGACAGCCAGCGAACCTCCGTGTGGAAAAGGAGACATTTATGAGCAGAACTTACGTCTTCACAGAGTCTTGCAAAAATCCGAGAATTCAGAGCTGAGGTTTTTATAAAATTCACAATTTTAATGATTTTGTTCAAACATGACATTAACTCAGCAGAGAGCACTTTGGTACAAAGTGCAAATCTGTGAATAAAACAGTGGACGAAGGTCGCGTTTGCTGCAATATCTTTTACATATGTTTGAAATCCAGATTTTCTCCCAAGCATGGCTGGAGCACCATCTGTCGTGCATCCAACTAACTTACTCCAATCTAGCTCATTCTCTTTAAAAAAATCCGCCAAAACATTGAACACATCTTTTGTTGTAGCAGTCAGCTCCTGATTCAACATCAGCTCTGTTTTCACTGTGTTTTTTTGAATAAAGCGGACATAAACGAGCAATTGGCTACATTTGGCGACATCTATCGACTCATCGAGTTGAATGGCAAACCCGAACTTTGAGTCTTTTACTCCAGCCATTACTTGATCAGCAATATCACCCGACATTTCTTGAATACGGCGTTTTACAGTGTCATTGGAAAAGGACACATTATCCAATTTAGCTGCTGCCTCGTCCCCAATGAGGTTCCAAACTAGTGTCTTTGCTGTTGGCAAAACAAGGGACTCAGCGATTGTGTGGGCTTTCATGTTTTGGGCTACAAGAAGATAGACTTCATATGATGCTTTTACTGCTCCTATCTTCTTTTGGTGAAACTGGCCTGTCTGGTCTAGGCGCTGTCTTTTTGATTTCTCCCCCAGCCGCTCAAAATAACTTTAATCTTTGTCCTTTTTTCTGCATGGTTCGATTCAAGGTGCCATTTTAACAAGCTGGGCTTCATGGCTGCATTAGAAAGAGTTTTCATACAAACCACACACTGTGGCAAGCATTCTCCTCTATGCTCTACAATACTTAATGTATTCTGGATTGTACTTTCGTTTCGACATGGCAAAAACTTTTCTTGCTAACTTACTGATAAATGAATTTTATGCAATTACGACGTAATAGTATCAATATGTACTTGCTGCCAATTAACTAAAACAAAATGCACAGGTTAAACTTTAAACTTTAATTTAATCTAATTTAAATTAAAGTGCTTTTGTTTTATTGAAACATTACACTTTTAATTGTGTCACAATAACATAAAACAAACGTACTTCAACGAATATTGGACGTCCTTCCTGACTGCTAGAAGGGAAAGCATATCGCCTTCAGCTAGAAGGGCTAGAATACTGCTAGAAGACTGCTGCTAAAAAGACTGATAAACTACTAGAAGACTGCTAGAAGGCTGCTAAAAAAAACTGCTAAAGACTACTAGAAGGGAACTGCTAGAAAGGTCTTTAGTTTTTCTACTGGCACATCATAGTCATCAAACAACATGGTCACGTGAAGGCAGATTATAATAATCACTGATCAATATCTTCACGTACCACTAAAAAAGCTCTCGCGTACCACAGTTTGAGAACCACTGATTCAAGCGAATAAAATTTTAGATTATCTAATTCTCACTGCTACAATAGTTTTAAAATCTTATTTTTGCCTATGAGTTTGTTTTGTTGTTTTTGGTGCGTCTCCATTTCAATAAAATTTTCACTTTACTGCTTTAGCATACCATCCATTTTAAGGTTGCCATATCGTCCGGAAAATTCCGGACATGTCCAGAATTTCATGTTAAATTTTGTGTCCGGAACGAATTTAAAAAAAGAACCAAATGTCCAGAATTTTAGTATTAACTTAAAACAACGTGCAATTTTTTAGAGAACACATTGATTATGGAACGAAAATAGGAAATTTTGAAACCGATTCCAAGTAAAGTCTTTTTTTTAGAGAACACCAGGATCTGGGGACGAAAATAGAAAATTATGAGATCAATTCCAAGTAAAGACCTTTGTTTTTTTGTTTTGCTTTTTTTAGAGAACACCATGATTTTGGGACGAAAATAGAAAATTCCGACATCGATTCCAAGTCAAGATCTTTGTTTTTGTTTTTTGGAGAATACCATAATTTTAGGAGAAAAATAGAAAATTCCGACACCGATTCCAAATGAAGACCTTCGTTTTTTTTTTTTTTGGAGAATACCATAATTTTAGAATGAAAATAGAAAATTCCGACACCGATTCTTGTCCTAGATTTGTAGTCTTTGTCCTAGACAAATTTATTTTGTCCGCCCCTTCAAAAATTTTTTTCGTTGGTACGCCTATCTCTGTCCGGAATTCCAATTAGACCTACACCTATGGCTACAATCCACAATTATGTTCTTAGTTTACAGTTTATCAAAAATGGACATAAACACAATGTTATAAAATTAGGCCATCAACAGAACCCCGAACCAAAAATCCGTATTAACCGTATAGACCTGATTATTATTTTTCATACCGAACCAGAATCAAACCGGAGCGTAACCACTAGCAATAAAACTTGCTAAAACTAAATCATCGGAATAGAAACAAATATTGCAACCCTGGTTAAAAATCCTTGTTTTAAACACTTCATCGATCTGTTTAATATACAAAAATTAAAAAGCGTTTGAAATTTGTTTTTGCCCGAAAAAATTCTGAGCGATGGCAAAAATGGTGGGTAAAAGCGAAACTGAAAAATTAGAAAAAAACCAAACCGTATAGCAATACATTTGTCAAGTCTGACAACTATTTTTCATGGAAGGGAATTTATCCATTCCACCATTGCGCACGCCACTGCAGTCAATCTGAAGTTTTATTTCCCCATCAACAATAGCAATAATACCGAATAAAGGAGCACTTTTAACAACAGACCTTAATTTTGTCTTGTCAGTTACAAAATAATTAATTGAATTTGACGAAACTAGTCGTCACAATAACCTTTTATTCTAAACCTTAAAAATTAAAAATTAAAAATTCAATTTCAAAAAAATTCGGTTATTAACGAAAACAGAAACAGAAAAAAAATAATCTCTTTTTATACATTTTAAAATATAAATTCTAAATGATGTACAAGTTTCAAAAATTTGAAGTCTGTAACAAGCAATCTTCAATAATTTTCCCGAAATGGACAAGTATTTTTCTGTATATATTCTTAACTTTGGATATTCGTTATGCCACAGCTGAAGTTAAATATGCCTGCAAAATGTTTTTAGCTGTACCAAATGTACCTACCGGAACACCAGTTTTTAATGAAACTGAACGACGAATCTTTGTTGAATCGATGACAGAACTTTTTACAACTACTTATTTAGCTAATCGCGCTCCAGGTTTCATCAAAATTGATGAAGTATGGCACGAAGATGGCAAAGATTGGGTAACATATTACACTCTTCATTTCACGAGTGGACCCATCAACCCACCTTGGGTTTTACGAGGTAGAAAAGTCTGGGTCTCTACACACTTAACAGGATTACTAAAGCGGAAAGGATCAGTATTTCATGCAATATCAAACTTTATCGAGAGATATATCGAAGGAGGCACTCCAAGATTTTCCCCAATAACGACCACGTACAGAGGACAAATTATCACCACCAGACCATTTTACACACCAAGCGAAGATAGAACATCTGGCAATGCGAAGACAGCTAGTACACCTTGCCCACGGGCTCCAGCGCAAGCCGGCCAGGTGGTGGGATTTGAAGTCGAAGGTATAAAAAGTGGTGCAGGAAATCCTGGTGTTGTACTTGGTGTTATAGTTAGCTTTGGATTTATTCTTTTTGTTGGATTTTACATTTTCTCCCAAAGAAAAAAAAAATTTTTTTTCCCTGTTGACAGGGAATTAACAGTTTCCTACGATGCAAAAAGTGATGAATTCAATTTAGTCGACTATGATAATCAATTTGATCAATAATTCAAAGTATTTAATTCCATTTTTAAACATGTTGAATATCAATGTAAATTAGTTAAATAAATTTTTTTTAATAAATTTTTAAAGTTTAAAAATTTTAACAATGTATTATTACAAAATCATTTTTTTATCCAGTTATTGGATAGATCAGTGAGTGATCGTCAATCGGGATGTCGAAGCGCCCTGTTGCACCGCCAGAAATTTCTGATTGTGGCGCGGAACTTTTGAAAAACCATTTGGCTATAGACTGTTTCAAAATTAAAGCATTTTTGTTTTTTAAGTTTAAAATTTTTGCTTTTAGGTCACCAGGTGTGCCACGAAAAAAATTGAAGACTGTTAGTGTGCCAATGTTAGTTTAAGTTTAAAACGGTTGGGAAGACTGGTGTAGATTCTTTCAGTTTGTAATAAAAAATTAGAAATATTACCACAGATTGCAAATAGTTTTTTTTATTTTATCTAATTATAGGCCACAACCATAAATTTCATAAAATATCATAAAATAAATATCATAAATTAAATAAATATCATAAAATAAAACAAGAGTTTTTTTAGGATTATGATAATAGGTCTAACCCCCACAAAGTTTTTTGGTTCTTTTATTTAATTTCACCTTCCATTACTGGATTACTGGATAATTTCACCCATATGTAAGTTTTAACAATTTATATTAAATTAGAAAAAGGTGAAGTAAAAAAAATGTTGGGATAAGCAATTTTTTTACGAATTCAAACTTTTAACAAAATGTTGCCTTTAATTTTGATCTTAAAGTTTTCTACTCAAAAAAGCATATATTTGGAATGAGGTTGTAAAATTTTTGTTAAAGTATGAATTACTGTACTACAAGCTTCACTTACAAGAATTTTCGGCAGAGTGTGGCATGGTTTTAGTAAAAGTAAAGGTGAAAGATAAGCATCAATTAAGTTTGGGTATGAAATTAAAGTTGATATCAGCATAAAAACTATAGTATGGGCAACTCCTTACTATTTTAAGGTATTTATATTTTAAAAAATGCTAAATTTTAAATACACTTGTTTGCGGCAAAGAAAATAATGCACTTAAGGCAAATTTTTCACTGGTAAAACGCTACTTCAAGAGCTAAAGTTTTTATCGGATAGAATATTAAATTTTATTCCGTACAAAAAAATCTAGTCTAAGTATTTTATGTATAGCTGGAAAATTTTAGTGAGACAACACCTAAAATTTAACGCATGACTTATAAACCTTTATTACTAAAAGCAAATTTAAATAAGATTAAAATGTTGAAAGAATAATAAACTGGATTGATAACAGTGTTTTCAAAACTGGAGCAAAGTGAAACAGCACTCCATACGCCCTGTAGAGGCGACATTCCATTTTGCTCCATATACAAAGCAAGGTGAAATACATTTTGATATTAATCGATTTTCTATAAAATTAAACATAGGGTAGAGCTTTTAATCAGCTGGCTAACCAGGATAGTGGAATACGGTGTTGTGCGCGCTAGCAAAAAATTAGACGGCGTTGGCGTCAGCGTCAACGCCTCAAAAATCTTAACGGCGTCAGCTGAAGCATAAGCGCCAACAAAATTTGAGGGCGTTATCATTAGCGAAGGCGTCAATTCCATGAAATTCAAACATGAAAAATTCGTACAAGATAGGTAAAATTTATGACTTTTCGTAGATCGAAAAAAAAGATTAAAAAACCGGGTAATCAGCACATTACAAAAAAATCAAGATGAAGGATATCATACTTGCTGTATATTTTTAGACTTGTCAAAGACCTTTGATACAGTAAATCATAAAATTCTTTTAGATAAACTTGCATCATATGGCATAAGAGGAAAAATGCATAAGCTTCTTGGTAACTACTTGTACAATAGAAAGCAGTATACTGAATGTAATAAAACTAAATCTTAATTAAGCACAGTGGTATGTGGTGTTCCACAGGGGTCAACATTTGGACCCTTGTTATTTTCTATTTATATTAATGATTTACCAATTCAAACCAAATTTCAAGTAAATTTATTTGCTGATGATACAGTACTAATGCTTAAAGATAGAAACAATACAAAACTACAGGAACTTGTAAATAAAGAATTGAAGATTGTTGATGAATGGATGAAATACAATCGATTCTCTCTAAACTGCAACAAAACCGCTTATTTTGTTGTTTATCCTAAGCGAATAAAAAACAATACAAACAACTTTTCTTTAACAGTTGGTGGTTATGATATCCTTTTTCAAATTACACAAAATACCTAGGGATAATAATTGATGAAGAATTATCTTGGAGCAAACACTATAATTACATTGCAAATAAGTTTTCAAAAGCAGCTGGAATTTTATGTAGAACTAGACACTACATTAATAAGAAAACTTTGATAAGCCTTTACTACAGTTTTGTGTATCCATACCTTAAATATGAAATCACTGCTTGGGGAAACCAAACAAAATCTATAATGAGAAAACTACAGATAATACAAAATAAAATTATTTGCATAATGGACTTTAAGTTTTTAAAAGATTGTGTTAAAAGGATTTCCATGTATAAATCAATGAAAATATTACAAATTCAAGACATACAGTATATGAACTTTAAATGGCAAAGTTTATGCATTCTTTTCATCATAAAAGACTTCCAAGTGTATTTAATGACTACTTTAAATATTTAAGCTTGCACCACCATCATATTACAAGAACTATTTCCAATAAAAATTTATATCTTCAACGAATGAAGACGCATCGTGGGCTAACTTCTTTCACTTATAATGGAATAAAAATATGGAATAAAATTCACATAATATTAACTTATTATACAAGTATTCATTTAATAGATGTATAAAATTGATGTTGATAAATAAATATTAATCGTATTCCCTGATCAAAGCTATGATGTTGTATTTTTTTTATGTGTGTGTTTATGTTTATAATGCAAGTTATTATCCTGAAAATATATTCTCGTATTTTTTTTTCTTTTCTTTTTTTGTGTGTATATTTTTCTTGTTTTGATGTGAATAACTTGTGTATATTGCAAAATTACTAGTATCTTCCGAGTTTTGTTCCTTTTTTTATTGAATAATACTACTAGTAATGAATATTATAATAGACTATGGACAGTTCTTGACTTGATGACCATTAATTGGTCTTTCACTGTCCAGTTTACTTCATAAATCATATTTATCTACATACAATGCGTATGTCTACTAGTATAAAAGTTAATTGTTTGTTTTCGTATGTCTAATATTTTACTGTATATTATCAATTTTACTGCTGAAGTAAGCAAATAAATTGTTGTTGTTGTCTAATTCCTAAAAAAACGCAAAATAGAACGGATTTCAATCATGCAAATAGCAATGCAGCTAACTGTAACAACATTATTTCATTTTGTTCTTGCGCAAAAACTGAAACATTTCAAATGTTTATCAGTCATGGTCATAGCCGTACCAGCCCAAAAAATTTTGGGGGGGCAATGAAGTTTTGCCCAAATTTTGTGACGTTTGCCCAAATCATGATTTTATAGTACATTTCGGATATGACAAAAAAATTGTCTGAGATTCTCAGACGAAAAACCAATTTTGTCCTAAAATCATGGTGATCTCTAAAAAAAAAAAGGTCTTCACCCAAATTTGGGTTATTATTTTTTGCAGTTCCTCATCGTCACCTCTCTAAATTTCTTGACTTTGCCCAAATTTTTCGTATCGCTGCCCGAAAAATTATGGTTTTGCCCAAATATTTTCTTCTCACTGCCCGAAAAATCTTAATTTTTCCCAAATCTTCGAAACTTGGGGGGGCAATTGCCCCCCTGCCCCCCCGGCAGGTACGGCTATGGTCATGGTACTTGTCATAATAATGACGTCACAGCGCTTGAAGCGCGGTACTACTCTTCAGTTTCTGCACGTGTTTTTTTGTGTCAGTTTACATTTGCAACTGTCAAATGCGCACCTAACTTTTAGATGTTGCTTAGTACTTATTTATTATTGCAGATTATTTTCACATGTTAAAGTGTCATTATAAGTTGAATAAAACCAAGTCAATTGTCTAGATTCTGGTTTATAACAATTTATTAAACTTATATATTGTGCACTGTAGTGGATCGGTTTATGCAGGTATCTCGACTCAACTTGAACGCAAGTCGTCCCTCGGCTTCGAAGGAATGGAGCCATTGACTCAAAACTTTTGAGAATTATGTAGAGGTCTTGGATGCTTCGCGTGCGGATGAACAACCAACAGATAGACTAAAGGCTTTGCTAAATTGCGTATCTTATCAGGTGTACGAGTACATTGAAGAAGCTACCACCTATGATACCGCGATAGCAACTCTAAGAAATCTTTTTTCCAAAGCACCCAATGAAGTTTTCCGCGCACCATCTCTTAGCTACAGCCAAGCAGGAGCCTTGACACACCCTTGATGAGTTCTTACTCTCACTTCAAAAACTAGCCAAGGATTGTAATTTTTGAGCGGTTACTGGCGTGCAATATAAACAGGAAATAATACGCGACGCGTTTATAAACGGTTAAATATCTCTAGGAATTCGACAAAGATTATTAGAACAGTGAGCTGAATCTTGAAACCGCTGAGGAAAAAGCTCGAAAAATGGAATTGGCACAAAAGAACTGTGAATATTATTCTCAATCTCAAGACATTATTCGATCAAGCTTATCTGCCGCAACACTACAAGAAAAAAAATCGGAAACTAAAAACCCTGGTTGTGAAATTATTGCTGCCCAACCATCTTCTACTTTTCGCGTCGCATCAAAGGCCTCATCTAGCGTGAGTAAACTATGTTGGTTTTGCGGTCGCTTTTACCACATTAGAAATATTTGTCCTGCTAGGAATGCTATATGCTATAAGTGCCAAAAAAAGGAACACTTTTTAAATGTATGTAAATCAAAATCCGCCAAAACTACAAATGCTAGTATATTTTACGACTTCGCTGTGTGCTATTCATAAAACGCCTGATTCTTTAACTCATGCTAATCTCACAACCCTTATTGCAAATATTGAAGTCTCTGCCTTAATTGACACTGGAAGTTCATCAAGCTTTATCAACGCGGACTGATCGTTTAGGGATGAAAATTATACCTTGCTACGAAAACATATCGATGGCCTCTTCATCTACTGAAAATATCCACGGTTATTGTAATATACTGAAGTGCAAATAATGGAAGTGATTATAATGATGTAAAACTACGTTTTGAAAAATTTGTGTAGCGATATATTGCTGGGGCAGGATTTCCAGTCACAGCATAGACATGTAATTTTTGAATTTAAAGGAAAAAAAGACGATTTTGTTGTGTCGCCAACTTGTACGCTTTCTTCGGCGTCCGCCAAATCTCCGTCACTTTTTCATAACTTGTCTAAGAATTGCAAACCTATCGCCGTAAAACCTAGACGTTTTAATGGCATCAATCAAGCGTTTATTGACGGGGAAATAAATCGTTTATATTCTGACGGTATAATTAAACCGAGCATATCTCCATGGAGAGCATTTGTTTTATAGAATACCGAAAATAATAAACGTCGTATGTGTGTTGACTACCCGCAGACAGTTAATTTGTTCACCGAACTTGACGCCTATCCTCTGCCCAAAATTGAATTTTTAGTTAATGAACTAGCGAAGTATTAGTGTTGTATTTTCAACATTTGATCTTCGCGGTGCCTATCACCAAATACCGATTGCAGAGAGTGATCGACCTTTTTTACCGCTTTTGAGGCTGGTCGAAAATTATGGGAATTTATCAGAATCCCTTTTGGGTTGACGAATGGGATCCCGGCCTTCCAAAGAGAAATGGATAATTTGGTGTCAGAAGAGGGACTAAAGGAGACATTTCCATATCTCGACAACAAAACGAATGCAGGGCGAATTCAACAGGAGCATGATTACAACGTGCGACAATTGCTAGATGCCTTACACCGTACAAAGTAGATGTTAAATAAAAAGAAAACAATTGCTTCTGTTCCCATAATCAACATTTTGGGCTATTTAGTTGGTAATGGAAAGATAAAACCAGACCCCGAAAGACTACGCCCTTTGAGAGAGCTTCCCCGGCCACTCAGTCCAAGATCCTTGACACGGGTACTAGGACTCTTCGCCTACTATGCCAAGTGGATTCACCAATTTTCTGGTAAGATCCAACGCTTGAAAAAAAGCGACCTTCTTTCCGCTTAACCATTATGAGTTAGCGGATTTTGAAAATATAAAAAAAATTGCTCAAGCTACGCTAAAATCAATTAACGAAGGCGTTTCGTTTGTTGTTGAGTGTGACGCATCGGAAGTTGCTATTTCCGCGACTTTAAATCAAGGAGGTCGTCCCGTTGCTTTCATGTCCAGGGCTTTGCAGAGTAGCGAGCTTCAGTATCCGGCGGTGGAGAAAGAGGCCACCGCCATTATCGAGGCAATTCGAAAGTGGAATCATTTACTTTCTCGGCAACATTTTATCTTGGTGACAGACCAGAGATCAATTTTCTTTATGTTGGACAATCACAAACGTACCAAAATTAAGAACAATTAAATTCAATTTTGGCGTCTTGAATTGGCATCTTACAGCTACACGACAAAGTACCGACCTGGGAAAGATAATGCTGCCGCAGATTCCTTGACCCGGGCCTTTTGTGGCTCTACATTATTGTCGAATCTTGTCGAAATACACGCTGCTCTTTGCTATCCGGGTGTTACTCGGCTTTTGCATTTCGTCCGTACAAAGAACTTACCATTTTCCCACAGATGACGTTCGTAAAGTGTGCTCTAACTGCCGCATTTGTGCTGAACTCAAGCCATCGTTCTATAAACCAATTGGAACCCAACTCATCAAGGCTACCAAACCTTTTAAAAGAATTAGCATTGATTTTAAGGGGCCTGTTCCATCTACATCTTGCAATAAGTATTTGCTTGTGATAATCGATGAATATTCTAGATTTCCATTCGTCTTTCCTTGCTCCAACATGAAGTCATCGACGGTAATTGCTTGCTTAAATAAATTACTTAGTTTATGTGGGATGCCACACTCGGACAACGCTAGTCCTTTTTTCTGAACTGTTAAAGATTTTTTGCTTAAACGCGGGATCGCTTCCAGCAAATCATCTCCCTATCACCCGACTGGCAACACACAAGTGGAGCGGTATGTTGGTGTCAGTATGGAAATCCATACATTTAGACCTCAGGTCCAACAACTTACCCGTGTCCTGTTGGGAAACCGTCTTGCCGAAGGCATTGCACTCATTGCAGTCTTTTAAATACCACCACAAACGCTACCCCGCATGAGTTGTTCTTCAACTTTACCCGGCGCTCTTTTGGTAAATCTCTTCCTAGCCTGGCTCTGTTCTCGCAGACCTGTGATGCTCCGCAAATTTGTGCGACTAAACAAGAACAATGATCTCGTTGAAGTTCAGCTGCTCGATGCCAACCCTTCATATGCCAACATCCGTTATTCTGATGGACGAGAAGGAAACGTATCTGTAAGTGATCTTTCCCCGTGTCCGCGAAAACCTATCGGGAGTGAGGTGGACTCCCAAAATTTGTCCGTGGCTGATGAAGAACTTACCATGAGACGATCACCGGACGACATCTGTGATGAACAGTCCTTCTTGTCAATCCCCGAAACTACAACACCCAAAACACAGACTCGTTGCAACAAGAAACCGCTCCTATTAATGACGTCAGGAAGTCTGTTGAGACCGTGTGGTGGTTCGGACTTATTTATTCCAGAACTTATATAAAATTTTTAATTAACTTTATATTAACTGTAAAAAAACGATAAAGCAAAACACAATACAGAATATATAATATATCTCAAATTAAAATGTCTCGAATTTTCTTTATTGATCCTTTTCGAAAGAACCCAACAATAATTTCTTTATTGATCCTTTTCGAAAGAACCCAACAATAATTAAATAAATGCTTGTCTTCTGTCCGTTCAACTAGTCACTTCTTTTCCAATCGTCACTTTTTTTTCTTTTTTATGTGATCTTTTGTTGTTTCGCTTCAAATTTTAAGTTTTATAGTTTTCTTTTAAGCACATTGATTGTTTCGAAATAGTACAGTTTTTGATCTGGGTTCGATTCGCCACAACCGCACCACCGAGCGGTAACATAAATAAAACTGAGAATAATAACATGGCCCAGCGAAAGTCAAGTAGATTGACTAAAGGTGCCCCTCCTATTCGTTATGGGACGCGTTTTCCCATTAAGGTGGGGAGAATGTTGTAATAAGGACGTCACAGCGCTTGAAGCGCTGTACTACTCTTCAGTTTCTGCACGTGTTTTTTCTTTGTGTCAGTTCACATTTGCAATCGTCAAATGCGCACCTAATTTTTAGTTGTTGCTTAGTACTTATTTATTATTAATTATTGCAGATTATTTTCACATGTTAAAGTGTCATTATAAGTTGAATAAAACCAAGTCAATTGTCTAGATCAGTGCTCCGCAACCGGTGTGTCGCGAGACCATATCAGGTGTGTCGCAGAGTATTTGTAACTTTTCTAACAAACTAACAAAAATGCTTTTTATCTTTTGCAAATCTGAACGTTTGTCTACTATCTACTATTTGTGACGTAACAAGTTTGTTTGCATTTGGTTACAGATGTTCTGTTTTAGCCTCAATAATTGCTAAAACCAGTGCTACCACGCCTAGTGAAATTTCACTAGATCTAGTGAAATTGACTCCGCCTAGTGAAATTTATTTCCGTTCTAGTAAAATTTTATTGTTTTACGAACAGAAATTTAAAGCATTTTAGCTTATTTTTGCAGCAAAAATCAGCAAAATATGTCCAAAAATTGTTGAAAATGGGAATCTAGTGAAATTTTTCGGATTTTTCTGATTCTAGTGAAATTTTTGTACAAATCTAATGAAATTTGCCCAAATGGGTGTGGCAGCACTGGCTAAAACAGAACACGTGTAACCAAATGCAAACAAACTGAAGTGTGCGTTTGCAGTGCATAATGTTCTTTAATTAAAAGTCAAGGTACTTTTGTTAGAAAGTTTAGCAAAATGGATAAATTCCTGAAAAGAAAAACTGACACATGTAATGCTGGTACTCAGCAAGATAGTGCACCTGGCACAAGTAATGTTATAAAGGTAAAGAAACAAAAACTTGTCAAAAGAAAATACAGGGAAGATTACATTCAGTATGGTTTTTCTTGGTGCGGAAATGAAGATGCTCCAAAACCGCTCTGTGTTATTTGTGGGGAGAAACTTGCAAATGAAGCAATGGTTCCTAATAAACTTATGCGCCACTTAAATACAAACCATGCTGTTCATGCAGGCAAGAACAAGGATTATTTCCAGCGATTGTTAAGCCAAAATAAGAAGCAAGAGTGTTTTATGAAGTCATCTTTTACAGTCTCCGAAAAAGCATTAGAAGCCAGTTATCATGTTGCAAAATTGATAGCACGTCAAAAAAAACCGCATACTATTGGTGAAACGTTATTAAAACCAGCTTGTCTGGAAATTGTTCGATTTGATGCTTGGATCAAAAGAAGTTAAGGAGGTTAACAAAGTGCCATTGTCTGCAGATACTATTAAAAGAAGAATTGACGACATGTCAAATGATATGCTTGAAACTTTAATAAAGAAGCTTAAAACATCTCCAAAATTTTCGATCCAGATTGACGAAACAACAGACATCAATAAGAAAGCACAGCTGTTAAGTGTAGTGCGTTTCGTAGATGGTAATTCCATATCTGAAGAGTACTTGTTTTGCAAAGAACTTCCAAAGAGAACTACTGGTGAGGAAATATTTCGCATAACTAACGATTTTTTTGCAACTCATGGTATTCATTGGAGTAACTGCATCAGCGTTTGTGCTGATGGTACTTCAGCGATGATGGGAGCAGATAAAGGCTTTGCTGCATGAGTAAAACGTGAAAATCCAGCCATACAAATCACGCATTGTTGTATACACAGGGAAGCTCTAATGACAAAACTTCTGCCACAAGAACTTTCGGAAACAATGAGTGATTGTATCGAAATTGTTAACCTAATCAAATCAAGAGCCTTGAATTCGCGAATTTTTTCAAAACTATGTGAAGAAATGGGATCAGAACACCAATCATTGCTATATTATACTTCTGTGCGCTGGCTTTCACGGGGAAAGGTTCTTGCAAGACTATTTGACCTCCAAAGCGAAGTAAAGCAATTCTTGTTAAATCAAAACAAGCGCGAATTGTATGAACATCTTGAAGACGATCATTGGATTGCTAAACTTGCATACATGGCTGACGTTTTTGAACACATGAATGAGCTCAATATAAAAATGCAAGGAGTAAATGAAAACATATTGACATGTTCAGACAAGTTACATGGGTTCCAACAAGAATTGTTACTCTGGCAAAATGAGTTAAAACTGAGATCTCTGGAAATGTTTCCAAGAAGCTACAAAAATCAAGAAAATGTTGAAAAGGGTTTCGTAATAGATCTGGCCAAAGAACACTTAACTTTAATACAGCAAAAATATGACAAATACTTTTTTGCATTTAACACGGAACAATATGACTGGATCCGAAATCCTTTTTCAGCTAATGCTGAAATGTCAATGAAAGAATTGCCTCTGCGTATCCGAGAGAATTTGTCTGAAGTAAAAAGCGACAGAACACTAAGACTGAAATTCAGCGAAGTTCAACTTGATGCATTTTGGATTTCAATCAGAGACGACTACAAGCTGATTTCCGATGCAGCTATTGAAATTCTGCTCCAATTTTGCACAACTTATATGTGCGAACAAAGCTTTTCGTCACTATTGGTAATCAAAAATGATAAACGATCCTGCATAAAAAATGTTGACGGCGAACTTCGAGTTGCTCTTTCACGTATTGAGCCAAATATAGAACGATTGTGCTCATTAAAACAGCCACAAATTTCTCATTGATGTACGAGAATAAATCCCTATTGTTTTTTGCATTATTTGTGTTTTTACTAACGTTGTTTGTTGCGGTGTGTCACCGAATTCAGCAAGTTTTATAAGTGTGTCGCAAATTAAAAAAGGTTGCGGAGCACTGGTCTAGATTCTGGTTTATAACAGTACTTCTTTTCGATTAAAAATTTTCACCTTTGTTAGAAAACGCGCTCTACAGCAGCACTGCAAGGAATAAGAGCATACGACTGCGTTTTAAAAATAAACCTTTAAGATTCATTTCGTGAGCTGTTTTAATTGAAACTTTTTGAAAAATATTCTCTTAAAAAAGTTGCAATTAAGTTTACGCAAGATTCATTCCTAGGATGTTTGTAAGGACCAGACATAAAATTTTATTCCGCATCTTTGGCACCACTTTTTTAATTTCCAATGTCGCTTATCATTAATTATAATAACTTTTAAAATAAATTAGAAATTATTGAAAACGAAAAATCATAGCAATGAGCAAGGTAAAACATTTTTTACATGATTGGGCGAAAGCAAATTAAAACAACAGTCTGATAAATTTTTAACAACTTTTAAAGTTTTAAAATTACTTTCTTACAACGTAAACAAGACTCGAATAGATTTTGATGTTTTCATCTAATCCTCGACCCATTCCTATTACTAATGCTATAAACATATACATTACCTGTAGTGATAATTTTGATGAGACATTATTTCTTGATTTTATTATTATTATTTAATAAATTTTGATTATCAACAACGTTTTAATTTTAGGTTGTTCACAAGACATAAATATTATATCAAGAACTTTTCTAGTTTCAACTTGTTGAGTAGATTTTACCGCGCCTCTCATTTCCTCGCGCTTAGCGCACGGCTGCCCCTCGCCAAGTTCTTTTCATACAAAAAAAATTTTAATCAGGTGCTCAATCAACTCCAATTATTGCAGTGCCTTTGAAAGAATGCAACGGTGTGCAAAATACTCGAAAAAAAACATTTTGAGACCAACAAGAGATTCTTCGCTTTATTGGTAAAATGCTCCGGTAAGACCAAAATGATGACTGTTTTTGGTTTTCAATCAAATTTGAAGTACAGATTTTATTTCTTAAGAAATTTTATCTAAAAAAATTTCTTGTTGTAATTAAAGTAAAGATAATAAAAAAGTTCATCACTATTTGTAGGCCAACGTGCTTTTTCATCATCGATAAATTTTTTTTTGTCTTGACTTCAATTACAACGTGGTAATCTCAAATTATCTCCTTATGAACTAATGTCCATATCGCATAAAAAACAATTGAAGACAAAAAAATGGTCATCACTCTAACTACAAAAGCGCTTACGTCCCTCAATTAATTGAAGGCAAATTTTGGCTCGCGATGAGTAAAACTTCAGGCACCTCCGCCTTGATGGGATTTTTAAAAATAACATAGCTTCATCAGTTTTTCATTAGTTAATTTTAAAGTTTGCTCTTTGGAGCTAATCTTCATTTATTCGCCATATTTGTATCACTTTAGTCATTCAATCGTTTTGATTTAAAATTCAGTTAGTCATAAGTGCTTCTTCTTCTTCTCCTTTCGGTCTTTCCCTTCAATCAAGGGTAGCCACAGTGTATCATCTTTCTCCGAATCGTCCTATCTTCAATGTCCGTCTTCTTCGCACCAACTTCCCCCATATCTTCTTTTACTACATCTAAAAATCTTCTCTTTGGTCTCCCTCTTTTCCTCTTTCCCGTAACTCCATTTCCATCATCTTTCTTCCTACATACTCTTGGTCTCTCCTCATGACATGTCCATACCTGATTTGCCATTCCATGTTTATTCCATGCTTAGTTAGTCATAAGTACAGCCTGTGTTATTAAAATATACGGTACATTGCTTTTTTTGTGTGTAAATTTAAAGTTAATTAATATCGCGACAATTGTAGAAACCTGATTAGGGTTTAAATAAGCCGAAAACGTTTGCTTTCTTTGTATTATAATTTTGAAAAGTTTGGTTAATAAAAAAAATGAAGAATGTAGAATCCAATATGGCTGCGTTTTACAATTGTTATGTGGTTGAAAAAAACAACCTCTTTCCCAAAACTTGATTTTAAAATTAACAGCAGAAAAGGTACACCAATAAAAGATCTTCGGCAGATCGAAAGGTATGGTTTAAAAACGGTGAAATTAAAGTGAGACTTAAAACTCTTTAAAACTTGTGCTGATCCTGACATTTACCCACATTTTATTTAAAATAAAGAATAAAACAAATTTTGTTTTATTTATGTTATTGTTTGTTTATTCCAAGTACTGCAATAGAATAGCCGTACATGGAAAATAATACTGAACGTCAAAAAGTAAGCTTATTAAATTAAAAATGAGTTACATTAGCCAGTTTTTGGGTGACAATGTGTGAGAATCTAATATTTGGTATGTCCATTTTTGTTCTTAATGACAGCTTACAGACGACAAGGCATGCAATGCACCAGGTGTTTGCAGTATTTAGATGTAATTTTTTGCGTCCATATGCGTTTCATTTCCAGATCTTTAGCACTTGCGAGATATTCATCTGCGACTTTGTCTTTCAGTATTACCTACAAATTTTTAATTGAATTGAGATCTGGGCCGTTACCAGGTCAATCCAACGTTTCAATATTCTTTTTCTTAAAGAAATCACTCACTTTGAACGACAACAGGGAGCATTATCTTGCACGAACATATTGCCTTCATAAATCGCCATGT
Organism: Diplosoma virens; assembly: GCA_963680785.1. Lineage (NCBI taxonomy): Eukaryota > Metazoa > Chordata > Ascidiacea > Aplousobranchia > Didemnidae > Diplosoma > Diplosoma virens. Next base: position 32,194,746 of record OY796895.1, on the reverse strand, counting down.
GAATTTCAAGCTTGTCTTCCAACTTTTTGCGGTACCTAATGCCCTTCTTTGTTGATCCGATTGGTGAAAAGAAAAGACCAGGTGTGTAATTACTGGAAATAGCCCTTCAGATCACGACATTGGGAGGTACCATAAGTTATGTACAGCAGTCATACAATCATGTTCCAAGCAGGCCTACGAACTGTCTGTTTTCTCTGTGGAAACTGCTGGATTGTGAATTCATCCAAGAAAAAAAGACTTTACTCCACCTTGCTTCATCCCAATCTTCATATTGCTTGGGAAAGGCCAACCTCTTCGCTTTCCTGGCTGGAATTAAGCAAGGTTTTTTAGCAGGTTCAAACGCTTTTAGGCTGAAATCATGAACCAGACGCCTACTAACAGTTCTGAGATGAACATCTGTCTATTAAGAAGCAGAGCCGCGCGTATTTTCTTGCGAACAGCTATTCGCGGAATCAAGTTGTCATCACGAGGGCTTGTTTGTTCATTACGACTTACAAAATTACAATTTGGGCATTTTAGTTTCAGACAAACTATAGCTTTTTTGCCCATTTTTTAACTCTCAAAAACTATAAAAATATTGAAGAAACAGCCTAAATATTCTTTAAGTAAGCACTTACTGAGTATAGCATTGCTAAACACATCTAACTAGATTGATGCAGTAAGAGGATGCAATCTTCAACAAGCCAGATGACATCATAATGCTGGAAATATAAAAAAAGAAAATTTTTGGTAGGCAGTTAAACATTTGCACAAGACTGTACGTATATCACAAAAGAAGTGAACCATCTTTGTTTTCAGTTCTTACCGTAAACATAAATTAACTATATAGAGAAACATTTGCTCAATTTAGTTGCGATCGGAAAATTTTAATTTCTGTCTAACCAACGATAAGACCGATAGCGCGGATAAAATTGGAATCTTACGCAGGCAACGGGTTAACGCTATTAACACTGGAGGGAGGGCGGAAAGTGCCCGCGCTGTTAAAAAAACAAAAATGTAATGCTTTCAAAGTACAGGTACATTTTTCTCTAAATTTTATGACTTTTTCGATTTTTTATTTGTGTTAAAGTTGGTGCTATTCTAAAAAGAATGCTTTCTTGCTTGAGATGATGCTTAGGTATTGCTGTTCTCTTTTAATTCTCTATAAAAATTCCCCTTAAACCTATCTAAACTGAGCTAAAAATGAATTTTGCTGTAAAAACCGAATTAAAATTACTTTCTAAAGCGCAATATGAAACGAGAGGAAACCTCAAAGAATTAATCATAGCAAAAAGAGTCATCATGATATGAAAGATTACATATAGTTTCCCACAAAAAAACAAAATCAAGTCTTTACAACTCTAGTTCTAATCATACGATTTTTATATTTTTAATGTGTTACTAAAACAAAACAATCTAAGCTAGTTTTTTCCAACCGTTCATGGTTTATGGCTCACTTTCAGAAATGCGGGTCTCTACTCCACCCAAAACACAACCTAGTCAAAAAGAATTGGCTTTTTAGGGTTTTTCCACTACAAGCGTGGAATGGAGTATTCTCTGTTCCTTTGATTGATTTTTTTGCTTTGCTTAAGCTTAAGCGCGGTAAGAAGTAAATAAGCAATAAAGCAAACAAAGAATGTTTTCATACATGCTCGAAGTGGAAAAGGGCCTTTACTGATGACCTCTGCTTTTAATAAATTTAATTTAGAATAACAAAAAGATTGTTACACAAGTGAATCAATTGTTGTTCTTTCGATAAATTGTCGTTTCGATCTTCTGTGAATTTGTGGAGGTGTGTACCAAGAAAAGTGCTGTGCTCATTATATCAAGAAAACTTTAAAGTACTAATGAATAATATGGAAATAGATAGAAATAAAGTAGTAAAATACTTAGGAGTTTACATTGATAAAAATTTAAACTGGTCGGGACATATCAAAGAACTCTTGTTGCAATTGGCTAAGTGTTGCTCTTTATTGTATCAGCTGCGTGAATATGTGACAACTGAGACTCTTCATATGCTCTACTACAATTTTGCATACAGCCGTATCCGATATGGTATAACCAAATTACTTCTGAAAAGAAAACCTTGCGCCATGAAAATATGTGATCGCACAACGAGAATTTTTGTTTTACACAGGGAACGGGTCTATAAACTATTATTTCTTTACTATTTACGTAATTATAAGAATAAGTCAGTCATCTCAATTATCTTTGTTGTATTGTTGTTTTGTTTCGTTTTGTTTTTTTCTTTTTTTCTCTTTTATTTATTTATTTTTTGTACTACAGAGAGTACCTTGACTTTGATAACCTAATGGTTTTTTGGTGCTTCCTCACCAAAAATTGCTTTATGCTTATGCAAATGTTGTTGCTCTTCTTTTGTAAAAATAAACTGTTTTATTCATTCATTTCATCCTCGGTCAACCCTGTTTACATTTTCAATTTACTTCATGTACATGTACCTTTGACTTCATCAAAATATCTTTCTCAGGTCGTCTTAAAACATGACCACTAGGGTGGAGTGAAAAAAAAATTTGAAAAAAGTGTAGTTCTTAAATCCTGCCAAATAGGCTAAAACTTAAAAAAAAATTGGTTTTGGCGAGTTGCTACCTTTGGGGGGCTAGCAACCCCCCAAAATGTGTTTTTTGGGGGTAAAATTGACAAAAAATGTCGTAACTCGGTAACCGCTTATCGTAGAGGCATGATTTATGGCTCAAAATTTGCAGAATCATCATGTTTCTATATGTGCTAAGAGAAAGTTTTTTTCTATTTCCATAAGAAAAAAAGTTATAATCGATAAACCGTTTTTTATGCTCAATACTCGAAAATTGGGCTGTATGGAAATAACTTTGATCTAACATTTGAAATGATATATGTCTAACTGATAAGGACTAATTATGACAATCACAATATAAGGACTAATTATGACAATCACAATATTAACAAGATGATTTGGGATAACTTTGGTCACCAGACAAAGTACCTAAATAGTAAATAGGCCTACTCATAAGGTACAGAACGTGCTAGCTTTACTGCCCATAAAATGTTTAGTATTTCAGTAATTTAAAGAAAATCTGTTACATCTCATTACTTTCGAACTGTTGATGCTGATATTGGGTTGTTTTGCCTAAGGAGTGAGAGAAAAATAAGAAAGCAAGTTAGAGTACACCAAATACCCTACGCAAAATGAAGCGCATCAGAATTGCACTTTAATGTCAAATTTTTTCAAAAGTTTTCGAGATTTAATCTTCTGGCGAATCAACCCATCTCTTCGCTCAAATCCTTCAACTTGTGCTGCGGCCTCTGTTACCATTTTGACATGGCGCTCTACACATTGGTTGTGACATGGGTGGTCGAGCTGCAGTGGTCTTATCCGGCATTGTGCAATATCTAAATCAGTTAAATGTTCAATTACCGGAGGCTGCTGATGGCAAGATGTTAAATTCACCATCTTGTAGTACGAGTTCACTGTTAGATCCAATGTGGGCGGTTCAAACAGCCGTACAGTTGAGGCGGTATCATAATATTTTGCTCCTTCCAAAGAATATTCTTCACTGCGACTGTCAACCAAGTCATGATTATCAAATGAAACCTATGATGGCAAGTTTCCACGAATCGAAAGCACTTTGTTCACTCCTCGCATTCGTATCTCCTCATCGTTGTCACCCAACATGGCGATCAAGACATTTTCCTGGTGTGCGAAAAATGCATTTCGTTGCACAACTTTTAGAGCAGTTTTCCGAACAGCTTCTTCAGGCACCTGAAGAATTCGTTGGACCAAGTTGAAAAAATTTCTAGATCCGCAAGTTAGTTGACTATTTAACTTAATTTCAAACCAACTTGGAAAGTAAACTTGAAGACAAAACTTCGTCAGAGTTTCCAAGTTTGAGGAGGGTTCATCCACCGAAACATAATATCTGAGGATTCGACAGCCCAGAGTTAGCCAGCGTGAATGCACAATGGGACCTGCTTTTAAATATTGCAAGTCGCTGTCGACAACTCCCATGATTATTGCTGAACATATCTTGTAAGCATAGTGTTGATCAGTACTCAGATCATTAACAACTGATTCTGGCAACTGTACAAACTGAGGGTTTGAAATTGACTTAAAATTAGCAGCAACCGGCCAACTTGAAACATCTCCAGTTAAACACTTCCCAATTGGTCCTGCAAATGTGTCAGGACTATTGGTGGTTCCATCAAGCATAGTAAAGACATGGCGCAAGGGTAGTTCATTGGTATGTAGTAGGCAAATTACTCATTGTAGTGGCTTGTTCAATAGTTCTTCCAACTTACGAATGCAACCATTGAACTTTCCTGTCATTGCTGCAGTTCCATCAGTGCCAACTACTGTAAGCTTGTCATGTAATTCGGTGTTGGCAATGGTGTTGAAGATCTTTTGTGCTATGGTTCTTCCTTTGCCATCCTCTGTGGAAAAATGAGAAAGATAGCACTAGTCTACACAATTTTTGAAACAAAGTAGAAAACAGGTGCCCTTAGCTAACTTTGGGGCACTGATTTCGAATCTGATGTCCATTATGTCATATCAGCCTTCATTTTTCAGTTATCTTGCACTAACCCCATCTCAGATGGCTCTAAAATGCCGTATAGTAAACACCAAGTCGCTGTTCGGATTTGCAATTTTTTTGAAGCAGCATGCACATACCTGTTGGCAGGTAATGTGTATAAATCGACCACAACAACATTTCTTTACGAGAATGTAACAGTTCCTTTAAATATGTGCTCTGTGTTTCGATTTGTTTGGCGTTTTCCCAATGTAACATTTTTCGCTTTATTACCGGTATTGTTTTTCTTTCTACGATTTATCGCTCTTTCCAAACAGAATATTACATTGTTATGCTACAAATATCCTCCCGTCTATAAACTAGCAGCTGTGATAAGGAGATACTTTCCAAAATTTCTCAGTCTACATAGGTTCACTAGAAGTTGGAAGGATAGCTTAATTAGATTAGCTTGACTGTATGAGTATGACAATATTGCAGGTGTTAGAGCAGTTTCCCCAGGATTTTACTTAAAACTCACAAGGTGAGGAGTTTCATGTTTTTTTAAGGCAATTAAAAGCTTTCATTCTAGCGATACTAGTGCTGTGTTAGGTACTGTAGTTAGCAAGTTCTACTGAACTGCGAAATTTAATATCATAAATTTTGTTGTGTAGAAATTTATCAAAAGTGCTTTTATCTTAATCAGTATTTGAGTAATTCAAAATGTCAACATTGCGGCTTAGAGGGTGTGTAAATGATCCAGACAGTTTCTGCTACATTTGTGGTCGGTTTACAAGGAAAAAAGATAGACGAAATGTAACTCCATTAATAAAAAATGCTTACTACGCTTATTTTGGTGTGAAACTGGGGGACCAAGACAAGACATGGGCCCCACACAAAGTATGTATTAGTTGTATATCGACATTCAGCTTGTGGATGAAAGGGAAGAAGCATTTCTCATTTGGAGTTCCAATGGTATGGCGAGAGCCTCAAAATCATTTTAGTGACTATTACTTTTGTGCTGTCAAAACTACCGGTATAACATCTAAAACGAGGTCTTCCGTAGCATATCCCAGTTTGCCATCAGCAATTCAACTAGTTCCTCATAGTGATGAAGTACCTCAACCAACATTCCATGGTTTTCATCTCAGTGAAAGTGAATCTATATCTTTAAGTGAGGAAAGTGAACTATGTGAAAATTTTGTACTGGTCCATCAAAATGATGAACCGCAACTGTTCACTCAAGCAGAGTTGAATGACTTAGTTAGGGAACTTGATCTTCCAAAAATTTCTGCTGAACTGCTAGGATCACGACTGAAAGAAAAAAACTTGCTGGCTCCTGAAACCAAAGTCAGCTTTTATTGTTATAGGGAAAAAAGGTCTCATGGAATTCTTCAAAATGGAAGAAAATTTGCTGTTCTGCGATAACATAGAAAAACTAGTAACTGCTATGGGGACATCATACACTCCATCAGAATAGAGGCTTTTCATAGACAGTTCCAAAAGAAGCCTGAAATGTGTTCTGTTACACAATTGCAATAAACTTGCTTCTGTACCAATAGGACATTCGATACAAATGAAGGAAACATACAAAAATATGAAAAGCATTCTCGACAAAATCAAATACGCTGAACATGAATGGGTAATATGTGGAGACTTAAAGGTCTTATCCATTCTCCTTAAGCAACAAGGTGGGAACACGAAATACCCTTGCTTCTTATGCTTGTGGTGGGATAGCAGAGCAAAGCAAGACCACTGGATAAAAAGAGAATGGCTGAGTAGAGAGATATTTATACTAGGAGAGAAGAACTGTTACGTCGTTCGCGTATTTAATTTGAGAATTAGATGTTGGGTACAAGTTTCGAGCCGCTGCGCCTTTAGTATCGGCGCTGAATAATCAGCGCTACCTTTTAGTTGCGTTCTTGCGCGGCTGTTGGTCATAGAGTGATGCCACGTTGTTTTGGTAAGCCTTTTCTTGAGCTGGCTGTAACTTGGCATTTTTGGACAGTCTTCAGATTGATTTGGCTGCTATATTTGTCCCTTTGGACGTTGTCTACTTAAGGTAGAGAATTTGCTATTTGATACTTCCTTTGCTCGTCCGCCCAACATCGTTGGTGAGTGTATATTGTGTTTATGCGTTATTTAATGTAATATTTATGTTATTGTTTAGAAAAACCGTTTCCGACTGGCGCCGCCATTATTGTTTTGTTTGTGAAATAAAATTATAAATCTGGTGCTGGTCGTGAAGCGCGTTTGTGAGGAGTTGGAGAAAGGACGAGGCAGTTTGCGACTCCGTTACAAGAACATAAAGAACATTCCATTGGTGAATAAAGAAAAAATATTATTGCCACCACTGCACATCAAGTTGGGGTTAATGAAACAGTTTGTCAAGGCTTTGGACAAAGAGGGAGAGTGTTTTAAATACCTTTGTACAAAGTTTCCGAGGCTTACTTATGAAAAAATCAAAGCAGGTATTTTTGATGGGCCCCAAATTCGGCTTTTGGTAAAAGACCAGACATTTATTTCCACCATGAAGAAAGAAGAATTAAATGCATGGAAAGCATTTTGTGATGTGGTGAAGAACTTCCTGGGAAACATCAAATCCCCGAATTTCAACGAACTTGTGGAAAGCTTATTACAAGCTTTTCATAACTTGCGCTGTAACATGAGTATTGAAGTACATTTCCTGCATAGTCATTTGAGCTACTTTCCAGAAAATTTAGGGACATTCAGTGAAGAACAGGGTGAAAGGTTTCACCAAGATATTAAAGTGATGGAAAAAAGGTATCAGGGAAAATGGAATGTCAGCATGATAGCGGACTATTGCTGGAATCTGATACGTGAATCTTCGGACTTTCAACACTATCGTCAATCTAAAAAAAGGAAACTATTGCCATAAAATTGTGTATAGTGTATTTGTATTCTTCTTTGTGCTTAGTATATTTCTATAACCACCCTTAGTATGTGATATTGTATGCATATAGCTACACATTAGTTTATGCCTTTCAATGTGTATAGCAAAAATTTTAAATCGTATTTTTTAAAAAATGTGACCCGTTACGGCAAAACTAATGACAGATTTGAAACCAGCGCCTTCAAATTAGCTAGACTGCATACTTTTCATTTTTGTTTCTGAAACTCGATCAAATTTTGTAGACCTGTGTAGTATTCACCAGGCTGCCCAACCATTGTATAGTGATCTTCAAGTTGCACAGACCTGTAAAACTTGTCATTTGGCCTGTGTTGTATCTTTGCGCCCATGACCTGTGTTGCATCTTTGCGCCCATCAAAGTATATGGCATTCACTAACTTGAAATTTTCTTGCTCCTTTTTCCTAATTTCAGCACGGCATCGTTCTCGCTCTCTTCGAAGCTTGCTACGATCAATAACGTATATCTTGTCATCATCAGTAATTAGACCCAAATCTTGCATCACACTATTAGCGATCGCAGCAGCAACTCTGTCGGATATCTGAAAACGCTCACTCATCCTTGCAAGGTTTGACCAAATCATTCGATTCTGATTTTCATATGGCATTGATTGAGAAACAAATTCAGAAGCAGCAGAAGATTGCGTTTGGTCTGTGTTGGTTGAACTAGAATCTGACATATAATCCAAAGCTGACTCAGGCACTGATGTAACTGATGTAACGGAAGAACATGTTGGTGGTTCTGGATGAGGTTGTAAGGGTCGAGAGCGCCTCAAAAACTGTATGTCAGCTGACGTTGAAGGAACCACAGCATCCACACATTTTCCAACTCGCTTACTAGTTTGATCTTTATAAAAAGCATAATCATCATCTGTCATTTTCAAACCATGTTGTTTCTCCAAAATTCTGCGCTGCTTATCGTCAGCACAAAAAACATCAAATATTTCATCAATAGTTGACATAAACTCTTTTTCCTTTTGTAAAAATGCTTCTCCTCGTTTTTTCTTTGACCAGCGATCAAGTGCAATGAAACAATTCACAAAACTTTGAACTTTTTTCGAAATGGTGTACAGATGAATGGGATATACGTTGCACCATACCCATCTGTCATAAATTTCTCTGGCAATGTCATTTGCAGCATTGAAGGTTCGAAAGTTTTTCAAATGAAGAATGCGTTCTATCACATGTCGCTTGGTAGGCAATACTCCTGGTGGAAAACTATCACGGGTAGAGAAAATGTGTCCACTACGTAAAATCTTCTTTACAGAAGTTAAACTCCGTCTTTTCATGTTTTACTACTTCGCAGTTTGGCCAAAGCTTTGATTTACACAATTGCTTAACAATATACCTGCAAAAAATAATAATAACTTTTCAGATAACTATTAGTTAAGTACAAACAAACAAACTTATTAAACAGTTTTTCTATCATAACTTTTTTTCTAGTAAAAATAGACAAAAACTTTCTCTTAGCACATATAAAAACATGATAATTCTGCAAATTTTGAGCCATAAATCATGCCTCTACGATAAGCGGTTACTGAGTTACGACATTTTTAGGAAATTTTACCCCTCAAAACACATTTTGGGGGGTTGCTAGCCCCCTAAAGGTAGCAACTCGCCAAAACCAATTTTTTTCGTAGATTTTACCTGTTTGGCAAGTTTTTAGAACTACACTTTTGTCAATTTAAAAAAAAAATTATTTTCACTCCACCCTAATGACCACACCACCTCATCACTCGCCCTTGCCAACTTATCTGCTGCTTCCTTCAATCCCAACATGTTCATCAGCTTCTCTGTATTCCTCTTGTCCACCAACTTTACACCACACAATGCCCTCAGCATAGATCTTTCTGCTTTTTTCAAAATAGCTACTTCATTTTCTCTCAAACACCACGTTTCGCTTCTATATAAAATAGCTGATCTCACATAGCTTTTACTGTATATATCTTTCCTTTCATTAGTAAAAAGAATATTTTTCTAAACAGTATCTCTCCACACTCTGAATTTTTTTTTATCCCGTTTGTTCTTGCAGTCACTTCGGCTTCACATTCTCCTCTGGCATTCAACCTATCGCCAAGATAGCAAAATTCCATTACAGTTTCTACTTTATCACACATTACCTTCTGTTGCACTTCTCCCGCACCATTTGTCGCTTTATCATATTTTCTACATAAAATCTTGGCGTATTTGAAGTTACTTTCTTCAATTTAGAAAATCTTTCAAGAATTTATTGGTCAAATTTTGTGCATAGCTGAGTTGACTGTCACCTTTTTGCCACGTATTCCACATGGGTCTTAATACAACTATATAAACGAATAAATGGACTGGGGATGATGAAAGAGTGTCCATATAGGCTAACTAATGATGTATTCAAAGTCGATATACTGTAGGCGACATTGAATGGAAAACAAAAAAGTGTCGATATACACGTACTGTCAGCTTATCCGAATTCTACCGTATTAAAAACGGTTGGTAAAATAAAGTTCGAGAAGACCTGGAAAGATTTATTCCGCTGCTACGGTGCCATTTAGTGTTATTGCTTAATAGCTGCCTAACAGTGAAATTGTTGTAAGGGCAATATATGGAATTGTAGACATAACACATGAATAAAACATCTCACTACTCTTGTACACTACAACGTTTTGGAAGAGCTCAGCTCCAGAAAGTTAACAAAATCATCAATGTGCGCCATCACGTCTATCAAAACAAGATAAAGGTGAAAAAAATAGTTTGTTAATGGCGAACTTTAATGAAGGACAGAAACAGCAAAAGCAAGCTTTCCGAAACGATTTATATAAAAATTGTTATTCGTTATTTCTGGAGATGTGATAAGGTTTTTTGCTCAAGGAAAAACCTTTCGTGCCGCTATATAAAAACGACAAAGTTAAAAAAATTTGAGTCATGATTCTCGTGCTTATTTGCCCCCAAAAGATATTAACGTAACTAAAAAAAAATATATATAAAAATAGAAACCCTCGAAGATAGCAGTGGCGCGCAGTGTTTTTTTTAAGAGGTTATTGGAGAAATTTCAACGACCGTTTCGGATCCTCAAAACAGATCAAACAAACTTGCGGCTGGTAAATTTACCAAGACAGAAAATACGACTTGTCCGGTTGAAGAATACAAAGCAGTAAAGCAAACATTAAACACTTGTGTTTATTTACCCAAGATTACACACGAAAACGATGATTAAGATTGTAGCACTTATTATAGAAAATGATTCTTCATTATCAGATTTTAAACATGAAACGAATAAACAGGGCAAAGCAATGTCAACTATCGTACTTGTAAATAGCAATATTCAATTTTTTAAACAGTAACACTAGGCAGTGGCACGCAAATAGAGGATGCGGGTTAAGTTCTTATAAGCAGGGCGAGGTATTTATGAGTCTGAACAAGTATTCTTATAAAGACTGTCTTCAAAAATCAAGAAAACGAAGGGAGAAAATGAAATGTTTTTTGGCCTTTGATTGCGAGTGATGACCATTTGTCTGTTTTGGCAAAAAATGAAAAGTGATGACCGATTTTTAGATGCAGTAAAGGAAGGTATGGGGGAAGTTGGTGCGAAGGAGACGGACGTTAAAGACAAGACTGTTTGGAGAATGATGATACGCTGTGGCCACCCCTGACTAAAGGGAAAGGCCGAAAGGAGAAGAAGATTGCGAGTGATGACCGCCATTTTAATCTCATTTTTAAAGGCGGTCACTGATTTTGATTAAGTCCAGCGCCGCCACTTCAGGGGGATCACGTAAAAGTTGCTTTTTGAACCCAACTTTTATTCCATATTCTTTTCCTCCTTTGACAAAATTTTACGTATGCCACTAGCACTAGGAAAGTAACTTTTAAAATGTCCGATGATAAAAAACGACACACTATTTCAAAAATAGCAAACAATTTAAAGTGTTAACAACAACAGTAGAAGAACCAATCAGTGTTTGACGCATTTTAAATATATTGTGAACACCAGAGGTGTCCGACCTTTAGAGTTAAGGGCTATCTTAGGTTATAAAAATGCTCACGAGCCAAGTAAAAAAACGAGGCCGAAGAGGTTTTTTAGCTTCAAACAAAAGTTAAAAACTTTTTTTCTTTCTCATTTTAGCATTAAATTTTTTTTCGTAAACACCATTAATTGATTACCCTATTTAGCTTATGTCGCTTCGAAAAATACCGCGCGGGCCAATCAAAACCTTTACGTAAACTACAGGTTGGACGCCCCTGATGTACACCAATGCTTCAAATTAAATTTACTCAGATATAAACGCCAAATCAAGATTGTTAACATTAAGCCAATACAAGTCATTTCTTTGCCAATCTGCACCAATTGCAATGAAATATACAACAATCTTTTATCTTGCATTTTGTCGATTATATATATTAATAAAAGCGCATGAAAAAAGCGTTTCAATTTTTATTTATGCTAGGAGACAATACGATATTAATTTTTTTAAATACAGTGCATTTGAAACCAATTTTCAACATATTAACAATGCAAATCTATTTACTTTACATTACCAGTATGGTCAAAAAATCAGTGTAAAACCCAAGTCAAAAAACATTTAATATCTTATTGTTTTCCAGCATGAAAAAAACAAGCACGAAAATGATTATGAGCAACCGAAATACAAACAGAAAACAAGCGCTGGTTCCACAGAGTGGCGCAACAGAGCGAATATGTTACTAGCAGATACGGTTTACAAAACCACCGAGGTCTGTGACCTAGAATTACTTAAAAAGAGTTTGACATTCATCAAGTAGCAAGTCAATGAAATTGATTCATCTAAGCAAGCAAAACTCTAACGAGGACAGAGTGCATCTATCTAATGTGCAAAGGCCCCGTTTTGCTTCTTCGTCGCTTTGACCTATCACGATCCTCATCACCCATATCATCAGCATCATTGTCAGATTTGTCATCTTCTTCGTTGGACGAGTGATCGGAGGGAAACCCCTCAAAAGAGACCGACTCGTCTTCGTCCTGAAATTTAGAAATTGCATTAATTGCATTTCGGTTAAGTTGAACACGCTAAGACAGGGTAGCAGCAGTAAAAATTTAAGCCCCCACTCCTCATTTTTACTTGAGCATTATTTGTTTGAGATATACATCATATTTATTCACCTAAAGTGGCACAGAGAAACTGTTCAGAGATTTTCTCAACCTGCTTTTGGAGATGCAAAGGTATTGGCCGTCCAATGTCCAGTCGAAGCTTTTTACTTTATTTTTTAGTTTTTATTCAATAATATGACTTCAAATTAAAACTACTTGCGGATGTTTTGATGAAAGCAATGATATATGAGTGGATGGAAAACGTAAACAAGGCCGACCGAGGATGAAATGCAGGTAACAAATTAAAGGAAGCACAAGAAGGATTGTTTTAAAAAAATGCGGCAGATCGGTGCAGATGAGAGAAGGTGTAGGAAGAGTTGCGGAAGTATTAAGATGCATCCGGCCACCTCCATTCACTGGGAATATTTAACCGGAATGAAATTGGATTGTTGTTGTTGTTGTTAAAACTACTTGTTCAAATCGCCAAGCAGAGGAAAGCTTCATAAACTTGTATTTTCCAAGAACACAACAGAATGACTATAGAAAGAGTTGATTCTAGATCGTGTTGATTGCCCCCCTCCCTACTCAACCGACACAAAAAATTTATGAGTAATACTTTTTAAAAGCTAAATTTTAACAGCAAAATCGAATCGCAATTAGCAAAACAGTTTCTTCCAGATTCTACTGTATACTAAAATAGACTTTTTCAGACTCAAATCAAAAAAGAAACACCAAACTAGAGCTTACTTCAGCTTCATTCTCATCTGGCTCCCAAGCGGAATCGTGTTCGTACGGAACTGGTTTAACCCGCTCGCTTGCTCTCCTGGCCGGTTTCACTGGTTCGTTGTCTACAATGTACGGAAGGCAAGCAAGATTAGGTTTAATATAAAGATTGCTCGGCGGTAACTAAAACGTACAATACAGTTTAATACAGTTTATCGTCCGTATAATAGCCGCCAAAAATTTCGAAAAGGGAAGAGATGTTAAAATACTGTACGATTGGATCAAACTACTTAGTAATATGATCCACCGACCTTGCTTTACGGAAATTGGTTTACGTTAAGCTATAACAAAAGACAATCGTCTCAATGTGGTGATGTGCCCCCCCTATTCTTTAAAGCAAAAGATCTGGCTGAAATGGTTTTGTCTACTTTTCAGGTCGAAATGGTTTACTTTTACTTTCCAAAAATAGTAATTGTTATCAATTAAATTTCTAAAGTTTTTCTATTTTTTTTAACTCGAGAAGATGAGCTGTAAGTGTCTCCATATACAGATAAAACTTATTAAGAGGTTTCCAGTTTTTCCCATTCACTGCATGCGATTATGTGGGTTTCCTGTTTTTTCAACCATTTACTGCATGCGATTATATGGATTTCCTGTTTTTTACCATTCACTGCAAATATGCGATTGTATTGTAAAAGCTCTTCATATTTGAACAGATAAGAGACTATTTTAAAAAGAGTTCGTGCAAACCAACTTGCCTTGTCATGCCCAAAATCTTTGATGAAATTTGGAAAAATAGTAGCTTAAAACAGGGTTTTTTTATTATTATTATATGTATTTAATACATTTTCCTATAGATTAATATTGTTTTTATTACTTTTAAAAAAATATCAATGTGAATTTATTTTAGGAACTCGGAATAAAATTTTCAAGTTTCAAATTTCAATATGAAACTTACAGACTTAATTTTTTAAAAATAAACTTTAAAATAAAATTATATTTAATTTTATGCCAGTTTTGTGTTGCGAGATTTTTTACATATTGATTTAATTTTAGCTGCAAGTTTGAATTAAATTAGATTAACTTTAGTTTTTCACTTCTAAATATGTTTTTTAAAGTTGCCATTTTGAGTGACGTTTTGACAAGTTCATCATTTTCGTCTGCACTACTTTTAGACTATCATTTTTTCTTTTTATAAAGTAATTCTTGTTTTTATTTTTTTTGCACTTGCATTTTATCTTTTAATACTGTCTTTCAATTGCCACTCCTTCCATAAATGCATAATACTCCAACAATATTCTTTGTGTGTCTCTTGCACTGTTTCGCCATCTTGTAGATTTTGCCGTAGACCAGGGTTCTTCAACGGGGGCGATTAGGGGCGATTTAAACAATTTGAAAAATTGGGGGGCGATTTTAAACAATTGGGGGGCGATTTCACAATTACAAATATTGTTATAAAACGATAACTAAAAATGGATACGTTGAAAACGTTCTCGCTGATTTCATTATTTCTTTTGTTATTGTTCTTCACTTCTTCAAACAGTTTTGGGTTCTCCTCATGCTCATGTATGCACAATTGCACATGCACACACATGCAATGACGTACACCTATGCAAGTGAAAAAAACGTTATGACCGAACAACGAATGAAATGGTAGTTGACACGAGTTTCCAGATATGCCAAAATTTTTATTTGACTGCGCAGTCAAGCAAGACTTTTTTCATAAGTGATCATAAGTCATAGACTTTACACATCGCTAAACACCAACTGTTACGTGAACTGGCAATTTGATTGGCCTTTCGGAAATCGCTACGACAAATCTTAATTCGTCCTATAAATTTGGCTACGTCACTGTCATGGGATCGCGCGATGGTCACAAGACCGCACGAGGCACACATGACCAAAAATCATGGGACCTCATGTGACTCATCGCTATAAAGGCCAGAATTGAAACCGGTGTCTTACTTTGGTCGTGGCTAGGAGCGACGAGGTAACGCGTGATAAGTAATCCAGAATATGTAAAATAAGTAAAATAATTATTAATTAATAAATTAACGTGTCACATGCGATGAGCAGTTTTTTCTGCTCATCGCATGTGACGTTTCTGTCTTCAGAGAGAGATAGCGACCTATAGCACTTGCTTTCATACAATCTTTTTCAGTAGTCCAGGGAAGGACAGAATTTTTAACAGTAGGCTTTCAAGAAAATGATCGTAATTTCTAAAAATTTAGGATTGTCATTATATTATTTTATGTGCCGCAGGCTACTTTCAGTTTCTTTTTAAGAGTAAATTTTATATGGTAATCGACTAATCGTATTGAAAGAGTAATGGCTTCTAATGCCAAAAAAAAGTGTCGTACATATCTTGTGGATTATATCAGGTTTGGCTTTGTGCCATGCCCATCCAATATTCAACTTCCAATGTGTCTCTTGTGCAAGAAAATTCTTACAAATGAGGCAATGAAACCGTCAAGGCTGAAAGATCACCTAACCAGGCTTCATCCTGATAAAGCAGACAAATCTATTGAATTTTTTCAAGCATTGAAAGAGCGTGAAGCTCAAAGTTCTATAAACAAGGCCTATGCTAAAAATGCTTGCCCAAATGTCAAAGGACTTATAGCCTCGTACAAGATTGCTTTTTTGATTGAGAAAAAGGGTTTACCATTCAACGTTGGGGAAAGTTTGGTAGCACCTGCTGTGAAAGAAATTATTTCTACTGTAATGGAGAAAGATCCCACACCTGTACTACGAGCTGTTCCACTGAGTGATACCACAGTAACCCGACGAATTAACGAAATGGGTACGAATATTGAAGATCAACTCTGTGAAATCTTACGAAGCACTTCTTTCAGCTTACAATTAGACGAAACTACCACATCAGACAATAACGCTTTATTAATGGTTTACGTCCGTTACATAACTGATGGAAATATTATGGAGGAGCTTCTATTTTGCAAGTGTTTGGAAACAGACACTAAAGGTCTAACAATATTTCAGACTTTGTCAGACTACTTGCGAAACAAATCCATCCCCCTTACCAACATAATAGCATGTGCTACTGATGGAGCTCCAGCCATGGTAGGCAGGTATCGCGGGTTTGCTTCATTACTCAAAGAAAAAATACCCAATCTATTTACTGTGCACTGTGTGCTTCACCGTCAGCATTTGGTAGCAAAGCGTCTTTCTCCACGTCTGCAAGAATGTTTGGGAGTTGCTATCAAAGCAGTTAACAAGATAAAAGCCAACGCTAAAAATGACCGATTGTTTCGACAGCTATGCGAGGTAAACGATGAAGAGTTCGAGCATCTCCTTCTCCATACGGAAGTTCGTTGGCTGTCGAAAGGCATATTTCTGGCAAGGTATTGCAAACTTAAAAACAGCGTGGTGGAGTTCCTTGGTGAAGATTCTGACCTTGCCAAAGATGTAATTGCCTGCCATCAAGATAACAGTTATCTAGCTGATTTTTATGAAAAAATTAATACAGCAACGGACAAACTCCAAGGTAAAAAGATTACTTTGGTTCAAAGCAAAACTATAATACGTGGCCTAATCAACAAACTTGAGCTCTACCAGCAAAGTTTGAGCAGAAAAAAGTTCGATCACTTCTCTCGTCTGTCAAAAATGTCTGATAGTGTCACTGACGAACATTTGCTTGTGTACGTTGAACACCTGAAAGCTGTGATAGAAGACATGAAGGTTCGCTTTAAAGATCTGCTTGACCTTGAAGTTTTTCCGTGGCTAGTGGAACCATTCGCCACTAACATCAATGACTGCGATTCCACCATGCAAGAAATGCTGATAGACCTGCAAAGTGACGAAGAAGCGCGCGCAATCTTCAGGGCACATGGATGGGCAGCCTTCTGGATTAAGTGGAAAAACCGATTTCCGCAACTGTGGGAGAAAGTAGAGCTCTTTATTTTGGCCTTTCCAACCACATATATTGCTGAACAAGGATTTAGTGAAGTGCTCTACATGCGAAATAAATATCGCAATAGACTCGACATGAATGCGACTGGGGGAGATTCAATTCGACTGAAGCTGACTAGCTTGATGCCAGCTTTTTCTAATCTTGCCGAGCAACATCAGCCGCAAGGGTCGCATTAGTTTCATGAACTGTTGCATTTTAATAAATTGCCATTGCTTTTATTTGTGTTTTCCTTTTAAAAGCTTCTTAGATATATTTCGGGAAAACTTTCAAATGAAAGTACAGTAATCGTTTTTATGGGGGGCGATTCGGACCAACATTTTTTGAAAAGGGGCGATTTCATAAAAAAGGTTGAAGACCCCTGCGATAGGCTCTCTCTATATATAAATAATATAGAGTCTCTGTATTAGGTCTCCATATAGGGTCTCCGATAGGTCTATATACCTTCTGTATATATATTATGAAGACTATATTATAGAAACCTAATTATGCAGACCTAATACAGAGACTCTACATTTTATACATATACTGCATATAGACCCTATACAAAGATATAAATATAAAAGTTTTTGCAAAACGAAATTGATTGGAAAAAAACGAATTTGATTGAAAAACAACGAGTTAAATCAAAAAACTCTATATTTAATTTTTTCTCCATTTATTTATGAAATGTGTCCATTTATTTGCGAAATGTGTCCATTTTCTAATGAAATCCCCTGTACATCCCTATTTTGCTTTTCTTTAGATGCTGCCACAACTCTTTTAGCTTCTTTTTTTTTGCCATGTGTAGTTTCTTTAACGGCACTTTGGTTTTGTTGCCACACTTTATACAACAGCCTTTTTTAAAAACTACATCTACAACTTGTTCATTCCGCTGCCAAGTGTCTTTCATGTGGCTTGATCCTTGGAAACACAACACACTTTAGTTGCCACTTTGATAATTTCTTTATTCCACTTTTTCCAAGTATTGCCATTGCATTCTACCTCTAGTATAACCCCTTCAACCACCTTTCTATTTTTCGTCGTTGAACCGCCACACCGTCTCGGCTAGCAGCCCTTCCTTTCCACATTACTGTTTGCTTCTATACCATGCCAGCCACATTTCACATAATTACAATTTCTCATAATTATGGGCTCTCTATTTCTTGCCATTATTTCTGCATGTAAGTTTTATTATAAAACTGTCCTATCTTCTTCATTCCATCCATTCTGTGAACAAAGACCAAAAATAATAAATAAAATTTTTTTGTTTACAACAATCTTCATTGTTATCATCCTTGGGTTTACTTGTTTCATCTCACTACACTATCCAATAAGTAATTTTTAACCATCAATTCGACTTCTTGTCCAAGACAATCATCGTTCCAATAAATCTTGTACGTGAACCGTCCAACTTGGTTCCTTCATTTATATATCTTATCTCTCGCAGAGCAACTATATCTACCTTTCTTCTAACAGTTTTTACCACTTTTACTTCACGACCCACCAATGTACATACATTGACAATTGCCAGTCTAAGCTATGCCTGTGTCATTCGGGCAGCTGCTTCAGACTGTCTGGCCTTCACCTGAAAGGTTTTCCCAGACATCGACATTCTACTAGCCCTACTTTCAGACTATGCTTTCTCCTGGTAGCTCTATTTTTGCACTTGACAGCCCAGGGGCTAGTGGCACGAAAAAATAACCTACTTTTTAACTTTAACTTTTAGAGTCCCAAACTATTTTTCAAAGAAAAAAAAAATATGTTGATAGGTGCTCTCTCTAATTCAAACCACCGATAACGGAAGTGACTTAGAAGAGTTGCCAGATGTACCCAGCCGTTTGACTAAAAGCATAAATTACCATTGGCTAAAAACATACGAGTTTTCATTATAAATTGTACCAATGGGAATTTTTTAATTTTTCTGGGATAAATTATCCCAATAAGACTCTAAAAGTGAACAGTTGCATTTCTTAAAGCTAGCAGTAGTTTTACAGTGAAATGCCCTTCCTGACGCCAACCTTCTTTTTTGTAAACGGGTTTCAGACCGTCAAAGATCATTTATGAAATATAATTAATACCAAAATTTTCATTTTTTTGATTTATTTGCAAGCACTACCCAAAGCTGACGTTTTGATTATTCGGAAACAAGTGGTTTTATTCAGAAACAAACAACGGTTTTTTACGGTTTTACATTTGGATAAAACTTCAAAATGCAAGACTATTAAGAGAATTTTTACACTGGTTTGAAGAGTATTTTTTAAAAACTTGGCCGCAAAACTTCCGTGCGACGAAAATGTAAGAAAAAACTTTACTTTAACTGACCAATATTCAATATCAATAAGAAATTATTTAAAATATTTGATTAAGAGAAAAATAAACTGAAGGACAACATATTCTTACTTGGTTATTCAAGATAAATTGCTCTTTTATTTGTGTTTGTCACTCGGAGCAAAAAATGTGTTTTGAAAGTGACTTATTTAGAGTCAAGTTGAAGCTGTCTTTCAAAAAAATTCTGCTTCTAATTGGTTTGGTTTTAGATTACAAGCTAGTAACAAAAACAGAAAGCCTTAAACTAAACCAGAAATCATTTCAACTATAACATAACTCTAACTTTGACAATTGACAATGTCGCACAATGAATTGAAAATAACAAAAAATTTACATAATCGCATATCTGCAGTGTAATGGCAAAACAAAAAGCTTTTTTTAAAGGTTTTTCTGTAGATTTTTTTCTAAAAACAATGGCACATCTGCTCGAATTAAAAAATTACTTCTTTCAAAAATTTACTCTGGTTATCCTGTAAATCAAACTTTTCGTGCCCGCGGCACACCTACCTGGTGGAACTTTTTTTTAGACCCATTTTTGAACATTTTTCGTGGTAATTCAAAGCCTTGCAGTAAAGAGAGCTACTTTTTTGGTATTCACTAATCCTTATACACAAAAAAGCCTTTACTTTCTCACTAGTAGTCTAAACTGCCACGAAATGCGCTCAAGGATTAGGGAAGATCAAAAATTCTTAATTTTTTAGATTTTTTCCATGAATGAACCTTTAGGCAAGGAAAACCGTCCGGAACGTATTTTTTTCTATGTCAAATAGTGTGTTTACGTTGCCATTTTTCCGCGGAACACTACACCGCGAAACCGAAAATGAAGCAGCTATTTTAAAAAATTATTGGATTACCTTTACCCTTAAAAAACAAAATTTAATTTTTAATGTGAAGCAGCTATTAAAAAAGTTATCTTGGCTATCCTATGAATAACAAAACAAAAACTCAAACGTTATTATGAAGCAAATGTGTTATGGGTGGGTGGGAATCGAACCTGGTGGTAACTGTACGGTTAAGGACAACTTTGTTGTTTGTAGGTTCACGGCAACTTTGTTGTAGTGGTAGGTATTGAACTCACATTTTTTTAGAGTTAGTGCGCCAGCGCGCCTGGAGACTCTCGCGAAAAAATCACTAGAGTTCAAGTAACCATATATCTTATACTCCGTACGCTTCTCAACCATCATTAATAAAGCAAAATTATTTCTTCTTTTGCCTTATAGCTGTCAAACCAAAATCTTCTCTAATGCAGCCCTCGGTTCTTCGAATTCCAGTTTTATATTATATTAGTTTCAAATTTATATTGTAGGATTATATATCTTACGCTTTACTAGTAATACAATAACCTTCTGCTTTCTTAACTTTTCTACTTCATGTCCTTGCCTAGATACATGACTTGCTATACGTACGAGTGTAATAACTGAAAATGTTTTGTGGCATTTCAATTTTTTCCACTACAAATCACATCTCTGAAGTCTTTGTTTAATATGTAACTTTTTTCAGATTTATCTACCATGTCCTATATCAACGTCGCTTGCAACGGATGCACAAACTTACTTTCATTCTATTTACACAGGATAACCGCAAGAATAATTCTTCTTTCAGCGCCTATGATCATCCTACCCATGATCTTAATATCCTGACATATCGCCCCACTATGATAAAACTCGTCTTGCTATCTTTTGGCATTAAGCCTCCCCTCTTGATCTTTGGTCCAGAATCAGCGTTGTGTCTAGGATACTGGGAATTTAGGAGTTTCTTCATGCTCCCATCTTTAAAAGATAGGAAAACACTACCACCAATTAACTCAATATCATGAAGGCCACTTAAAAGGATTACTACTTGGATCTGCTTTTTAAAAAACAGGTAGAAGCTGATAACAGACCACCAAACATGCAACTTCGAAAAATGGACTAAATGTAGAAGGGGGGGAGTGTGTATGAAGAAAAAGTAACAGTCTTATTTGGTCAAAGAAAAAAGCTACAGTAACCAGCAGGAGAACGATTTCAAACCTCGACAAGCTGGTGCTGAGTTAACTACATCTCGCAGACACAAAGAAACACGGCGCCTCAAACAGTTTTAGTCCGAACGAATAGATTAATTAAGAACGAGATTTGCCTATTCAAGGCCAAAAAGATTTGGTTGCGAAAAATGTCACAACCTAACGTACATACACACACGCTTCGTGACATCATAATAATTAATTTCCACAAGTCAAAAAATTGTTTTTATTGTTTGTTTAAATTTAATTCTTACCGGAAACTTCTGAATTGGGGGGAGTTTCTTCAACAAAATTATCTTGTTCTTTCATCAAATTTTGAACGAATTCTAAATATTGCGGGAAGTCCTTTTCGATTCGTTCGAGAAAATACTTTTCAACTTTTTTTCCCATTTTTCCAATGGTAGAAGATATCTACAGTGTTTTCAATTATTGTAAGCGTCTTTTCTTTACAAGCACATTTGTTTGGGAAGATACAAGCTCGTGTTCGTATGTGGTATACACATTTGTATGTGGTATACAGGTCTCAAGAACCTGTATACCACATACGTTTAATAAAACAAATACTGAATATAACATACCTTCAATTATTATATAACTATGAAATCCGATTTTAACAAAACACTTAATACTGATTACAGATAAAACATTTCAATTAAAATTCTACTTGTAGCAAATTTTTCGACAACAATGTCTGAACACGACTATCGCTGCTTATGTAGATGCAACTTTCTTAAAATTAAGAGCCTTTATATTAAACCATTAAAATTCAAGTTTTTCACACCTGCGGGGCTTTTTTCAGAATTGCTAGCCAAGAAATTACGGGTCGAAGTCAGGCCAAAAATGTTGGTTGTTTTAATGTGACGACCCTGTTTTTTTTTTTTTTGTTCAACTAAATTTAAAATTCGAATTCTAATTACCAGGGAACTGTAATCAAGAATGTAAAACTGAAATCGAAGCAGGGCCGGATGGTGAGCTGTTAAGGTGTGCGCCTTGGTTCTTACATGGTTCTAACAAAAATAAGTTATTTTTTAGTTTTGGTTTGAATTTACCGCGATACTATATATTTTTGTAAGCGCACGTTTTAAAAAACTTCTTCGTCTGCCACTAAATCTAAGTGACCAAAAAAAAGTCATCACATCAAAGCAATCGGCATTTTTTGCCTTTAGGTCACCGGTTCGCCACCACTGTTAGGAAAGGTTGCAGCTGCCACTAATTGGCAACATCTGAAACGTGTTAAATTGCTCAGCCGGCCATATGCGTCTGCGGTTTGGACCATTCTGGTATAGAAAATCAAGCTCATCTAGTGTATTAAGATTTTCGCTCATCTGTATTTGTATGAATCCCTGGCAAAATTGAGTAGTTTTAAGTTGTACTATTATTACAGGAGGTTACTAAATTTACAGTTCTCAATTAGCTTTATAAACAAACACCGCAGCCTTTTCTATTATTCAATTATTTACACAGCATTTTTTAAAAATAATTTGGTACATTTACAAGAGCTACTGTAAATTACGCAAACGTTCCAGGAGTTTTAAGAAAAAATCTGTGTAAAAACAAATGTCATAAAACAAAACAACAAATTAACGAAGGAGACGAACGATAAGTTAAAGAGTAAAGTGCACTAGTGAGTATTGGGTTGAAAAGAAAAACAAAATTAGTGAATAACTATTCGTAAAAAAAAGCGAATAACGGCGATCAGATGCTGTGTTTTTTTATGTTTATTAAAGTGATCTGTTTTTTTCGAAATGTTCACTTAGTGGCAGCTATTTGAAACTTAATTCGAAATCATTAATTTCACAGAAGATACATCTCATTGAACGCGGTCATTTAGATGCATTAAGGCAATAAAAGTTCAGTCTTTTACTTTATTCGACCAGTTCAATTCCGTCTTATTGTTGTTCTTATCGGTCGTGACTGTACAATCGCTACTTTTTCCTGTTTCCTGATTAAAAACTTCAAACCCATAGAGACCGTTCTGACCAGCTGTTGCTATACAAAGCATGGAATCTGTTTTGCTGGTATCGCTTGACTTAGATTAAATCAGAACGAAATTCGTAATGAACAAAATCTTACCGAATTAAAGCGAAAGCAATTTCTGAACATGAGATGGACGTCAGTGAGTAATTCTTCAACGCTTTCATAATGACTAAAATTAGAAGGTTGGAGTCGCTTCTTGATCTTCGACAAATCGATGGGCTCTTTAATTACTTTGTAATAGTTAGGCACCTGAAGAGAAACGCGTTAAAGTTGGTGTCGCGCGAGTTAAAACGAGGGTCGGCACGGTCATAACATTTAAATTTTCTGGGAAGTGGGTTAAAGGCTAGGTTGACTGGCAACCGATGGGCGCTGAAAGCCTTCTATATAGTTTGAATCATGGAACAGAGTTAGACAAAAAATTATTTTTCGAGAAAAGTTAGAAGTCGGCTCGTTATGATCATAAACTACAGCAGCATCGCGGCTGTAGCGGCCGCTGTTGATTACGTTTTACTGCTAGGAGACGAAGACGTTTTTAAGGAAAAACTAAGAATCCAACAACAGCAAAAAGTAAAAAAAACATAATTGAAAAGTTTAACGCTTTTTTTTTTGTGGAAGTTATACAAGTAAAGTAGTGTGACGTCATGGCGATTTGCAACGTCATCTTGACTCATCACGGATTCCCCTGCGCCCAGGAAGTAAAATTTTTAATTTGGCCAGCTAGAAAATATTCGAACTTTTTAGACAAAGCACGAACGATTTGAGTCCAAAACTAGAAACCCTAAAAAAAACGGAGTTTTCTATTCTGGTTTGCTGTGATAATCAATTGAAGACGAGTTCCAGACACGCATCGGAACCGCTTTGATCAAGCGTTGGGACTTGGAAGTCGAGCGGTCAGGGGAGGTTGATTTGTAACGCGAAATTCAAAAATCGAAACGTCGAGAGCAAGTGCAGCTTTTTTTTACAGAACTGACTACATAGAAAATTAATTCACACTTACTGAAGAACGAACGGGAAAATGAAAGGGAATACTATGGGGATGGCAATAAATTTCCAAGAGAAGCTTTTCACAGAGCTGAAATGAAAGCAATGAAGTTTAATGACAATATTAACCTTGAGCAGCCTATGAGCCTAAAACAATAAAAAAATATTTTTATTAAAAAAGTAAAAAATGCCTTTCAATTAAAATTCTCAAATTCTACTTTTAATGGTTTTATTCTTACTAATTTTATATTGTACTAATACAAAAATGAACCAAAAAAATGCACTAAAGTTGACCAACTTTTTTAAACTACACGAATTTTTGCTAACTATTGCTCACTTCGTTACGTGCAACAGAAGCGAACGATAATTAACGAGGAAATTCCGGGGGAGTGAACTACGAGAAAAGCGAACAATTCTGTTGCACCTGAGAAAATGAGCAACCTAAGAAAATGTAATTAAAAAAAACAAACTTGGGACAACTTTAGTGCATTTTTGCGGTTGATTTCTAATTGATTTCTGTAGTTTACACGGCTTTTCCTTCATTTTATTCTTTCGATGTACTAATACAATTTGAAATGACGCCAAAGTACAGATGGTAACAGAGAAAACAAGACATATAGCCATTACTACTTACTTTTAGTTCTTTGAAGCTCAAGCCGGCTGCTCTTTTTCGTTTAAGATGCTTCACTTCGGCATCAGCGGCCTTCTCCACGTCCAGACAGAGTGTGCACTGCCATGTACCGCTGCAAGATTTCAAATTATCAACAAAAAACAACAATGGTTTCTGGTATATTGCGACTGTTCTGGTGCATGGTAAAAAAAAAAAACGAAAACAATAACGCAAAACACCCGATATTGATAATAATGATGTTACAAATAAATTGAAGTTTTCTTAAAATTTCTTCGCTTTGTTATTTCCAACACTTTAAGCCTAATGTACAGCAATTGTACTAAGCGCAACAAAGTGCATTTTGTAATTGAAGTGAATAGATTTTTTACAATTTTGATTGAGATGTGCCGCAGAATTTTGGAAGCTTAAATGTGCCGCATCTGAAAAAAGGAGCACTGTTCTATAAATAATGCATTAAAATGGCTTAAAAAGAAAGTCTGGGGAGCAAGGGGGCGCCCCCTACTAGGCAGAGTAACGGTTCTTGAGTTTGAAATACGTTTTTTGTCAACATAAAAACGACGCGACAATCAGGGTACGCAACAACAACCGTGTGATTTTGGTTCCTACAGTTTTAAAAACGTCGTTTGACGTAAATCTGATCACTCGCAAAGCATATAAGACGTAATGCGTATAAGACCAACATTTTCAAAATAACCCATCAGCCTTAATGGTCGTGTATTTTCGGAAGACAACGATTAAAATAATAACAGCTGTCTCAACTTATATAGAATTAATAAAGGTTTCTGTTGACCAATGACCAACAACCTTGACCATCGTGTATTTTTGGAAGGAGACAACGATTAAAATAATAAGAGCTATCTCAACTTATACAGAATTAATAAAGGTTTCTGCTGACCAATGACCAACCTTGACGTTAGTGTATTTTTGGAAGGAGCCAGCGATTAAAAAATGAACTGCGAAATGCAAGTTTAGCGAATAAACAAGAACAGCGAAAACAAAGTCATTCGGGGATTTGTTTAAAAAATTTTTGTTTCTGTTGCTTAATGTTAAAGACTAAAAAAAGAACACCAGATAGTTTTAGTGAACGCTGCTGGCCCTTCGTTGACAAACATACTCACGGGGGGGCTGAGGCTATCTCAGGCACGTGACAGTGAAGGTGATAGACCTTCGGGCAGGTGTCGCAGCAGAGTAGATCTCCCCCGTTGTTGCACACGGCACACCAATCTTCGTTCGGATCAAACTGCAGAAACGAGAGCTTGTGTTAAACTTCTACCCCCAGTCAAACAACACGCAAGATGGGATATCGAAAGCTTGTGACATTCAGTTAGTTAACGATTCGGGTTCAGAGGGGGGCTTCAACTGATTTAGTCACAGTTCGAGGGCGACTACTTGCTACTGAGCTCATTTGATGCAAGTTGATTTTAAAATTTGATCTGTATTTTCAAAGCCTTCACTTAAAGCGTATTTTAAATTTAACATCGTTACCATCCAATCGATTATCGAATTGTAACTAAACTATCCTTTATTATTACGCTGATTTCGGACGAAAGTAACTTCTGTTTACAGGACCAACACAACGAAAATTGTGAAGAGTAGTAGGCTATTCTGTGTTTACAATGTCATTGAATATGACAGATGAAAACAGCGCGGTCGAGTGGTGGAACGCCATGACTGTGATCGACATGGTCTCGGTTCAAAACCTACTCGCGCTGTTCTGTTGTATTCTTGGAAAAGATATTTTACGGCACTTTTCCGTGCTTGCCGGTCGTAGCAAGCAGTTTTAAATTTCAGTCTAATCTAACTAAAAAACCATAATAAAAAGGTATCGAAAAAAATATAGAAGTCTTTAATGAATTTAAAACATTCTACCGTTCTTTCATTTGCATTTTCATCATACAAAAATTTTTGATTATCATCATCAACGTCATTATCTTTCTCAATATCATCATTAGAGGAGTCGTTTTCGTGATCGTAACCATTTGTTATATCTTCTTCATTCAGTGAATTTTTGAAATCCGGAGAATTTTCGAAGACTAAACCGAAAATATTTAGTAATTAATAGAAGAAAATCAGCAAAGCAAAGTAAATTAAACAAGCGAATGACAATGGTTCGAATTTCAACGAAAACGTTTTTATTAAGTTTTATATTCTTCATACTACATTATAACTTTAATTAAGAGTCAACTAAATATACAAAATATAATTCGGCGAGATTCCTTACGTTAGAAAGATAGGAACGGATAATTTTTTTTGCTAAGAATGACTTCAAGATTAACTGCTCACAAAGTTAACTTAATTACTTTTTTCTATTTTAACCGTTAACTTCTGCTCTTGTGCCAATAAGCCAATCCTCCGAGACATTTCTTCTTCCTGAACATCTTTTTCAGCAGCATCAGATGTGGAAGAATCCGGAGAGCCCGGTTCGGTTCTTTCCAAGATTGAAATCACCTTAAAGCAAAAAATTTGAAAACGGTGAAATCGCTTTCAAATACTAGCTTAACTTAATCCTTTTCAGGGCTCTGGTTGAAGTTCATTTTATAAGTGCAATGGTAATTCATTAAAACGATAGTTGATTAAGCTGTGCAAGTTTCTATAAGTTTCTATTATTAAACCATTTTTTTGTTATTTTAAATTTGATTTATGAACATCAGTGGACAGCCGTGTAAACACTGTGAAGTCATAATGCCCCAGTTATGTAGTTTCAAAAAACGATCATTTAATAAAGTCACGAATTCAATGTACATTTGAAGTTGCATAGGTAAAGTTTAACTTAACAATAAAACGCTAAATAATAGTTTTATTTTTTTCTTTAAAAGGGACTGTGGTCGACCGTGAAACAAGTCTGCACGCTGTCTAAAAACTGTTCAATCTACGTGCAAGTAATATCTCAAGAGCAAAAATTGGTCGATCCACCTAACGCAACAAACAGATTTCTCAGCCAAAACTTTTCAGAGTTTTTTTTTTTTTTAAGACTTGGTTTAAACGTGGCCTAGATGCTAGTCGAAATTCAATAAAAAAAATTTACACAAGTTTATACGCCAGACATAAAAGAAATCTAAAATTCTAAATAACTTATTTTCGGATAAACTTTTTAGAACTAATTTTAATACACACTTTTGAATCCACCGGCGATTCGCTAGTCTTTTCACATTCATCATCCATCTTCATGATGTCGGTGAGATCAATCAACTCCGGAGGATCGAGAAGCGTAGATGGACTATAACATAAAACTGCTTAAACACATCTATATGCAGCGAAGAGCATAATTTTTTTCAAACTGCTAAAAGTTTTAAATTCTTATTAAATCAAGAAGTGGAAATATTATTTATAAAAACAAACCAAACAATTTCTGCATTTATTAATAAACAAACTAGCAGCATAAAAATAACAGTAGAAAAAAATTAAAAAGGTGGCGCTTTAAAGTAATGCATTTTTCCACTTCATCACTATATCTATTCTCCTACTCGCAGAAAAGCGACGGAGGCGCTAATAAATTGGGCAAGCAATTGTTCCGACCTGTTTCTGGAAATGCCAAAGATATTGCAGCCGGTTAAAAATTTTTATTTTGGTTTTTTAGTTTTATGGAGGTATGATTAAAATTTAGAACCGTTTGCCAAAACCGCGAAGCAGGGAAAAATGCTGTAAAGTATCTTCTTCAAGGACACAACAGAATGGCACAAATAGGTTTTGAACTGAGACGATGTATGTTGCATGCGGCACTTTACAGTTATTTAAAGTAATATTGATTCGAATGCACAAAACATTTTTGTTTAAGAAACAAAATATGTTCGATTATGAAATTGTCTTGGAGGAGTTTATTAAAAATTGGATCATGTAAAAACTACACCTCCAGGGGTGTAGTTTTTACATGTGTAATTTTGGGGGTATAGTTCTTAGTATTTTTGGTGTAATTTGGTGTAATTTGGTGTAATTTTTACATGTATAAATGTGTGATATTAAAGATATTTAAAAATTTTAACATTTGTTATAATGTACATTTTTTAATCTCAGAAAGTTTTTTTCTTGGCAAACTCAAACATTAGTTTAAGAGATTGGATAGATATTCTTTGTAGATGGTCAAATGAAGAGCCAATTGTATTAATTCGAAAACCATTAACCATCTCAAGACTTACATGAGAGAAGACATGGAAAGGGTTGGAGCTAGGGAAGGAGACGAAGAAGATCGAATGAAATGGAGAATACTGTCGTGCTGTGGCGAGCCCGAGTAGGGAGAAGCCGAAAGAAGAAGACCGACATTAGTGAAAATTTTTAAACTTTTAAGGGAATGTATAAATAAATATTCTAATGTTAATCCTGTGAAGTTGGGCGGTGATAATGTAGTCTGGCAGGTTGCCAGAAGTACATATCTGGGGGTGTAGTTTTTACACGTGTCATTCTGGGGATGTAGTTTTTATATGATCCAAAAAATTTATAACACAGCAGACAGGAGCAAATTTGGATCATAAAGTGACAACGGGACTGAAGAAAACTAGCGGTCACAAAGTCAAGCAACATTCAACGTCAAAGAATTTATTTTTGTGTTAAAATGATTGATTTTTCTGTAGTAACGTGAGCCAATACCGATCCTTCGGTCATGATTGAAACTTTAATATCTGACAGGCGAAACGATTTCCTTTTTTTATACTCTGTGAAAAAGATTCCTTTGAGTAATTGAAGGAAAGGAAAATGTGAATATGAATAACAGGAAACCCTTGTCAAATTCGTCTTTATCGATCTCACTACGTGCCAAGCCGTGAAAGCAACCAAGGTTTATATTAGCAGCTGTTCCTGAGGTGCCTAGCTTATGCCTATGACAGGTCTTATTGCAAAATGATTAAATGGCATTCTCTGCCAATACTTAGGCCTTGTCTACACTATGTGTAGTCTCTCAGCGTAAAAGTGTTTATTTATTATATTTCTACGCCTATCGTCGACTGATTCTTACACTAGAGCGTTTAGCGCTGCACAAGGTCATTTGCCAAAAATGGTTGACGAAAGAATGAGGAATTGTTTCGTGTATATCGATAAGTTATGACTAAAGGCCTACTTGCTGGTGGTAAGGTTTGACGTCGGTACAGAAGCAACAATGGAAGCCAAGGAATCTATATGGCACGACGACGACGACGAGATGGTAGCTGAAACGAAATATTAGAGCGACTTCGATTACACGCTTACAGCATAATGAAATTAATACTTTGGGGACAGTGTTCCCTTTGAAGTGTGCAATGTGGGCAACGCGAAGTGCCACAAGACTACTTGCGAAGTGAAATCTTGTGCACTAAAAACATACCAATGCAAAAAATTGAAAAAATGTTTGTTTCGTCTTTTTACAGCTCACGTTTTGTCTTTATTTCTTTTGATCGATTGCAAGATAAAGCTATTCATTAATGATAGTAATGACCTTTTTTGCCTTAAGCACGGATGGTTCGGATTATAGTTCGGTTAATTCCAAACTATCACGTTGTAATTAAAGTACGGACAAAAAAAAAGTAATGGCTATGGACTTAAAAAAAGTCATCCTTTGAAGTGAGGACCAAAACAAAAACATATCAAATTATCAATTTGGACATACATATCCTAGCTTTAGGACTTTGCTAGCGCAACTTTTAATTATTCCTGCTCGTAAAAAAATGTTTACGCAATATACAATTTTCTTAGAGGGAACACTGTTTGGGAGTATTTCAGACTGTATAAATAAAAATTCGGTCAGTGTTGGCAGTCCGCACACCCATAATTAAATGTAAGTAACTAGATAAACAGTATCGCCACAATTTGGTGAAGAAAAATTGCCCAAGTTTATCAGTATATATAATAATTACCAGCTTATTGCAAAGACAGCTTTAAAATCATTTTCAACGTTACTAAATCAATCAAAAGAGCCAAACAAAAGATGTGATTAAAATTTTTCAGAATCAATTATTTACATTTCTCTTTTTTAAACGATAAACATTAAACATACAGAGTGCAATAAATCAGTTGTCAACATAATTCACACTCACCAGAGTCAGAGGAAACGGCGGAGTTAGCCAAGACCTCAGGCGCTTTTGGCTTTGATGCCAATTGAGGTAGCGCAGGTTCATCAGTGCGAGCAACAACGTCATTTAGTAGTGGTTTTTGCGTCGCCTCCAAAGACGTTTGCTTCACAAAGTTTTGTGTTTCCATTGAATGACGAGTAGACGCTAACAAAACAAATTCAATTGAGCTAGTAACTAACAAAGAGACTCATAGAACCTATTGTATTTTTAAAACTACCTTTATCAATCAGGATGCCGAAAACAAATAAAACATAACTTTTCAACAAAATAATGGTTTGTCCTGTGTTCCAAAAGGTAAAATTGAAAAGTGCAATAAATCTATTGGCGGCATAATTTACACCCACCAGCAGTAGAAGTAATAGCAGAGTTAGCTGAGAGCTCAGGTGTTTTCCGCTTTAAAGCCAGTTGAGGTGGCGTGGGTTCAGCGACAACGTTATCGAAAAGTGGTTTTGAAATCGCTTCCAGCGAGGGTTGTCTGACAAAGCTTGGTGCTTCCATTGAATGATGCCTAGACACTAAACAAATCAAATTTAATAGAGGGAATAACTAATAAACGTGCAGCCTTGACAGCCAAATCAAAAGCTATGACTTATAAAATTAAAACCAACAACGTTAAGTGAAAACTTTTATCTTCCGATTCTTTGATGGATAAATTCTTATTGCACTTTTCAACACAGATTTCAAAAAGCACATGACGCAGAGCTGGCGAATTTGGTCAAAAGCGAGTTGTAAATAATCATTGATTAGTTGCATCTTAAAGGAGTTTTTTAGACGTAATGTGAGATAACAAACTCTTAGGCTTGGCTCAGCAAAACTAATAGCAAAGATATTAAGAGGAAGCAATCTTTAAATCTATTCAGCCCATGCATGCTAACAAAAACTATTAAATATAATAAGCATTGGCTGTGGCATATGCTGTAATGATGAATCATCAACAGTAAGAAAATGCGGCAATGAGATGTAAAGCAACAACTTTACTTGGCTATTAGCATTTAAATTTTCTATTGCTTTTTATATAAAAAATGGATTCCGCGCATAAGAAAATATTTTGCAAATCAGACTTATGAACATGCCAGACGTACCGTTATGGACACGCCAGATGTACAGTTATAGACTTCTACGAAAACAATCACAGCCATTTGCTAGCTTTCATGGCCATTGGCTGTTTATTATTTCTCTAAATAGCTGCTGCTAGCTTGCTCGTTGCTCAGGACAGGATACTTGATAAAAAGCGCGCGCTTCAGCGACTTGTCACAAGACCGACACGCCTGCACAAACAGGAATCGTTGTTTCTATAAATAGTTGCTACTCGCTGGCTTTTTATGAACACAGGAAACTTGATAAAAGCGCGCGCTTCAGCAACGCTTTATGACCAAATAGACACGCCCGTACATGCACTTTAAAACGCGCGCGTACACACACACACACACACACACACACGCTTAGAACAATAATACGTCTGCGCGCGCGCACACACTAAAATTGTGAAAAGCAGATGTTGCGCAATAATCAGTCAATATTACGAAATGCAAAATTTTTGTCGTTCTTAAAAAACTACTGGTTCAGATCTTGTAGTAGCCATTTTTAATTAAATAAGCATACGCTTTTTACCATGAATTTATTTTTTTACATAAATGTTTTCCTTTTTAAATAAATTCTTTGTCATAAAAACTAAATTTCTTCCTTTTTCTTGCACTGCTTGATTAGTAATTTATTGTGATTCAAAATCTAATTTGTTATGACGAAAGAAAATAAAACTAATTGAAAAATCTTGTTAAATCTAAAAAAGCTTTTTTAAACTTTGATTACTTACCAAATTAGATTAACTAATTGTGAGAAGTGAATAACAATAATTGGCTCACTATTAGGGAGTGCATTTTAAACATAGCTAATCGATATCGTTTTTCTTAAAGGTGATTGATGACCAACAAAAGACAAACCATTTGAGCCAGAGCGGAAACCTACGTGACCAATAGCGAGCTGACGTCAGTATACACCAACTGCAAGTGACCAATTGACACTCAAGCCTAATTTCATAGAGAAAATAGCATGAGTTCCCGTAGTTTTTCATCACATGTCTTTGATTTTTCATCATGTTTTTGTTTTTTCATCACAAATTTATTGGTTTTTCATCACATACCAATTTCAACAACGGATGGCGAGGCCTGGATACGCTTACACACACGCGCGCGAGCGCGCACGAACAGAATTCGTATCCAACAGCCAACAAGCAGAATGCCAAGTATCTTTAAAACCATCTAAACAAATATCGCTTACTTCTTCTTTGCAGCAGCTGCTGGTCAAGCGATGGTTCATAATTTCCAACCACGTTCATAACAAAAGGTTTCAACTGAGAACAAAGAAAAAAAAAACCGTAAAAATGAAAAGAAAATTCTGCAATTCAAAAATGCGGAAGTTAGCACCAAAATATGACGCTGCATTTTTAATTTTACAAATCCAATTTACGAGAAAAATGTGCATTATTTATAGGAAATGCGACCTGCACTAAAAAGGTTGTAAACCAAACAAAACAAACATGTTTATTTAGTCGCTGTGTGAATATTATCACAAACATAAGACTAACAAAAATTTAAAAAACAGCAATAAAAAAAAGTTTTAATGAACCAGTAATAACTGAAAAGAACTACAAAACTCATGGCAAGATACAATGATAGCTAGTAAAAATAGTGATGAAAATAGCAATGGCTTTGAGCAAAGTAAAACTGTTAGATGAAAGGAATTTAACGAATTTATTTGACTTGAGCGAGTATTCGTCAGCCGCTTAAGGTTTTGGTTCATAAGCAAAAATATCATTAAAGAATTAAAAAAAAGAATGCCATAAGTTTTTAAAAAAATGGTTGGACCACAATTTTTAGCAAAAAATGCAAATCGGGATAAGAAAATTTTTCCTGGAACGAATACAGCTTTGGAAAAAAACTTATCTTAGCATAAAATAGCATCATATGTGCAGAATGTTATGTACAGAGACTTACAGCCTTCATTCAAGTTTTGGTGCACTAATCCTTTTTGGCTGTGCAGGATTGCAAAGATAGTTTAAAACAAACCTTAACCGTTTTGATAACAAGAAACACTCCTGTTATGTTTTAACAAATAGATGCCACCACACATTTGGCAAGTGATGTGGCTGCTTTTCTCTAATGGCGATTGTGGAAGAGAAGGATCTCAAATCTCTAATAAAGCCAACCTACACTCTTCATTTTAAATGACTTCTGCTGCTTACAAGGCATTAGGTGTTTTCGACTAGTGTTGTGTTGTCTGGTAATGTGGTCTAGATGTTGTAGTTAGTACCATATTTGTAGGTCAAGCAGAGTGGGCACCGTGTTTTACCATGTGTAGGTATGGTAATTTTCTGGCTCTTGGTTATGCTAGTTTAGTACGTAAGTGACATGGTAATGTTAGTGCCAATGAATGTATGCCAAGATGTGTAAAGTTGATGTCTTTTTTTCAAAAGCTGAGGTATGTAGGTGAATGTAGAGTGATATTTAGCAAAAACCACTTCAATCATAAAAATATAAAGTGAACTGAAAACGTTTAATCACATTATATAGCGGTGACTTTCAATACAATCTGATTTAGCACTTCCTAGAATAATAGGATGACTTTTATATAAAAAAGTCATAGTTGAAATACCTCATTTGATGACTTATTAGAGACCAGTCCCGCTTTATTGGTGGTTGTTGATAAATTGGTTGTTCTAATTAAACTTTCAGGTGATGAAGAAATAGCTGCACTTCTTGAAAGACCTGAAAAGTCAAAAACTTGCTCAGCTTTAAAAATCACGATAGGCAAGTCATTTTTCTGCTTTTTTTTGTTAGCTGAATTAGTACTTTATCAACTTTTTGAAACCAAGAAGCACTTTTGCTCACTTTTGCGCAGTTTAAAATTAAATAATGTGATCAAACAACGCCGAAAAACAATAGAGATAAAAAAAAGTTTACTATTACATACTCTTATAAAATAGTTGTGAAATTTCTTGCCAAGTTTTTAAATAAATTGTTACAGTTTAAATGCTTTGAGGACTATCAATGGAAGCCCTGGGTTAAACAATTATTTTAAGCAGAAAACCAATAACTGTATTTATTCTGTCACAATAAGTTGTTTTTGCTTTAAATTTTTATCTCTTCTATTTCAAAATTGAATAAAACAGTTTACAAGGTCAACTCGCCTGCATGCGTTTGCACACAGCTTTACTATGTTCAATGTACTATCACCCTGTAATAGACTGCTATTATAGGGTGATAGTGAGCTAAAAATATTAGGACATATAATTTCTAAATTAATGCTGATAATGAGCTTTATTACAACAGAAAACTACTATACTACTAATGACAATTTAACCTGTGCTTCCAACACTGGATAAATGGGAAGGAACCATATGTGGTGGTTTTTCAAGGACAATTAAGTTGTTGGAAGCCCCTGTGATATTTTGTTGGGGCATGGGTTGAATTGGCTTTGCAGTGGTAATGGATGAGTGCTGCGGTGGTGTTCCCACAAAAGAACGTGATTGAGAAGCTAGAAAAGTTTACAGATAAAAAATTAAAATAGACAACCAACTGTTACAACATACAGCAACTGGCATTTTGAACAGAGTCTGAAGTAGCTTGGTGATTTAAATAACAACACAATGAAAGAAGTCATATCATAAAAAATCTTAATGGGATATAGGTGCAACAGGCAGTTTAATACATATTTTTATAGCTGTGTAACTTTATAACAATCCTTAAATGCCTAGATGTTTTGCCATTTATTATTACCTTGTATGAGTCGCCAGTGACTGATAAATTATATTTGTGATTTGTGATAGTTAATCAACTTGAGACATGAGTGTATCAAGCAAGTGGAAACACACATGGTAAATGTGCTATTTTTACAAAATCTTGGTTATTTCTAAAAATTTGACAAAATTCAAAAACAGAAGTATAAGAACAACATGTATAAAGCCAAACACAAGTTTGTTACTTGTACCAGTGACTCACAACCTTTTTGCTGTCCTGGACCCTTTCAATAACTTGGCTGGAACTTGTGGACCCATTTAATAAAACCAGTTAATACAGTTATAAGCAAGTAGTCTCTACTAAAAATGAAACAAAATTTCAAATATTATTGAAGAGCATATGGATGGAATACATCATGGAAAAATTTATTAATCTACATTTGCAATACATAATAACAGTTTGAGCAGAGTATGCCATACAATAAGTAAGAAAAGATTGCCAAAACAGCATTGCTACATACTCATTTTAACAAAAAGGTTGCAATTTTCTGCTTGAAATAATAAGACAACTTTTGAGTATGCTTTGTGTGCTGAAGCTGTATGTTGAGCAAAAGTTAACAAGTCTGCTTTATATACTGCACAAATTAATAGGTATAATTAAGAAAAACAAAATATGGCAGAGAAACTGTAGAGTTCATGTATCAATTAATGTTTTGTAGAGTGGAATTTCTGGCAGGTGTAGTTTCACAAATAGGTTGTAATAGCTGATTAGAATCGTCAAAATTACAACTAGAAAGATTATAACACTGAAAGTAGCTCTTATTAGAATAGTTTAAATAAATTGGAGGAAGAAATATGGCAAAATCATTTCTTTTTATTTGCACAGTTAATTGAATTATGACAGACTAAACAAGGATTTGCATAAATATATCTAAATGAGCTTTTGTATAAATATATTCTGAATGTACTCATACTTTCTGAATGACCTGCAAGAAGCAAAAGTACAATGACATAGGCTATATTGAGAGTACCAGTAAGGGTTTACATTCAAAAATACTAATGAAGAAGATAAAACTCAAAGTGTGATTCGCTTCTAAGTTCTCTCTAATTGCTCATGAAGTTCTCAAAATTACATTGCATTTGCAAAGTCATCATTCAAAGTACTCCAAAAAGACCAAACTTATTTGAAAAAACACAGAAACTCCTTCAAAAATATAAAACTTTATTTTGATGAAAGTTTAAATAAAACCAATGCAAAAACACTTGCAGCTTTCATCTCTTGCTATTAAAAAAAAATTTTCACATTAAAAACTGATAAAGCTATGTGCAAAAAAATGGGTGGCAAGAAAAGTCAGCAACATGGTGGAATGATTAAGGACATTAAAATTGATGATGAACATAATAAACACAGTCACAGATCAAAACTTACAAGTGCCACTTTGTTGTGTCCTTGGGAAAGACACATTATGGCACTTTCCTCTGCTTGGGAATCTAGCAAGTAGCTCTGAATTTTAGCAATGTTCTTAAGAATAAATAAAAAACAAAAAATTTCTACTACACAGCAATATCTTGGCATCTCCAAAAAGCAGATCAGGATAATTACAATTTACAGTTACTCTTACTAGAACACCTCTGATGCTCTCCTGCAAATAAGGAGAATAAATATAAAAAAAATAGCTGCTATATCACTGTTAAATATGTGGCTAACAATACTGTCAAACAATACTTTCTCCAGCTGTTTAGCCATGTTTCTTGTCAAAACTAAACAAACAAACTGTCTTGGATTAGAGCAGGGGGTTTTCCAAACTTTTTGTTTATTGGTAAACTTTAGACACTTTATAGGTTTGCAAGTACCCCAAAAATTTTGTCACATTTTTAGCACTAAGCTCAACTTGCTTTAGTGCATAACTTACTTTTAATGGCTAAACAACCTATTGCAATCCTTCAAAAAAAACTTTTAAAATTGGTAGTTTATAGTGATCCAGAACATTATCTTCAAATTTTATCGTGGCAGTTCAAACTTAAAAGGTTAACCACTAACTAGATTCTACTTATGTTTATTTTCTTGTTTAAATAGAAAAACAAAGCAATTACATTATTTCAGACAACTAATTTTTTATAATCAAAACACAAAGCTTAACATTATCTAACTGATGTTTGCAGGAGAATGATTTTATATGTCACAATCTGTGACAAAGACACATCATTGTATGAAAGTAGACATAATATCACGTGATCATGTGCTATGGAACGAAAAGATGTGAAATTCGAAGATGCATAAAAATAGAGCATAAAAAAGTTAATTTCTACATTTAAAACCAAATTTTATAAGTAATACAATAATTATAGTTGCATTTCATGTGAAAATACAAAATTATATTTTTGGCAACCAAATAAATTTCTACAGTTTTAACTAATAAATTTTAGCTTAACATAAGAAATGTGATAATTATTAATTAAATTAAATTTCAAATAAACAAATAATAAAAAGCATACAAAATCATTTAGTGCTATGTAATATGAGTTAAAACAAATAGTACAATCAAGCTAAAAATGTAATGTAAATAAGCCAGCAATAAGCCTACTACTATATACCAGGCTTTGAAAAAGTCCTGTTACAGTTTATTTTTTTTAAATACAATGTTACTGTTAGAATATTACTCACATCTTTTTACATGTAATTAATGTCAAACTATTACAGATACTATTTCGATTACCAAAAAGTGGCTAAATTATAAATAGATAGTAATGGAAGCCAATAGAATTGAAGTATCAGAACTCTTACACGTGGGTCATGGAAAATCTGACATTGCTGAGATATTAAACATCAATAGAATGACTGTGATCGAGTTCCAAAACGTCTTGAACTTTGAATCACTTCAGGATCGCTCTCAATTGGGTAGGCCTCTGGTAATCAAGCGTGAAACCGTCAGAAAAGCCTTCGAAAATGATCTGACCCTGAAAATGACAAAATTTGCTCAAAGGAAGATGAATTCGGTGTCAACCATGTCTAGGGCGATCAAAAACGGGGAAGGAAAAAGCCTAAGACTTTTGAAGAAACCTCTCTTAAATCGTTTGATGATTCAAAAGTGTTTAGAGAGGAGCACCTGCTTTTTGAATATGAAAAACCATGGAAATCGAATCCTTGTTTTTTCTGATGAGAAGAGGTTTATGGTCGATCCAGTCTTCAACAAGCAGAATGACTGTGTTGCAACATTTGGTCAGGACATTTCTGAAATCTGCAAGGTATCAACAACAAAGCATCCTGCATCTGTGATGATGCTTGGTGTTGTAGCCTCAAATGGAGAAAAGATGCCGCCAGTGCGGCAATGTCAGATTTTCCATGACCCGCACGTAAGAGTCTGATACTTCAATTCTATTGGCTTCCATTACTATCTATTTATAATTTAGCCACTTTTTGGTAATTGAAATAGTATCTGTAATAGTTTGACATTAATTACATGTAAAAAGATGTGAGTAATATTCTAACAGTAACATTGTATTTAAAAAAAATAAACTGTAACAAGACTTTTTCGAAGCAAGTAGATGAACCTGCTTTTTAGCACAAGCTCATGAATATGAGGTGAAACATTAGCAAAGGCACAATGAAGATGATGTTCTGCTATTTAGACTTAATTTTGATTTAATTTCCACCAGCACTACAAATGTTGATTCACAGAGATGTGGTGGTGGAAGCAACAGCAATGCTTGAATTGGAGTTGCACATCATAAACCAAAAATTCACATAAATATTTCTCAGAATACACATTGTGTGCAAAACCATCATGTTAAAGTTCAACCAGTTCCTCTTGAGTACCTGTCTCACTCTGCAGCATCTGAGTATTTGCAATAAAAGAATTTCTAACATATGCAAACTCATCTTTACCTAGACTTGGAAAATATCCATCACTTTCCTGAAACTTCACATTCAGTGACCAGTTCTGTATGCAGTTTTTGGTCTTAAAATAAGCATTTTGACTCAGAAATTTTTCCATAGAAGAACCTCTTGATGAACCACTTGGAAACATTGTATTAGTCTATTTTAATTTTGATAAATCATTGAAACCAGTGAGAATACATGGAAATATACCAGATCCAAATTTAATCAATTACCCTGACAACAAATAAGTTAGATAAGGATATTCACTCACATATTAATGTACCTCTTGAAAAGTCAAAATGTACCCCTGGAGGTAAATATATCCCATTTTGGAAAACCCTGCATTAGTAAACGACATAAGATGAGCTCTAACAGAAAATTTTTCATGTATAGCCAAGCTACAAAAAACAATATCAAAATGATGCATCGAATTTAATAAATGACTAATTCAATGCAATTTTGAAATACATAAATCTGTTTGTTTATATGATCAGGATTTTGTGTTATGCTGTAAGATGCAGGTTGGTTTCTAGCATTGTGCTTACCAGTCATTTTTTGCAAACTAGACCATATGCTGATTTTTTTGTTTTGCTTTAACTTATTGCTTTTATATTGTGCATTCAAACCTCATGGATCATCAGTTCGGGACCATGGTTCCATACAATAAAATCACTGATTGCTTCTCTATATTTAGGTTCAAGGCAACATAATGCATGACACTACTGAAACAGTATAGTCTCTCACTATAAAAAAAATAAAGAACCTTTATTTTTTCTCTTTCTGGTTGGATCTATCTGACTGAATTGCTGTTGTACCTAAGAAATTTTAACTTTTTTAAGGCAACATTAGTAGCTCTAAAAAAAACTGTAAAATTTATATAAATTCTTAGTTGTACAGAACATTAGAATAACCAATGGTATTAATGGAATTATTTAATTTAACTCTTATGATTTTTAATAGTGTTTTAAAAAAACTGTTATCTAAAGAATTCTTTTGGCCAATGTTCATTTGAAGAACTTGCTGGTAATGGTAAATTGCAAGGAATATGCTGTTTTAATAAAGATAACCAACAATATTGCTGTTTAATTGAAAAAGAGCACATGATTAGCTGGTAACATGCTCAGTTTTCCATTGCCAACAAACTCTTCTGGCAAGAGCCGGATGAAAGAATTCTCAGATAACAGTCTTTTTTAAAACTAATAAAAATTGAAAGAATTAAATGATTCTATCAGTGCTATTGATCATCCTCTGTAGAATTTGTATTTCACAAAGCTAAAGTTGAAAAAGTTTCATTTTTAAGCTTTTGAAAAAGATAAGTTGTTAATGACTTACAAATGAAGTGTAACATTTTTTAAGCATAATTAAATAAATTATCAGCATCTTTACTGCAAAAAAAACAACAACGTTCTAACCATTTAATGCAGAAGCTCTTGAAACAACTGTTGGAAAACGACCAACAGAACATGAAGTATTAGGGGAGAGCATTGCACCCTAAAATAAAGGAAAAGTTACAAAAGAAAAAAAAAGTGATTACTCTATTAAAATTACCATAACATTATTTGGACGAACAGATGCCATTGACTTTTTGTGAGCAGTAAAAGAAGTAGCCAATACAGGCCTATGATGTATAGCATAAGAAGGCATTCGCCCGACTCTATTTGGGTATCTGAAATGAATCGAAACAAGTTATTAACAAACTTATGCAATAAAAGCTGATAACTAAAAATTATTTAGTACTAAATTTGAAACAAGATTTTATTGTCATTTATCAAGAAAAATAAATAATTTTGAAAATTTTCTTCAAGAATTTCAGTCAAAAAGCTGTAAATTTTTACTTAATGGACAAAATACAAAATCAGTCAACATCAAATTCAATATGCAGAGCAATCAAAACAAATGTCTACATATGAAAAATGATCATGATCCTTGTGTTGTGCTATAGAATAGTCTTAAAATTTAAACTCATATAGACCAACAATCATGGTTGATCTTTTCACTTGTAAGTCAGTGTTATCACACTATTTTACTGATGAATCAGTCAAGTTTAGAGACAAAAGAATTGACTGAGAGCAGTGCTGGAAAAACAAATAAAAGAATAATGACGATAGATGAGAAGAATTTACAAACAGATTAAGAGCTTGAAATTGTGGAGAATAGAGTGAGATCACAAAGACATGTTTCAAAACAACTTACCTTAACACATATCAATGCCAAAATTATATATTGCAATTTTCCCTCACCTTTAAGTGAATGCAAAGCTCTACACTTGCATTTACTATATTTTGAGTTAATTTTTTCTTGTACGATGTCACAGGAATTGTATAATTTGCTTGACTAATTTAACCACTCATTATTTATCATCACATGTATTATTTCTATATACATATATCTGTTTGCCTTACTTTGCTGGCACAGAGCTTGATAACCAAAAAGCTAGAGCAGAATTTATTAATGAAAAACACTTATTCAAATAGAATTCTATTTGAATAAATGTTTTCATTAATATATTCAAACGCTCTGACTTGATGTCATTGAGCACTTTCTGATAAACACTGACTAAAAATTTAAAAAACTTCTATACATATATATATATAAAATATATTTTGATAAACAACAACATAATCAGGACATTGATCTCAACCTTTAAATTATAAGGCAAAATTTTTGAACACTTTATTCATCTGAAGAGGGCTAATGTAAGCTGAAAACATTTATGGTTTCTTTTTGTTTTATTTTGGTATGAATGTATTAATGTTGTTGTATATAATTGTGGTATGGTTGAAAAAAAGTATATTCTCTCTGTAAATTGTTAACCTTTAAATGTTAAAGTATATGTATAAATGTTAGCCTTTAATAGATGAATATACACCTTTTTTTCTAAAATTAAATTTTTCATTTCTGTAATAAGATATTCTACAACTGCAAAGAAAAGTTATTTACGAACCTTAAAAAAACAAAAGCAATCTTATTTCAACTATGTCTTTGTATAGCAGGTTAGCTGTCTTTTATAACTAAAATTTCATTGGCAGACATTTAATTGTTCAAATAAATAATCAATAAAATTACTCAAAATTTTTATTGCTTCCTTTAAGAAAAAAATTAATTAATAATAGTTAAGGTACTGTTTACATCAAAATAGATTCAAATAACATTTGTTTTGTGATGTTCTATTGTATTGCATATAATTTATAAAGTTAGAAGCATAAATTTTAAAAAATTTTATTATAAAATACTAATTAAACAAGCATATAGATTCTAGATTAAGTTATGCCACCATGCAAAAG
This sequence comes from Diplosoma virens, assembly GCA_963680785.1. Taxonomy (NCBI): domain Eukaryota; kingdom Metazoa; phylum Chordata; class Ascidiacea; order Aplousobranchia; family Didemnidae; genus Diplosoma; species Diplosoma virens. The sequence continues at coordinate 32,151,818 of OY796895.1, read as the reverse complement.
TGATCAAAAAAGCACTGAAGTATGATATGAATATCAATAATGGATAAATTTGAAATTGACAAAGTTAAACAAAGCACTTTAAACTAAGCTTTATTTAATCCATAAAATTTCATTTGCAAGCTATAAATAGAATTTTTTTTCATTAAAAATCCAACTAACTGTGGAAAGGATTGAGGACTGGAGCATGGCATTGTTGATTGACCTTGCCAAACACCACAATTGATAAGAGGGTTGGTATTGCTGTCAGTACTCCATTTCAAAACACCTTGAAATTGCAAAACAAAATGCAACTTTAAAATATGACTCAATTTTGAACAAACAAAACCAAATCAAAAAAACTTTAAACAGCAATAATTTACCCTAACAAGTGAGTAATACTGTTAAATTATCTTTTTAACACAAAAATAATTGATTGATAAAAAAATTATTGATATTCAAAATTTTTTTACTAAAATACAGAGTGAGTCACGGGAAATGGATGTTTTTAGAACGCCCCTTGCTCTTTTAGAGTAAATGGTCAGGGAGTGAGGAAGGTAGTCTTTAAACCTGTTTAAGATGCCATTAGTTTGTTGTTATTTGATTATCTTTTATGTTAATTTTTGTATTTGTTAGTCATTAATTTTGAATGCCAAACAATGCTCAACATGTTTGAAGAAAACAAGGATTTGACCCTAATAATGAGTGATGAAGCCCATTTTCATCTAAATGGTACAGTTAACAAGCAAAACTTTCAATACTGGGCTTCAGAAAATCCTTGTGAATTACATCAGCCACCACTACACAGTCCACAAGTGACTGTTTGGTGTGTTTTGGGAAAGTGTGGGATATTCGGTCCATTCTTTTTTGAAGAAGAGACAGCAACGGTTACTTCAAACCACTATATTCGAATGTTTGAAAACTGTTTCCGCTTTGCAGATGAGGAATCAATAGGGCATCAATATGGTTTCAACAAGATGGGGACACTGCTCATACAGCAAGAGCGTCCATAACTGCTGTTTGAGCTGCATTCCCTAATCAAGAGCAGCATGACAAGGGTGGAGAAACCAATCAGATTTTGTTAAATTTTTGGACAAGCCAGCTTCTCTTTAGACAAGTTAATTATGATTCTTTTTATAACAAAATTTGAATTTATAGTTTTCTTTAACACCAGTTATGAGATATTTTCTTGTGTTGATTAAACTGTGCAGTTAAAACTGGTCAAATTTTTTTTCGGGAAATTAATAAATAAATGTATCAAATGACCAATAAGAGTTTATTAGCTAGCCTTCTTCTGTATCAACTAACTTGTTTAGGGGTGTTCATGCTTCAAGACATGTTGCATGAAAACTAGATGTAGCTAAATGTTGCAACCACATACTAAATTAGTCCAGTAACCAAACTTTTGTTTGGGCTATCAACACTTTTAAATGTCAAATAGTTTTTGAATTATGAAAATTCAGGTAAAACTAGTATCAACTAATCTGTTCTTTCCCTATACATTGATAACACTGTCTAGTGTCAAAACAGTTAAGTAAAATAGAGATGTGATAAAAAAGTTTGCTTTGGATTTAAGTTTAAATTGAGCTATACTAAAGATTTGATAATGATTACTTTTTAGAATTACTTTGTGTAATGTTTAGCATTAAAGTTAAAAATAAAAATCTTTGACAGTGTTTACATTTATTTGTTTTGTTTCTACCTGAATTCAAGTTATTTTCCCACCATTAAGTATGAAAGATAACAAATTAAACAATCAGTTGTTGCTGATAACCCTCTGAAACTTACTACAAATATTGGCTAAGGTATACTCTTGGTGTAGCAGACAGTTTTCTGTGAAAGCCAGGAGAGCTGTCACCCGATTGACTTTGCTGATTGTGTTTTGATGGCATTATGTACTAGCAGGTTTGCAAAGTTTAACTTCAAGATCTAACTCCAACTCCTAAAATTTCTAAGATGCTAATCCATCTTCTAGAATTTCAACTCAGACTCCCCAATAAAGACAATAACATTATGAAAAATACAATTTACTTAAAGTTAGGGTAGCCAAAAAAGGTCTTAACTTTGAATCTGTCATGGATTTCTTGGATTTGACCCTAAAAAGTAGTATTTTCTAAAAAAAATTGGACATCAGGAGTCAGAGTCAGATAAAATATTCTGAATCTGACTCTTTGAACTCTTAAGAGTCTGACTGCTTTTTATAAACTCTGACTCCATGCAACTTTGACTTTGCAGCCTTGTGTACAAGCTGTGTTTTGTTTTATAACCCAGAAACTCTCAAACAAACTAGTGTAATTTGTTACAAAACAAGCTCTAAGTTGTATCTCAGTTAATAGATTTTTTGGCAATCTTTTCCTTAACACAACATTATTGTAGTGAAATCCAAATCAAGGTCGAAAAAAGTTCTTTAATTTACAGCTTGAAGATTTGCACAAACTGCAGCAGTCAAATTTAAAAAATTCATGTCTGCTTAGGTTACTACTGATTGCATCTAAATTAAAAACCATACAGTTTCTCTTGCTGCTCTAAGTCTAGCTCATTTATTATTATCTTTCTTTCAAAAATGTAAAAAAGTAGACAACTTTATTTTTTAACCATCATATTACTTTGGTGAAAGTATGTGTGTGCAGGTAAAGATATAAGCTCAAACTCTAGGTGCATTAACAGATTTCTTTGTTCAGGAAAGGCAACAATAAAATTAAATTTTTTCTTAATTAGAAAAGGGTGGCATGGATGACTCAGATTATAATAAAAATCTTTAATGGATTAGATATGAAAAAACTACAAAAGGGCACTTGCAAATTGAAATCAAGCTTAAATAAATTGCAAAAATTACCATTATCACATCAAGCAATATCAAATTTTTTTTAGAAAAGTCTAATTTTGAAAACAAGATTTAAAATATAAACCAAGACCACCAGCACAAGTTTATGATTAAAACTACAAAAATTCAGCATTGATATCAAAACTGGTTTTAAGGCCTTTATCACTTTTCATTAGTGTTTTAATTTACTTTTACTTGTATATCTGTAAATATAGTACCTAGTTTGGTTAATAATGACTTGAAGTTATTTTCTTCTGGAATGAAGACAACATCAGAACCAGTAACAGGATTGGTGGTAAACTTCTGTTTCATAACTGCTGTCATGTATTCAAGAATCTAAGTATTTCAATAACCATGTCATAAGATGTTGTACATCTATTCATTCTAATATATCATCCAAATAAAAAACATAAACAAAAAATCAAATAGAGTCAATTTTTTAATCATGTATATTTGGTACAATAAAATGAAATTTATTCAGTGTTTAATGAGCTGTATGTTAAAATAGAATTTATCACAGTTACATAGCTTACATAAAGTGAAAAAAAAAACAGTTCTAAACTAAAAATTTAATCAAACATAAAAAAATTAAATCAAGTATACACCAATTATTACAAGATAAAATGCTTTTTTACAAAACTTTTAATCAAATTTTAAAAAATTCAAATTTGGTGAAAAAATATAGTAGTAAAAACTGCTTACTAACCATCTTTTTTGTACTGAGAAGTGCTAGAGAATTTTGTTTTTGACAAGAAAAATCAATAAAGCTAATGCAATGATCAACAGCTTCACTTAATCTGTTAGTGCAAGTTATTTGGTTGTTGAGTTTGTTGTAACGTACACTGAAAAATAAGAAAATTTATTATGTTTATGATATTAAAAAATATAAATTTAAGCTAAACAAAAGTTTTGTAAACAGCAGGGATGTTCAAAATGAAATATTACATTCTTAACCCCCTTGGTATGTTGGGCAATGATTGTGCCTTTATTACTGAGCTTGTTGGGCCAGAGTGTGGTTCAATTCAAAATTTGTGAAAGAATCTCTCTTTTTGATAAAAGGCTACCACAAAACAATAATCAAAATAAAAGAAATAATGAAACTGGCTGTTATTAACGAAATAAAACAAATTCATTTAATGGGTTCAAATTAAACAGAGACTCAGTTGTCCAATCAGAAGTAAATGTACAACTCAGTTGTATTTGAAATTTAACTATTTAATCAAAAGTAAAATCCAAATATTATTTATTCTCTTTTTAAAATTCTTCAAATAATGAACTGAAATTGGATCATGTATTTTTTTAGTTTGAGCTTAATATCAGGTTCAGAAATTTTATTTTTTGAGTTCTAGTTCAAGTTTGGCAAAAAAAGACTTTTTGAGTTCTTTGAGTTTAAGTTTGCATCCCTGCTTTTGAGATAATTTAGAAGGGCCTTTTTGCTATTTAAATTATAGAAAAAAAGATTTTATGGTTTGATTAAAAACTTGTGTGGTCCACTCACTCAGCTAGAATTGACAAGGTGACCTGCAACAACCAATAAGTTCATCACCCTTGCAGTAAACCAATATCTTTAAAAAGTGCTTCTATTACATTTACCTGCTTATTTCTTGGAGTTTGTCAATAAAAGCTTGACATTTTGCAGTGAGTGCTTCTTGCAATCGGCTATGAAAATCAACAATTTCACCTTCTGCTTTATTCTTGGCTTTAGATAAAAGAACCATGTGCTGATTAATTGATGAAGATGCTTGTTTTAAAAAATGCTTTTTTTCCTGAAAATAGTTAAAAATTTATACTTTTTAATTATTTATTATTTAATTTAAAATATTCAATGCACTATTATTTATTAAATTACACCACGTGATGTAGATAGCCTAATATTGAAAAATGCTTACAAGAAATTTTTGACGCATTGCTTCGAAAATGTTTTGGTGTGTTTTGGCAGCTTCTTCCACAAAACTATATCTAAAAAAAGAAAAAAACTTAAGAAATATTCAGGTAATATATATATTAAACAATGGATATTAATAAATTATTACTTGTGACTTCGATGGGAATCTAATTGACAGTCTCTGCAGGTTAGGACATCGCATGTATGACAATAAAGCTTCAATTCTTCACCCTGATGTATTTGGCAATACCGGTGCTTAAGTGACTTTTCAATTATAACTAAAATTACAAGATTGATTATAATACAATAATTTATTCTTTAAAGCATTTCAAAAAATGTGTACATGCAATCTTCACAGAGCAGTTATGATAATGGACCATATTAAAAAAACCTTTTCATTGTTGGATATCTTAAAAACTTAATAAGAAGTAACAGATTTAATAAATAGGCATATCATCATTATGTCAACATTTAATAAAGTTGCATTTCTATCACAGCATGTCAAATTACTTAAACATACCTACTAATTTAAAACTACAAGCCCTAGTAAATTTTTTTCAAAAAATTGTACTAGATTACAATACTCTTATTGGTAGTTGGTACCCGGGCAGAACTAGGGGGGATGTTTAAACAGCATGCCATCCCCCCCCTTTACAATACTTATTAAAAAACCAAAAACAATAGACTGTCTTATGAAACAGCAATTTTTTGTTGGCAGTCTTTTGATCTGCTCTGCCCTTTTGATATGCTTTTGATCTACTTTTTGGAAATGTAAATTAAATCACTTTGGAAAGTTCAAAAATTATGGATTCCACAAAAGGCTGGAATACATCATCAATAAAATGTGCTTCAACATCTTTGTCCATGAGATTTGAATGGAAATTCCTACTACATTACACAATAAAGTTTTCAACTGCGATTTTACACGCTTGTATGAAAACATCATTAAATGTATTCTTTTCATGGTCAGCAAGCACATACTCAAACATTTGCTTGAGGTCTTGTATCATTTTACAGACAGAAAGAAGGTCACTGGTTTTCTTCTATAGTTTTTCTAAAGTGTTACCATAGATCAAAACATAAATTTTATAGTTATAGCTGATACAATAAAGTCAAACAATTTGATCCTGCAGCTTAACAATACCACTTTGTCAGAAGTGTAGATGTCATCATACTATTCTAATGAATGCAAACATTGTACAATTGCATGAAAGAGCTTTACAAAGCAAACCACAGCATTACGTTTTTCGGTCTATCTGTCCATGCAAAGCGCAACAAAAGATGTGTTATTGTAATTGGGAAAAAGAACTTCAATACCTTGGTGTAGTGCTATTGTGTGTTTAGGACCAGAACATAGAAACATTATGCATTCTTGAATTGTTTTCATTGGACACTTTATAGTTGAAATGCTACTTGAAGATGACAAGGTCAGGTTAAAACAATGACAGGCACAGTGTACATAGATAGCTAAAAGGTCATTCTGTGTCAAACGTCCTGAAATTCAGAAATGTTCCAGCTTGACGCCCTCTAAATTTGCTCAAAATTTGTCAAAATGTTGTATATCATAATTAACCAAGAAACTGAAAACTTTAGCTCAATATCTGTTGTATTTTATGAAATATGACTTATGGAAATTTGGTACCCCATTCCAGTGATTAGTGTTCGATCATTTTCAGCCATTTTCATACAAGCATTTCTCCAATTATAAAAATTGTGGAAAGCTGATTTTTGGTATATTAAATGGATCAAGTGTCAAATGATATTAGCTTATAACATAATGAAAATATTGAGTCCCAAAATGTCCACATTTTGACCCCAAAACAAGTTTTCGACCATTTTTAAAAAGCTGTAGTTGCCATACAAAGCATAGCACTGCTCTAATTTTTAACATGGATACTCCCTACCAATTGGACTATAACTTCACCAAATATAAAAAAAAACAACAGTTTAGAAAAAAAGTTACACCACTTCAAAGTATGAACCAGCCGTAAAATTGCTAAAAATGCACCATCTTGTGGTAAAAAAAAGGCCCATAAAACACTGTTTCTAAAAACAGTTTTTAATATGTTAAAGAGATTTTCTTAAGGAACTTACACACCAAATTTCAACTTTGTCATTTTTAATCTATTGTCTGTCATTTTTAAAATCAACGAACAGACTTACTCACAGCCCAGGTTTTCATCATTATAAAAGTAGTGTTCTCTAAAAAAAAAAACTAAACATCAGAAATCAGAGTCAAATAAAATTTCGACTCTAACTCTTTGTACTGTTAAGAGTCAAACTCCAACTCTTTCCTAAAATCTCTGCCCCATGCAACTCCAGCTCCACAACCCTGGTTACATAGTACTTCAAACAACTATACCATTTACAAGTCTATTTCGCAAAAATGAAATTCAATTTGGCATATGTGAAACTCAATTTAGCATTAATGAAATTTATATCCTGTTTCTTACTTGCTATTTTCATATTTTGGCATAATTTCAAAAAAATTTCTTTTCTTAATTGTTACAATACATACTGTAAAATCTCTATTTGAGTGCCATGGCGCTCTAGTTTTCAACCCTTTCCCTATAGTGGCGTTCTATTAGAGGTGGTGTTCAATTAGAAGGTGGCGCTCTATTTTTCAATCTTTCCTTTATAGTGGCATTCTATTAGAGGTGGCGTTCAAATAGAGATTTTACGGTAGTTTTTATTAGTAGCAAATAATATTAATGTTTATATATACAGGGTGATTCAGCAAAGTGTGCACAAATAAAAACTCATCTTTCGGACTTATAATTAGGTCAAATGAAACAAGTTATATGCTGTGAAGATAGTAAATTTAATAAGCTTTCAGAAAATATACAAGTTATTCAATATAACCCCCTTTGTTTTTGATTACTTTCCGAAGTCGTGGCAGAACCTGGGCACATGTGGCACGCACCACTTCTGGGTCAATTTCGTCCCATGCCGATGTCAATTTTCGCTTTAGAGAGTCCAGATTTGGATGAGAAGTACGGCAGGCTTTTGTCTCTAACATAGACCATAACCCAAAATCCATAGGGTTCAAGTCTGGTGAAGACGGTGGCCAAAGCTCTTTCTCCCAAAAACCTTTGAAATTGCATCGACACCAAGCTTGAACTGAGTTGGCCGTGTGGGAGGTTGCACCGTCCTGTTGAAGAGTAACTCCTTGTTCTCTGACTACTTCTTGGACCCAGGGAAGGACTTTCTCCTCCAGCATTCGCCTATAGACGGTCTGGTTTATCTTGACCCCTTCTTCAATGAATATGAGAGGAGTTTTTAGCCCTTTTGATGTTGCGCCTGCCCATACCATTACGGAGGCAGGTTTTTGTCTTCTGAAAGAGCTGCGATGCTCAACTGGGACCATGTTTATGTCTGGAAGCCAAATCCTGTCATTTTGATGGTTATGGACAGCTTGAACAGTGAAAAATTTTTCGTCTGTCCATAAAACTTGAGGCTGCGTGCCATCGACAAGTTTCTTGACCAAAACCTTTGCTCTATCGAGCCTTTTCTTCTTAGTGGCCTCCGACAAGAGATGTCTTTTGGTGAACTTGTATGGGTAGCTCTGGAGATCATCCTTGAGAATCCTTTGCATGCTGGACACGCTCACAGAGTAGTCTTTAGCAAGTTGTCTGGCACTTCTTGCAGGATTTCTCCTCAACTTCTCTCTGACCTTTTTGATCAGTTTCTTTGTCCTTACGGTTCTTTCAGGGTCACTCCTGATTCTTGGAGCACAAGTCCCAGTGTCCTTGAACCTTTTCACGGCTTTATAAACTCCTCTACGGCTTACAACCTCCTTCATCAACCGGAAAATTTCACTTGGTGGGAGCTTCTTCTTGCAATACTCTTCTATCACGTCATTGATCGTTTTACTCATCGTTTATTTTTACTTCAAATAATACCAGATTTTAAATTTTAACTCTTAAATAATAGAAACTGAAATCGTTTATTTTTACTTCAAATAATACCAGAATTTAAATTTTAACTCTTAAATAATAAGAAACTGAAATGTTAATAATTGAAAGTTAATAATGGACGAAATACATGTACATAAAACTAAGAAAAGTATTTGTGCACACTTCGCTGAATCACCCTGTACACTTATATATTATGAATTTTATAATATAGGTATATATATATATATAACTGCAGACAGTACTGTTTCAACCTCTCGGGTCTCATCAGTGCAGTAAAGTTATGCTGGGAAAGAACAAGGCCTGCCAATTTGAACCTTGTGGCTAATCTTCTACTTGTGGTTTTTTATGCCACAATAGAGTCAAAGCCCAGTGATGCCAAAAGAGCTCAATTCATATGAAATGATGAGCCTTGCATAGCGCAGCAGCATCACTGTCTTCCCAGCCAAAGAGCTCAACCTGCAAAAGCAGGGAGCATATATATATATATATATATATATATATATAGATATAAATTGATATTATTTGCTAACTATATATATACAGCCTGGGACAAAAGTTTAAGACCACTTGAAGTTTTTTAATCATTTCATGTTAAACCTGCCATAATGTGCACAAACCACAAACTTTTTTGTATTTCAACAAACATCTCTTACTCAAGCAAAATGCATTGTATTTTGGTAAAACAAAGAACAAAAATTTAAAAATTCTTAATACTTGGTGTGACCGCCTTTATTTTTTATAACTTCTTGAAGACGACGTTGCATACTACTTACAAGGTTAAGGCAATAATCCGGAGAAAGTTCATGCACCCAAACTTCTTTGATTACCTTCTGCATTTCCTCAAGACATGAAGGCTGTCTTTGAGATACTTTTGTCTTCAATAAAGCCCACAAATTTTCTATAGGGTTCAGGTCAGGACTGTTCCCAGGCCAGTCAAGCACATTGATATGCTGACTATTGAGAAATTGCTGTACAACCTTGCTTTTGTGGCAGGGAGCTCCATCATGCATAAAAATTGTGCAATTATGTATTTGCATGTGTATCACCAACTTCTCCTTAAGCAATTCGACGTATTTGGAGCCGTTCATTGTGCTTCCTGGCAGCAAAAAATAAAGACCAGCTGTCCCATTAGCTGACATGGCCCCCCAAATCATTTGACTTGGAGGGTGTTTCACTGTTGGAATGGTGAATTTCTCCTGATACCAAGCTCTAGGTGGTCTCTAAACTCGACACTTCCGAACAGAGAATTGCTTCATTGAAGATTCATCTGAGAAAAGAACATTTTTCCACATTTTTGTGTCCCAGTCAAGATGCCTTTTTGCAAACTCTAACCTCTTTTTTTTCATTGCTTCGGTTAGACGTGATTTCTGAGTTGGTCTGTATGACTTCAGGCCAAAATCCACAGACAATCTACGCCTAATAGTCTTTTCACTCATGTTGATTCCTCTTTCCACCATTCCTGCCTGTATTTTTTTAGCAGAGCTCATAGGAGATTGACTCACTACCTTCCTGATAAAACAGTCATCCCTGCTACTGGAAATCCTTGGACGACCTGACCTTTTGCTGCCCTTAAAAGTGTTTTCTTTTCGAAATTTTTCGATAGCATTGTGTACCGCAGTCTTGCTAACCTTCATCTGCCTTGATATTTCGCGTTCTGAGAGCTTCATTGTGCTAAGACTGACTATCTGGGCACGTTTTTCACTACTGAGAGCTGCTTTTTTGCCCATTTTTTAGCTGTCAAAATTTTGTATTTCTACAGGTAATTTATGGTTTAAACGTCTGAAATTCAAATCGAAAATAATAATATATTATTGTTAAATAACAAGACCTAATTCCAAAACCTAAATATGCATTCTGATGCAACAATACTTAGTTTTGCATGAATAAGAAGCTTTTTTACTTAAATGTGTAATATTGCAAAAGGTGGTCTTAAACTTTTGTCCCAGGCTGTAATAAAACTATAAAACTATATATATGGAAGGCCTTTTTCTTTGACACCGACGATTAAAACAAAGAAAACAATAAACCAACTAATGGCTTTAAGACCAAAGCTACCCCCCTCAACACGAGGGCCTGAAAAGTTTCGAACATGACATCCACAAAATGGTCCGGCGTATAGAATTTAAACCTGTTGAAAATAAATTCCAATCAGAACTTTCCCAAGACACAAAAAGAATTCAAAATTCCTCTAAAGTTTCTGTACCAGCTGACAAAACAACAAACCTATACACAATGCAGGTATCCGAATACAAGAAACTACTAAACGACAACATAACTGCAAAATACAAAAAAGTCAGCAATCAAGTCATCAAAAACATCAACAAAGAAGCTAAGTCAATCGTGACCAACCTGGAACTTGACAACCGCATTGAACAATACTCAAATAAAAGCGCCTTTATCACAATCAAGAACCACAAACCCAACTTTCCCAACAACATCAAATGCCGCCTGATCAACCCAGCTAAATCCCAAATTGGTATTGTTAGCAAACAACTTTTAGACAATATCAACCATACAATCCGCTCCAAAAAACACCTAAACCAATGGCGAAACTCATCTACCGTAATAAGTTGGTTCCAAAATATCCCTGACAAAACAAACTGCAAATTCCTCAAATTTGATATTGTCGATTTCTACCCCTCAATCACAGAAATACTCCTATCTGCGGCCATTTCTTTTGCAAAATTATTTACCCAAATTGATGATGATGCTGTCCAAATTATCGAACATTCAAGAAAATCACTTCTGTTCAACAAAGAAGAAGCTTGGATAAAAAACAATGATTCACTATTTGACGTCACTATGGGATCCTTCAATGGTGCTGAAATATGCGAACTAGTTGGACTATTTATCTTAAACAAACTATCAAATATCATCCCCACAAAAAACCTCGATTTATACTGCAGCGACGGACTCACTGTCCTTAGAAATAAATCTGGAACTGAAATGGAAAGAACCAGGAAAAACATAATCAAAGCCTTCCAAGAAATCAAACTAAACATCACGGCCAAAACCAACCTATTCCAAACAGACTTCCTAGATGTAACCTTCAACTTCAAATCAAATAAATTCTTCCCTTATTGTAAACCCAACGACCACCTTTTATACATGAACAACCAATCCAACCATCCACCATCAATCAGAAAACAGCTACCAGACATGATCAACGACAGGATCTCAAAATTGTCACACAACCAAGACTCATTCAACCAAGCATCTCCTTTATACACCGAAGCTCTAAAGAACAGTACAACACAGCAGTTTCAGTAGAATCGAAAAACGACAAACAGAGAAAAAAATGCACATATAAAAATACAATAATAAAAAAACGTTATCTGGTTCAACCCTCCCTACAACAAAGAAGTACAGACCAACATAGGAAAAGCATTTTTCAACCTCATAAATAAACATTTTCCCGCACACCACAAACTCCACAAAATATGTAACAAATTTAATGTAAAATTAAGCTACAGTTGTATGCCAAACATGATGAGCATCATCAACAATCACAATAAGAAACTCCTGCACCCCCACACCAACGACAAAGATGTACCATGCAACTGCAGAAACCTTCCCGACTGCCCACTCAATGGAAAGTGCCAAAAAAATCCATCATTTACAAAGCATCCATCAGTGCTCCCAACTCACTGACCCAACACCATTTTGGCTGCTGCGAAACTAAATTCAAGACTTGTTTTTATAATCACCGACAATCCTTCAATCACCGAGACAAAGCAAACGCCACAGAACTCTCCAAAACAATATGAAAATATAAAAATAAAGGAATCAAAGCGTAAATAATTTGGTCAATTATCTGCAAATCATTTCCATACACCAGTGGGGCCAAATGCTGCAACCTCTGCTTAGCAGAGAAACTTGCCATCTTGCAAGCCAACCAGCGCACGCTCTTGAACAAGCGATGCAAGTTTGTTTCCAAATGCCAACACCAGAACAAATTTAAACTAAAGAAGCTTAACCTGATTTAATATTTAAAAATTTTTTTTTCCAAATTCTATTTAATTTTAATCCGATTTTCCCATTTTTAAAATTTTAAATTTGCAATCCTTTACCCCCTACCCCCCCTGTTTATGCTGTGTTTACTCATCGTTGTCGTGTTCCCATTATATCCATTCCTGCACCCCCCTGATCTCCTCTATAGCCATTTCCTCACTGTCTGTTCACACCTCGCTACTTCCTTCCTTTACAATGTTCTTTCTCTCCCACTATATACCGCGCATCTGTAATTTGATCGCCAGTCAGTTTTTGCAGTGTCAGATACGTAGATGAAAATGTTTAGTTTGCTTACAAAATTCTAAATTTTGAGTCTTACAACTTTAAATTTCCTAGCTTGCTTACTCGAAATTATTTTTAAACTTTTAAAATTTAAAATTTTATTTTATTTTATTCATTAATTTATATTTACTTTATCCATAATATTATTACTTTTTGCTCTTAACTATAATAATTGGCTTTTTCATGCATTTTTTTCTTAACTATATACTTTTCGTTTGTGTTTAGAATCACCTCCTGATGAGCTGAAAAGGCGAAACAGACTGTTGAGGTTTCAATAAAAATCTCTTTTGTGGCTTCTGTAATTTAAGTTAATTATATATATATATAGAAATTTTTTTAAATTTTTTGGTCAGTGCTCAGCAGGAAAGTGCTCAATAACATTGAGTCAGAGGGGTTAGATAATTAACTTACAGACCACAAAATTTCTTAATTTAACATTAATTTTATTTGCCACAACAGACTGTTTTGCCTGCCTGGGCTCGTCAGGGGGCAGTTAAAAATCTTATTCAAATAGAATTCTATTCTATATGTATATGTAATTTCTATATGTAATTTAAAAATAGAATTCTATTTGAATAAGATTTTTAACCGCCCCCTAACGAGCCCAAGCAGGCAAAACAGTCTGTTGGGGCAAATAAAATTAATGTTAAATTAAGAAATTTTATGGTCTGTAAGTTAATTATATATATATATATATATTAATAAAAGCACTAAAATAGATTAAAAATTAACAATTTAAAATCCACAACAGCCTGTTTCATCCAAAGAATCGTCAGGTGGAAACTTATTCAAATAATCAGATATATATATATATAATCCAGTGATGCTTCACCTTGCTGGTACAGTGCTCAATAACACACAGTTAGAGCAAGTATATTATATTTATTTAACACTACACTTAATAAGTTAAAACCACAACAGTCTGTTTCATCCTATTGAATCGTCAGGTGGTCACTTATTCAAATAGAATATTTTTCTAGAACTTATTCAAATAGAATATTTGAATAAGAATATTTGAATAAGTGACCACCTGATGATTCAATAGGATGAAACAGACTGTTGTGGTTTTAACTTTTAAAGTGTAGTGTTAAATATATATATATATATTGTAAGAATTAGAAAAAGAAAACTTTTTGAAATTATGCCAAAATATGAAAATAACAAGTAAGTAACAGGATATAAATTTCATTAATGCTAAATTGAATTTCATTTGGGCCAAATTGAATTTCATTTTTGTGAAATAGACTTGTAAATGGTATACAATAGATAGAACTTGCTTTTGTTAAACTCTAAAAGCTTCATAAAGTGATAGTATTGAAGCAGATTTTTTCACTGCCCTAATTAGATTGACAATAACCATTCTGAGTATTAAAGTATTAAAGTTATCATGATAAAAACCATTCTGAGGAAAATAGCAATGCATTTCATTGTAAAAAGCAATTATGTGAATACCAAAATTAATTCCAATATATCTAAAAATTTTACTTGTGAAAAAATATAATTTTTTTAGTCTTGCAGATAAAAATAAGGTATAACAATTAGTTGTATTCAGAGTGATTTTTGAGGTAGAACAATTTTAAAAACAAACCTTGTTCATCAATAGGAACTTCCAATTTTTTCAAAGTATGGTCTTTTGTTAATTTGACTCGCCTGTGAGCATTTGCACATTCTCTACACAAATATTCACTGCACTCTTCACAAAACCTACAAAAAAAAGCAGACTGTTGTGATTTTCAAACCATGATTAAATAAATTTGTATTAAATTGCTCTAATCTTTTCATTGAGCACTCTGCAAGAAAGATCAATTCATTCTTAATTATCAGAAGACAAAATTTAAGACATTTTATGAACATTGTCCAACAGACTGTTTTACCTGGGAGATTCATCAGGATGTACAACATCTAAAAAGATACTACCAGTTATATTAAAACAACTAAAAATAAAAAATTAATAATTAAAAACAAATGTTATATTTTAAATGTTGTGTCCTCAGATAAACCTCACACGCGAAACAATATATTGAGACAATTTCAATAAAAAGTGAATTGAATTTTCTTTGCAAAGTGCTTAATGAAAAGATCAGAGCAATTTTGCACACAATTTATTTAATCTCTGTACTAAAAAACATAATGGTCTGTTTCATCCTTATTCAGTAAAATTTATTAAATCACTCTGTCAGTTTCACTAAAACTTTTGTTTTCATTTTGTGATTTTAGTACAAGATAACTCATTCTGACGTTGTCATTGAGCACTCAATTCAGATACTGACTTTAACCCTGGTTATATATACAATAATATTTTGACATTGAAATGTAATTTATTCCATGATCAAGCTTATACCTCAATTTGTTCGCATGATAAAGAGAATTTTTTCATTGAAATTAATGTAAATGCCATTAATCTGTTCCAGCCCCAAAAATACCACCCCATTTTTTTGTTTTTGACATCTTTTAGAATAAGAAAAGTGCATTTATAAATAACAACTATTGTATCAATCAACTTAATTGTTTATAAAACAATAAATAAACCATTTGAAATCAATAAAATCAATTCCACTCCGACTCTGAGCAAAAATGCCATAATCCAACTCCAAAATGACTCTGGATTTTGCTCATCTTTGGTGACATGCGGGAAGACAGAGTGAAACATGGAAAGTTGCACGATAGCTGTGTGTCTCAACATACATTGTGCCATCTACCTGCAGCTCTTACATAAAATTCTGGCTTGCAAGACAATGAAAAAATTGTTGAAGCTGCAGCTTGTATCTCAAAAAGCTCATATGTAAAGTTACTCATATGTCAAGGTACATATAATAATAAAAGTGGCAAGACTGTCAGTAAAGAGCTCAATGAAAACTCAAGAGCATTAAATTAAATTACAAAAGCCACAAAAGAGATTTTATTAAAACCTCAACAGTCTGTTTCGCCTTTTGTGGCTTTTGTAATTTAATATATATATATATATATATATACAAAGGTAAGTGTTTTCAATGTAGCTGCAACAGTGCTCAATGATCACAATCAGAGCAAAATTCATTTATTAATCTACAGGGTGGGTTGTAAGTCACGCACCAAAGACTTACGTGTAGTGTAGTGGAAACAATGCAAAAAAAGCGAAATAAAACATCCTTTCTTTTCCTTGAACATGTCAGTTACTATAACTTTCAGATTTGGTTGGTTCCAATCAAAGCTTATTTTCAATTTTAATTTGCCTTTAATTTGTTTCAAATTCTTTAGTGTGTGACTTATGGCCCACCCTGTATATCCAGACTTTATTCTATGTCATTTGCCAGTGAGAAGAGATCTAGTTACATCCGTGCAGTTGTGGCTCATTAATACAAAGCAGGGTTGGGATTAAAAAATCTGCCCAACAAAACCCAAAAAACCCAATAAAACCTGGCCCCAAGTGTTTTTTGGGTTTCTTAAAATTTTTTATTTTTTAAGGTATTTAAAAGCATTATATATCAATTATATTGATAGTAATAGTATTACTGAACATATTACCTTGTAATAGTGAAAAAATATTGGTATACACTTATATATCCCATGAATAACATGCTACCAATTGATAAATATGACCTTCATAAATAATGTCAGTCATGAGAGTGGAAATAAATCCTCACTTCAATTCGTCAATTTATTTCTATTTTACACAAAAATCAAAACAAGCATTTTATTCAGGGTTGGCATTAAAAAACCAGCCCAATAAAACCTTGTCACAAATGGGTTTTTTTAAAAGCATTTTATATCAATTATATTAATAGTAATAGTATTACTGAACATATTACCTTGTAATAGTGGAAAAATATATGTATATACTTACATATCCTATGAATAATATGCTGAATTAATAAACATGACTTTTACAAATAATGTCAGTCATGAGAATGGAAATAAAACTACAGCCTCAATTTATTTTGCAATTTATTTCCATTTTACACAAAAATCAAAACAAGCATTTTACTCAGGGTTGGCATTGAAAAACCTGTCCAATAAAACTCAACAAAACCTGGCCTCAAGTGGTTTTATTGTTTTTTTTAATTTTTTATTTTTTGAGGTATTTAAAAGCATTTTATTTTATACCAATTATATTAAAGTAATAGTATTACTAAACATATTACCTTGTAATAGTAAAAAAACGTATGTATATACTTACATATCATATAAATAATATGGACCAATTGTTAATTATGACCTTCATAATTAACCCTGAACATACCAAGGGGGGTCTCTGGAGGACCCCAGAGTCAGTTTTTTTGGCTTACGGGTTAACTATAGTTGTAATTTTTCTTTTAATCTTTGTATGTGTCATAAATTTGAATAAGATAAATATAATGTGATCAAATTCATGAAAAAAATTTTGAATATCATTTTAATTCAGATATTCTAGGCCTCATTATACAAAAAAAAAGATGAAATAACATTTGGGGTAAAAATCAGGGTTTGTTACAATGTCATGTTAAAAAGAGCCATCTGTTTCACCTACTGTGAACTTGCTTTTTTATATTGATTGTAAAAATTATATTCTAACTAACGGTAAAGAGTGTAGGTAGTGATTTTGCAAGTGTTTTGGTGCACTTGTATATTATGTTTTGGGCTGGCTGTATTTTTCTACAGAAAATAAAAAATAAACAAATACCAGTACCATAAATATTTATGTTATGTCCAAAAACCGTTGTGTCATTGAAATAGCTTTCAGTAACACACAATTCTATAGTTTAAACTAATTTATCACACTTAGCAAACCAGCATTGAAAACGATGGGGTCCTCAGAGAACTCCACCTTGGTAAACAACATTGGTGAGCTAGCCTTAGTATGTTAAAGGTTAATGTCAGTCATGAGAGTGTAAATAAAACTACACCCTCAATTCAATTCTTCAATTTATTTCCATTTTACACAAAAATCAAACAAGCATTTTACTGCATTTACCACTAGTTAGATAAGTAGGTTATAATAAATGTTTCTATTTAACCTATAATCGGTTTAGGTGAAGTCATAGGGACAGAGACATCACTAATATTTAGATTACTAAGAACACTGATATGACTATTTCTGCTTGATAGTTTTGACATGTCTAAAACACCTCTTTACTTTTTTTCCTAAATATTCTTTTTTCTTCTGGCAATCTTTTAAATGGGCTCTTACTCTTTCTATTTTCTTACTAATTCAATGTGAGCCACTTGGCTCCCTAAGGAGAAATTTGTAATCTGAAGGGAGGAAAATTTGTTAAGGGAGGAATTGGGGAGGAATGTGAATGAAATATTAAATTTATTCAAATTCGTCCATGACATTATACTCCACATGCATAATTGCATATTAGAGTAAGAGTAAGAGTGTTGAGAACCACTGTACTAATTGATTCATGGCAATAATCACATGATACTCTTATGCTGTCTTCAATTTCAGATACATGCTCTCATTCTATTTCTTTCTTTCTTCCACTTCCCATAGGCATCCTTAATTAATTTTAATTATTTGAAAGATTTAAACAAAATATAAATTGAATAGTGAAATACTTTATCTATTTACAGATTAAATTTATATTTATCAAGTAACTTCAAACTATCTTTTGAAAACAAATAGAAAATCATAATATACAATGGCAAAAACATAATAGAATATTATATTGTACAAATGTACTTGAAACATAGTTCATCATCAAAGCAGATGCCCCTTTTGAAGTGAAATAACTTAACTTGTTAACCACAATAATTACTGATGTTGCAAGATAACTGGCAGCATCAGTAATTTATTAATTTTCTGTTTGCTTTGTTGATAATGATGCACAGCTTAAATATATATATATACAGGGTGTTTCATAATTAAGGCAACGGTATTTTGACCATTATTTAAAACCCTGTAAAAACATGTATAGCCATCAAATTTGATATAATTTTGAAGCTTATAACCTTGTCTTTGCAATTCAGGTCTTAAAAGCTAAACATTAGAATTTAGATAATGACAGTAGATAGAAACATTGTTATCAAGTTCCACAAGCAAGGCGAAAGTAATTCATTGATCGCAAAAAGGTTAAAAATGAACCGAACAACTGTTTGGAAAATCGTTAAAAAATTTAATGAGACTGGGACAACATTGGATAAACCAGGACGTGGTCGTAAACGAACTGTTCGTACCCCGAAACTGGTTAAAAACACGCGAGAGAAGCTACGTCGTAATCCGCATCGATCTCATCGAAAACTGGCTGCTGAAGCAAATGTGAGCAATTCGACGATGTATCGAGTGATGAAAGATGATCTTGGTAAGAAACCCTACAAAATGCTTCATCGTCATGAACTTACAGAACACCATAAGAGGATGAGAATGGAAAGAAGTCGTCAAATTCTGGATGAGATCGATCAAGGCACGCTCCCCAACTTGGTGTTCACTGATGAGAAAAAATTTGACATACAGCAGGTTGTTAACCAGCAGAACGACCGGGTTTGGGGTTCTTCTACTTCAGTTGAAGGTAGGATCGTAACAAGACGTCAGAATCCGCAATCGGTAATGATTTGGGCAGCGGTAACTCCGTCTGGAAGATCTCCGCTGGTTTTTGTGCCTTCGGGGGTGAAATTGAACTCGGAACGATACGTTTCCGACATTTTGGAATCCCACTTGCTACCCTGGGCTGATAAACACTTCCAAGGTTTGCCATGGAGTCTCCAACAAGATTCAGCACCATCACATGGCTCCAAAATGACACAGACATGGATTCAAAGGAAAATTCCATCCTTCATTAGCAAAGAATTGTGGCCTGCTAGGAGCCCGGACCTTAATCCTTTGGACTTCTCTATTTGGTCCATTTTGGAGGCAAAGGTTTCAGCTTGTCCTCACTCTTCTCTTGATGCTCTGAAGGCAAAACTGAAGAAGGAATGGGACGCAATCCCTCAAGAGCAGATCCGTGCCGCCTGTGATGCATTTGTGGGTAGACTTAAGGCTGTAGTTCGTAACAAGGGTGGTTACATCGAATAAATGGGATAATGTTCGATTTGTATGTTATTTACCTTTGTATTACTACATTCAAAATTGATTTTGCACTTTTCAAATTCCCATTATATTAAAAAAAATCGGTTGCCTTAATTATGAAACACCCTGTACTTTTGTAGTATATAATAATATTTTTGACATACTTCTTATTTTTATTACAGATATTATAAAAATATACTTTATTTTTATTACAGATATTATAAAAATTGCAGCTTGCGAGCCACATGTGGCTCACCAACCTTTTGTTTGCAACTCTTCTAGCTAAACAATAATAACAAAATCGAACAAAGTACAATTGTTATTCACAGTTGAATTTGGGTCAAACGAAGATTTCTACTTTGATGCTAATTCGGATTATAGCATGGAAATAAAGCATTCATTTGTTTGTTGTTAAGGACCATTTACATGAGTGGTCAGCAACCACCAGGCTGCAGCCCAGTGCCAGTCTGGGAGGGATTTATCGCCTGGCCTTATACTTTCAGACGTTTTATGAAAATGAAACTTGATTGTTTGATTTTTAGCATCCTGTGATAAAATAATGCAAATTTCACAAAATAATGCAGTCAACAATGTTAAAGTAACAATGCAAATTTATAGTCAATTAAAACTTTCAATGCATTCAGGCATATTAATACGTCTTGTTTCAGCCATACACAGAGGTCTTTGAAGGTAGTCTCAAAAGTGACAAACAACGTCTGGACACGTTATTGAATGATCATGCAAATGTGTGATTTTTAACATTTAAATTTTCAGTGTGATAAAAATGAGCACAAAACAATCATGAATGCTGAGTGTTTTAAAAAATGGATCTACACTATTTGAAAAATCTGACGTTGGGGATAAGAGGGGCTACAGCCACCAAAAATATAATGAGTCATACTTAAAGTAAGGATTTATTTCAACTGGTAATTACAAAGCACCTTGTCTGCTCTGTCTAATTTGCAATTGCAAGTCATCAAACAAGGCAATGAAGCCTTCAAAACTGCTTTGGCACATGAAGACTAAGCACTGCAAATAAGGAAAAAAACCTTTGAAATTTTTCGAAAGAAAGAAACATGATTGCGAATGCAAAAAGCAATTTTTGAGGACTGCTTTATCAACAAATTCAAATGCATTAAGAGTATCGTATTTGGTGCCTTAGCACATCGCTAAGATTAATAAGCGATTTACTATTGGCGAAGAATTGATTCTACCTGTGCGTACTGATATTTTCCATGAAGTTTTAGGAAAATTGGCAGCTAAAAAGATAGCACAAGTTCCTCTTTCGACTCGCACTGTTGTGAGCTGAAAGAACTCATCATATGAGTCAATGAGTCAACCGATATTGAAAACAAAGCTGTGCTACTAGTTTTTATTTGATATATTTATGAAGATGATATTCATGAAGATATGTTATGTGCTTTGTTATTGCCAAAACACACCATGGCCTCTGAACTATTCAAGTCTCTGAATGATTATTTCGCAGAAAAACTGAACTAGTCTTTTTGTGTTGGTCTGTGCAAGGATGGGGCTGCAGCTATGATTGGCCGTCTGTCTGGTTTCACTGTTCAGATTAAGGAGGTTGCACCTGAGTGCGAGGCCACTCATTATGTCATTCACAGGAAAATGCTGGCAAGTCAAAAAATATCTCCTGAGCTTAATAGTGTATTAGATGATATAGTTAAAATAATCAGCTTAATTAAAGCTTACACATGCGGCTGTTTGAGCAGATATGTGAGGACATGAAAGCAGAGCATAAATGCCTTTTCTTGCATGCAGAAATAAGATGGCTCCAGAGGAAAATTATTGATCAGAGTGTTTGAATTATGTAAACCACTGAAAGGTTTCTCTTGAGAAAAATTCAGATCTTACTAACACAGTTAGTGATGAAAAATGGGTTTTCAAACTTGCCTACTTGTGTGACATCTTCAATCTGCTTAGCAAACTAAATCTTTCACTTTAGACAAAATAATAACTGTATTCAAGTTGGCAGATAAAGTGTTTGCATTTAAAGACAAACAGAAATTATGGTCGCAGTGTGTAAACAAAGGGGTATTTGACATGTTTCAAATATTAGCAGAGACTTCAAAAAACAGCAAACCTAAGCAAGTGTTCTCCAACCTTCTTTGTGAGTAATTACTTGCATGTTCTTTTGCAAGAGTTTAAGTGCTATTTTCCAAGTGCTAAAGACCATTAAACTGCAAAGAAATGGATCTGTAATCCATTTATTTTTAAACCAAGTGAATCAACCTTTCCTGTACAACAAGAAGATAAGCTGCTGGACATTACAAATGATGGTATCCTGAAATATATTTTTGATACAACAACGCTACCAAGATTTTGGATAAAGGTCTTGCCAGAATACCCTGACTTTGCCAGAAAAGCATTTAAAACTTTGCTGACATTTCCAACATCCTACTTATGTGAGTCGAGATTTTCTGTGATAACAACAACAAAGACAAAACCGCAAAACAGGCTAGATCTGAGTGAGAGACATATTGCAGGTGTCATTGAGTTCCATAATTCCTAGGTGGGAGTGTCTCGTTGCAGCAAAACAAGCTCAAGGCTCTCATTAAATCAAATTTGTAGGAACTGATATGAGTTGTAATAAATTTTCATTTCTGAACATTTGTGTTTTTTAGACCGGTCAACACAAAAATTTAAGTTTTAAATTGGGCAGCAGTGCAAAAAAGATTGTCGACCTCTGCTTTTCACTACAGCAAAAATGTGAGCAAAGCGAGCGCTATCTTTCTTTTATTCATTTCTCACCCACTGAGACACACTGGTAACATTAAAATAAAAGAAACAAAGATAGTGCTCGCTTCTCCGTAATGAAATTTGTAAAATCATAATACTGTGCAAGTCTAATAAGTAAAGCTTTGGGAGAATTAATTTACACCACTTTGGGTTCATTATCACCCAGATTTTCAAAAGCTAGCTAATAAAGTGGAAACTCACAGTAGATCTAATGCTGGTAAAATCTCAGAAAAATTGTAAATCATGTAAAGCTGTATTTGGTTTTATTATTTAATTAAAACTTGCTTTGTTTACTTTATTTGCATTAATACCTCAAACAAAATTTGTGGCTCTCTGGCAGTTTTGAATTTTCACATGTGGCTCTTTCATTAAAAACTTTGCCCAACCCTGCTTTATATTTTTGTAACAATTAGTAAGGATTGCATATCCAAGAACTTTACAAAAAATATACAACCACATTACTCTTGATCTAACCCTGTCATGCTAATTTTGTTTTAATCAAAACATCTAGTGGCTGCCTTCTGCAATTAATTTCTTTAAAAAAATTTAAGTAGAAGCTATTTGAATTTTTTCCAATAACTATAATGATGCTATATTTTTCATTCCTACCACTAAATACAAATATGAATTACTAAATAAAGTATGCTTAGTGAGTAGTGACCAAGATATCTCTTGCTTGCTTTGCAGACACATGCAGTAAACAAACATCCAATGCCTATAGTGTCTGGTGCTATACTGAACTGCAATGACCAATGTTGTATGCTGTTGTTTTGACTGCTCTCGCATAACACTAGCGCGTTTGCTTTGCTTCCCTGACTTAACACTCATCCAAAGGCATGGAGCTACCTATGCTCTTTGATTATAATCATTCTTAGTTAGATTTGGCAAAAATTGGTGTGCACCATGCCTATTTCTCAATATACAGTCATTTGCAAAAGTATCGGACCACCTCAAAAATATGTCTATTTGGCAACTTAAGCTAATTATTGCATCATCCACGATGACAAAGCACATGTACACATTTTAAAATAGTAAGTTCTTTTCTAAAGTTCAGTGCAGTAAGTTTATTTTGCATTTACTCACAGTTTATCTATTTATTTTAGTGTTTTCCCATATTTTTATTTTGCAAAAAAATGACCAAAAATTCATCTCACACTAAAGTAGAATGTGCTCAAATTGTTGCTCTTCACAAAAATGGACTATCACAACACCAAATATTTAAACAGCTAGCATTAGCAAGTCATCTATTCAAAGAGCAATAAGTAAATTTAAAAATGAAGAAATTTATGGCAATTGAAAGAAAAGTGGTAGACCCAGAAAAAAAACCTCATACCTTTATGAAGCACACTGTAGCTCAGTCCCCAACAAACTCTTGTAAGAAAATCAGATCCCATTTGCTTCTGAAAGGTACTAATGTTAGTATTAGTACAATTTCATGTTGACTTAGCAAGAAATTTGGACTGAAATCTTATAAACCTGCAAAGAAACCACAGCTCATTTCCCAAATGAAAAAGAAGAGATTGAAATTTGCTGAGAAACATATCGATTGGAGTGTTAAAGACTGGAAGAAAGTGCTTTTATCAGATGAATCCACCCTTCAACAATTCACAGTAAGAAAAAATTATGTCTGCTGACCTGTGGGAAAAAGATTTTATGAAAAATACATAATCTCCACTATGAAACATCCCCCAACACAAATAATATAAGGTGCAATGAGTGCTAACGGTACAGCTGGTATTTATTTCTTAAAGCCTGGTACCATCTTGAATGGCGCTAAACATGCTGAATTGTTAAAGGATAAGCTACCAACCCATATGGCAATCCATCAATCACTCATTCCTATGCATGATGGTGCACCTTGTCATCAGTTGAAAATTGTCAAGCAGTTTTTGACAGAAAATCACATCAAGATTCTATATTGGCCTGGAAATAGCCCTGATTTCAGCCTAATTGAAAATTTATGGTTTAAAATGAAGGATTTAGTGTCACAAAAGCATTCAGGATCTTCCTCAGAGTTAGTTAAAGTCATTAAAGAAGTGTAGGTGAAAGAAATTTCAAGAGAATATTGTGAATCTCTCATATAGTATGCCTCAGCAATTGCAAGCTGTCATTGATGCTTGTGGAGGACACACAAAGTATTAAAAATGTATGTATTTATATAATAAATATTATAATATATATGTTTCCTTCCTTTTCTTACAATATAACAGCAATTTACTTTAGTTCACTAATACCAAAGTAATTTTTTTGTAGGAAAAGCTTTACATTTTAGGGTGGTCTGATACTTTTGCAAATGACTGTACAGCACAATGAGAATTATAAATATAAGTTCAATACAATTTAATGGGAGAAATCTAAATGCAAGTTTGATGAATTTACTGGTAATAGTTGTTTGTTATATAGGCTATAGCTAATGACTATGTCAGTATGTCAAAAAGCAAACATGTCAGTCTAATTGTAATTTGTATTAATATTTGTTTAAATTTACTTACCATTTCTCACTTTATTAGTCACTTTTATAGCTTCTTTTTAATAGTAAAATGTCTCAAAAACAACTTCAGTAACTATAAAATATAAAAATTAATAAAAACCAAGAAAACCCAAAAAAACCTGCCAGGCTGGGTTTTTTTAAAACCAAAAATTTTGCCAATGTTGATACAAAGAACCTCTTCAGTACTTTTTCAATTAGTCAAAGATTTTTTTTAATTTCTATTTTTATTTTTATTTCTAATTTAATATATTTACATATTTATTTTTGTTTTTTGTTGTTTCTATTTGTTTCAAATAATTGCCTAATGAGCCATTTTTTTGGCAAAACAGATTGCTATGGTTTTAAATAAATTTTATGTGCAGTATTTTAATCATGATTAATAAATATACATACCATATATATTTACTTCCAAAGACAAAATCAAACAATATTTTAACTTACTCAATAGCACATTCTTTTTCATCACAATTGGTGCAAGATTTTCTATCAGTTTTTTCAATACAACTGTCAGGTGGTTTAATAGAATTAATAAAATAATTCTTCATAAGAACTTTTGCACGTGTGTTGCAATCACAAAGTTGGCATTTAATCACCATCTTGCCAAAATTTTCCTTTTGATCAAACAAGAATTTTTTCAAACTATCCAAACTTTCAAATGCACTATCAGGAATTTCTTCAATGGTAGGTTGATGAGAAAGATTGGCAGAAGGACTACTATTTCTATTCTAAAATACATTTTACTTAAAATAAAAAAATATTAAACCAGAAATATTTTTGTTACAAAAACTTTAAAACATCATGAATAGTCAAGGAAGATTATTACAGTGCAAAATAAGAATTCATCAATATTATTGGCAAGTTACATCAGTATTGGCCATATTTTGCTGATATGGCCAATACCCTTTTTGCCATTATCAATGTATGGATCACTACTATTTTGGGGCCAAGAAATTGAAAATGGATTCAAGGTGAAGACCTTTTTTTAGAGATTACGACTTTTTTGGGACAAAAACCAAGAAATGAGACAGATCAAAAACTCCAATATATCAGTATTAACCAATACATCAATTATCAGCCAATTTACCTATCAGTGCATCTCTAATACAAAATGCATCAATAGTTAATTAAAGAGAATTACGGAGTACCTATTTTTAAAATAATAAATTTTTTTGTTTTATCAGTGCCACAGTTAAAACAAATTAAATCTTTTAAGTTTAATGTTTATTATTTTTGCAAGCAATTATCAAAACCAAATCCAATAATATTACATTTCCAATTGTTAAGCAAACCTTTATTGGTGCTCTTTTTCCAAAAAACTGTTATAACGCTTTCATATGAAAGAAAACACCAAAAGTTTCACAACACTAAGGTGCAACTTTTCCAAAAAACATTATTTGTATTTTAATTTAAAAAATATATTTTTCTAGTGTAGGTAAAATCATGTTTTGATGCACTTGATGCAAGTGGTGGTTTACAGCAGATGTCCAAAATACTTTTTGGCACATCTCTATAGTTCTAGCAACCAAAATATGTCTTTTCTTAACAGTAAAATAAGAAACAAGAAAAAAGTATTCAATTACATTTAAAAGAAAAAGCATATTTTGGTTATTGATTTAAACTAAAAATATTTTCTAAAGAACAATTATGTTCAAACTTTACATTATTTTCTGAACCACTGTGTCAGGTCTTGCAGCTCTACCTTGGGTCAACTTTATTTTGTGTTGATTTAAGTTTCAATTACCTCTACTTTAAGTTATAACCAATGGCAACTAGTTTAACCAGCATGATGGTAAAATGCATCAAAAATAGTACTACAAACAATTATGTCACAATATATAACTTGCTATCATAAAATTCTACAGCTATTGGCTGACTTTCTGTTAGTGAAAACATACAATGCAATTTGTATCAAATGAGTGACAAGACTACAATAATTTTCATAGTTTTGGAAGTTTCTAAGCAAATGGTTTCAGTACAACAATTGATGCATCATAAAAAAAGACCTCTGATGATATACAGGGTGGCAACGCAAAGTGTAGACTATTTTTCAAAGTTTGTTTGTCAGCTTAATTTTGATTCTAACTCAATTCTGATTACAGATTCTGACAGGATTTTTTCTCTAGTTTAAGCCAATATATAGCTGTTATACTTAAGAAATTGTCTAAAGTCATAATGAGTGACAAAAGTGATGCGATTGGAGTACTTCATAAGAAAGGAAAGACTGCTAGCAAGATTTTCAAGATTT
This sequence comes from Diplosoma virens, assembly GCA_963680785.1. Taxonomy (NCBI): domain Eukaryota; kingdom Metazoa; phylum Chordata; class Ascidiacea; order Aplousobranchia; family Didemnidae; genus Diplosoma; species Diplosoma virens. The sequence continues at coordinate 32,124,466 of OY796895.1, read as the reverse complement.
TGAAGCCAACTGTGAGCAGATCTGGGGTATATAAGGTCATTAAACGCTTCAAAATGACTGGTAGTTATTCACCAAGAGTAAGGAGCACTCCTCCTCGACCTGTAAGGACCAAAAAGTTGGTGAACGCCATCAGGATGAAACCCAGGTGAAATCCTCAAAGAAGTGCTTGTGGGATTGCAAAGGCTATGAATATCAGCCATACAACAGTCCAAAATGTCCTTGAAAAAGACCTCAAGTGTTACCCTACAAGAAGGTCAAGTGACAACTCCTATCTGGTCCTACCTGTGAGAAAAGACTAAAGAGAGCAAGACTGCTTTTGCATCGTCTGCAGGATTGCATGCAGCCACCAGTTCTGTGGACAGATGAGAAACTCTTCACCATCCAGGCCATCCATAATGCTCAGAATGATAGAGTTTGGGCTGGGAATGTCAAGGATATTCCCAAAGAACGTCAAATATCTTTCCGGCGCCAAAAACCAGCCTCAGTCATGGTCTGGGCTGGTGTCACGTCATGTGGTCTGAAAAACCCTTAATCTTCATTGAAGAGGGGGTGAAAATCAACTAACATGTTTGCCTAGGCTTGTTGAGGGACCAAGTGGTTCCCTGGGTCCAAAGCACCATTGGAGATGGCAGCCTGACTCTACAGCAAGACGGAGCGACCTCCCACAGTGCCAAAATGGTTCAAAGCTTCTGCATAGAGCATTTCAAAGGATTTTAGCCAAAGGACCTTTGGCCTCCTTCTTCTCCAGATCTCAACCCAATGGACTTTGGAATCTGGTCCATCTTGGAGCAGAAGGCATGCACAATAATTCATAAGAGCATAGACTTGCTAAAACGTGCCCTTGTCAAATCCTGGGACGAAATATGTGAAGAAACTGTGCATGCAACTTGCTCTCAAGTGTCAAGCAGACTCCGACGTCTGATTTGGGTTAAGGGAGGTTATTTTGAATAAATGAGGTATTCATTCTAATCGTCGTTTCATGCCCTTTCATTTGAGTGTTTGTTCATAAAATTTGAAAAAATACGAGTTATGAAGGTTTACATCAGTTTACACTTCACGTTGCCACCCTGTATTAATAAACAATAAATTTGAGTATATTTTGGAAATTAATTATTTTTGTGGCAACATCACAACAATTTAAACAGTTTTTAAACTACAAATAAAAACACAGAAGGCTAAAAATTGTTTAAGGTTGCAGAAGTTTTACACAGCTGAACAGGCAAGTCTTGCTAGTGTAATCAAAAACACAGTGCAGAATTTTTACCGTAAGCATACACAACAATTGTGCTTTTCAAAAGCAACTTATTCTTATTGTTATTTTGTAAACTTCATTTAAAGAAAATTGTTGGAGTTTTTTGCCATTAAGTAAATTATGCTGGTGTAATCAAAAACACTGTACAAAATTTTTATTATTATAAACATACACAATTATTGCTCATTTTAGAACAACTTATTCACATTATTATGCTAATTTTAATCTTATTTTATATAAAAAGTTGGATATTTTATGCTTTAGATAGTTAATTATAAAAGGTTACTACAATATAATACTTGCTTCCAAATACAGGGTGTCAAGAAAGTTCCCGATCCTAAACAAAATTTATAGGGCTAATGACAGAAGGTTAAATCAACAAAAGGTTTATTGTGGTGATAGAACAAAGCTCCATGAACATAAAAAAATCTGGTTTATTCAAAATGACCCCCATCTGTATCAATAACACGTTGGAGCCTCTGTCGGAAATTCTGACAAGCAGCACAAAGGGCATCTCGAGGAATTTTCTCCCATGCTTGTTTCAGGGAAGCTCGAAGATCCTCCAGATTGTTATGGGGTGAAGAACAGGCTTCTTTTTCCAGAATACCCCACACACAGAAATCCATAGGATTGAGATCGGGCGAAGATGGTGGCCACAAATCTTTGGTCCAGAATGAAGGAAAGTGCTCTTCGCACCACTTCTGCGTCTTCTTTGATGTGTGAGAAGGCGTGCCGTCTTGTTGGAAGGTGAAGGACTTATTTTTGAACTTTTCCTTCATCGATGCAAGGGCAGGGGTTAAAATATCATTGACATACGAATCTGTATTCACTTTGACCCCCTCTTTAACAAAAATGAGGGGAGATTTCCAAGATTTGGAGATCGCACCCCATACCATCACAGACAAGGGTTTCTGTCGGCATGAAACGAATTGAAGATGATCAGGGAGGTTCTTGGGCGACTTTCCGAGAATCCTGTCATTCTGGGTGTTGAACTTCGCCTCCACCAAGAAGAGTTTTTCGTCTGAAAAAACGATTTCGCCTTTCTCCGTGCCTCCCTTCAGACGGTTCAGCAGAATTTTGGCCCTCTCCTTTCTTTTTCGCTTCTGGAGGTCAGTTAGGAGTTGTCTTGTCCTGATTTTGTACGGGGACATTTTGAGATCCTGTTCAACAATTGTTCTGACAGACTCATGGCTGATATTCATGTCTTTAGCCGTTTTCCTCAAGGATCGTTTGGGGTTCCTCCGAATTCTCTCCCTGAGGGCCTTGATCTTTGCTGGAGTGCGAGCGGATCGAGGTCGTCCACTCCTATCCTGATCCTCCATGGTTCCAAGTTCTTGGAAGCGCAAGATTGTATCGCGAACAGTCGATTTTGGTGCTTTTAGCAACTTCATAATTTTAGAATTTGAATGTCCCGCACGATGAAGTTGAATGATTGCAGCTCTTTTACTCATTTTATTATTATTTTAGCCAAAAAAATTTGAAAAGTGTATCTGAAACATTGAAAAGGAGGATTAAGTGGAAAAATGACGTACAGAACTTATTATAATTCATTGAAGTTTTTGAATTACATTAAATTTAAAAATCGATCGGGAACTTTCTTGACACCCTGTATATTACCAACCTCAAAACAGAATAAAAAAAAAATGTATTGAATATCCTTAACTGTATTACATTTATTACCTCAATGTTTTTAACAGTTACAACTGTTAAAATGTCTATAAACATTTTTTTCAACTGTATTTGCAGCAATAAGACAATAAAAGTAGATTTACAGCTAATCTAAATTTAAACTACAGTCAAAGTGGCTGATGCACAGCAAAAAGGCCAATAAAATTAACTTTTAATTAAATAGCTTGCTTTTTGAATGCAATGAAGCTGTGAATTTAACTTATTTTATTTAACAAACTATTGATGTGTTTAAAAAAGATATTTTTTTAAAATCTAACTTTTGTTTCCAAAGCCAGTATGCTTTTTACAAGATCTGGGTAATGCATCGATGACTGCTGTAATGCACAGGTGATTGCAAGGTTATTGCACATTTTTTGTACTTTGAAAGTTAAACAATCATAACTTGGGTGAAATGATTTGAAAAATTTTAAACATGGAAAGGACTATCTGAGGGGGGGTTAAACAATTGAAGTGAGAGTTAGTTTTAGATAGAAACAGAGTTAGTTTTAGAGAGAAATTAGTTGGTTGAAAAGAAACTAAGATCTTCTTAAGCTTCTTAACAAATTTTTAAAAAATTCAAACAATTTTGGGTCCACGAGTTCAATTTGCATGGGTTTTTTCTCTTTTTATCTCTTACAGCAACAAGTTTTGTTTCTTTCTTACTCAAATTCCAATTGGTTTTTCTTCAAATTACACTTGACCATTAAGTACATGAGACAAAATATAATGAAAAAAATATGGGTAAAGAGCATCTTTTTAGAAGAGAACGAGAAAGCTTTTTTATTCATTTATTGTTGTTCAAATACAGGGTGTAAATGCCAAGTGTAGACTTATTTAAAACCATATCTTATGTGAATTATACGAGGGTCAGTCAAAAAGTAATGAGCCCTGTTAACTTTAACCGCTTTAACCTTCATATTTTTTCTAGAAATTTTAAGGGTGTTTAGTAAATTTACTGCTTTAAAGATAAATTGTAAAAAAAAATTGTTTCAACGTGTCCACTTTTGGTATTGTGTTTTGGAAATGACGTCATCACTGGATGTCCGTCAGAAGCAGAGAGCTGTGATTGAATTTCTTGTTTTGGAAGGGGAGCCACCAAAACAAATTTTCGAAAGATTGGTAAATGTTTATGGAGATGCTTCATTAGCCTACAGCACTGTGAAAAAGTGGGTATCCAGGATTAAACACGAAGAAGATGATCCAAGTTTGAGTAGCCTCCAGGACAGACCAAGAAGTGGAAGACCATCTTCTGCAGTCAATCCTGGAAACAATGATAAGGTTGAGAAATTGATTAGAGATGATCACAGAATCACTATTGATGACATTGCTGAACGTGTTGGAGTTAGCCATGGAAGTGCTGTGAATATTGTTAATGAGCTAGGCTTTGCAAAGGTTTGCGCCAGATGGGTTCCGAGGCAACTTTTGGATTTTCACAAGCAAGCCTGTTTTGAAGCTTGTTCGGAGCTTATTGAGTGTCACAGAAGTGACAAAACTTTTCTCAGCCGTATAGTGACAGGAGATGAAACCTGGGTTCATCACTATGAACCTCTGTCGAAAAGATCATGCATGGAATGGTGTCACCCCACGTCCCCAAGAGCCAAGAAATTCAAAAGTCAACGTTCAGCTGGAAAAATTATGGCGACTGTGTTTTGGGACATTGAAGGAGTGATATTGGTAGATTTTATGCCTAAAGGTACTACCATCAACTCAGATGCTTACATTGACACTTTACGCAAACTGAAAGCGAAACTGAGAAGAGTACGACCTCACCTGGACATGTCTAAGGTCTTGCTGCAACACGATAACGCCAAGCCCCATACCAGTCTCAAAACTCGTGAAGTGATTGCTTCTTTTGGATGGACGACGGTAACCCATCCCCCATACTCACCCGACCTGGCACCATCTGACTATCATCTTTTTGGACCATTGAAAGAAGGAGTTAGGGGGCAGCACTTCACTAGTGATCAAGAAGTCAAGCACGCTGTAAGAAACTGGTTAAAAATGCAGCCTGCTGACTTTTACAAGGCTGGCATAGTGTCCCTTGTTCATCGATGGACAGTTGGAATTGAAAAGTGCGGAGATTACATTGAAAAGTAGAACTGAGATCTCCTATCCCTGGGCTTTCTTTTGATGTATGACTTTTGATTTTATTGCAACAAATATGGCCAGGAGAGACTTGGGCTCATTATTTTTTGACTGACCCTCGTAGAAGCAATTGTTTAAAGTAAGGACTTAAAATAAAGGTAGACAAATACAATTTCAGATTTATCAACATCTATTCGAAATAATCCCCTTTTTCACGAATCATACATTGAAGTCTGTCAACATATTGCATACAGAGTTTCTGGAAATATTTCATTCCTGCTTTTCTCCAATGAGTGCTTCAGAGCATCAATATTTTTATTAGAAGTTGCACAGGCTTTGTGCTCCAACATAGACCAGACTCCAAATTTCATTAGGTTTAAATCTGGTGAGAAAGGAGGCCAAAACTCCTTTAACCAAAAAAACTGTAAAATTCTCCTTACACTAGCTCTAAACCATTTTGGCAGTATGGGATGTTGCCAAATCTTGCTGCAATGTCACACCCAGAGGTGCACCCAGGGGGCTGATTTGGAGGTCATGTCAGCCCCTTTTTAAATATTTTTGTCAGCCCCCTTTGTGCGCTAATACGCAACTAGATAAAACTTTAGTGCGGATAAGTGATGTTTCGTGCCAACTTAACTATAATAACTGGTTTCTGTTTTTCTTTAATAGTAACTCGAAAGATAGACATGAGTGTGTTTTTGCTATACTCCTTCAGTGTTTTTATAGACACGTCACACGTATGCTGCATTAAATGCGAAAAAAAACTTGTTTTTTTGAATTGTCCTGTACTATCTATTTTGAATATCTATCTACATATTTTTGTCGCGTCACAATACTAAATTTTTCCCACTTGCAGACTCGTTTGCTGCTACACAATCACTAACGTTTAAGTTCAGATAAAATTGCCAAGATCCTCAATGTACTTTATTGATGATTTTTGATTACAGTGTACTTTATTGATAACATTTTACTTAAGATCCTAAAAGAGCCTAATCGACAGCTGCAGTTAAGAACCCATGGTCTATTCATTATAGCAATTGCTCTGACTTAAAATTGATGAAAGCACTTCGCAAAACACACATACTGAGGTTTAATCATAAATGTAATAAAAATATTGCCTAATTTCTTTGCGATTTTAAAGTTTTGTACCACCAGTCATCTGTTGAAATGAAGGTATTTATTCTAAGTAAACAATCAGCCGTTTATCTATTGACTTTAGCCCAGTTCTTAACCATTAAGCAGTGTGGATAAAAAAGGTTTGAAAATAACTGTTGTAACCCAATAGGGGGGTTTTTGTTTCATTTCGAAAAAAACAATTGCACTGAAAAAAAAATACAGCGAGTTCTTTGATCATTTCATTTGGTGCTTTTGATGTGTTTCGGAATATACCAAAATTACTTTGATTTTGCGGCAGATTTTTTATAGTGCAGCATTGCTGCAGAATGCTTTGAAGGCACAAAATTCATGCTGTAGCAAGAGTTTAAAAAAAAAGGGAAAATGAAAGCATTAACTGGACAGTGGATAGAAGCAAGACGCCAGAAAATATTACTTGCATGTTATAAATCTGTATGATTATTCTTCACGATCACATAGTTTTATTAAAAAGAAGGACATTTGGGCATTTTTGAATATCGTCAGAAGACTGATCGATTTTTATATAGGAAAGAGGACATATATTCTCCTAAGCTTATAGTTGTTTGATGTTGCTCCTACCTAGAAATCGTTGTGGGAAATGAAATAAGAAATAGAGCTAATGAAAAAAACACAACTTACTTGTTTTACTTACCTTTTTTTAAAAAATGCTTAAATAATTTGCAGCACTACTTGGCTTTTAGATATATATTAAGCTTAAACTTGCAGAAAAGCATTGCTGCTAATGGGACAAATGATGCCATCGTGCAATGTCAAAAGAGGCAATGGCACTAAGCATCACGCTCACATGCAAAATTTAGTAATAGTCTAAGCAGTTTACAGAAAAAAAGATGTGGGGTTGTGGGGGGCAAAGCCCCCACATTGGAAAAGGTGTGGGAATTGTGTCAGCCCCCTTTTTTTGAGGCTGGGTGCACCCCTGGTCACACCACATAGTTTTTTTAACCCACAAAAGCACTTCATCTTTCAACATGGCCAGATAAATGTGCTGAATAATTTTTACATCCCCTTCAATAAAGATAAGGGGTATTTTTTGCCACATGATATCACACCAGCTCACACCATAATTGAAGTAGGTTTTTGACATCTGAATGATATCCATTGTTCTACAAAAATGTTTTCAACACTCTTAGCCCAAGTCCAGTCATTCTGTGTATTATGGACTGCTTTAACTGTAAACAACTTTTCATCAGTTCACAGAACAGGGAGCTGCATACAGTCTTTCAAAAACTTGAGAAGGATTTTTCCTCTGGCCAATTTTTTTGCTCGTGTAGAGCCTGACAAGAGTTGTCACTTCACTTTTTTGTAAGGATGAAGCTTGAGATCATTCTTCAACACATTTTAAATGGTCCTATGGCTCACTTTTGCCATTTTTCTTGCACTTCTTTGAGGGTTTCTCCTGATTTTATTCCTTATGGCATGAATGAACTTTGGGGTCCTTACTGGGTGGGGTGGCCTGCTTTTAACTTTAGGGAGGTAACTCCCAGAATGTCTGAAGCGTTTTAAGAACCTTAAACACTCCAGACCTGCTCACAAGTGGGTTAACAGATTTGAGCAGCTGTCATACCCTTCTTAAGAAGACTTGCGATTAGTAAATAGTTATTGTTTATATTGACTAAATAAAAAACTTTAAAAAAATAATTTTAACATTCATTTATTATATTCACTATCCCTGTCAGACCCTGAAAATCAGATTAAGTTAGTTTACTTTTTAAATGCTTAAATAAAAAAATAAAAAACAGTCTACTTTGGTGTTTACACCCTGTATGTTCATGACTTTTAGTGGACTGGCTAGAAACTACAGATCACATTAAACATTCAGTATATTTCACAATGTAAGTAAAGTTAGCAGGTTGAAGGGCAAAGTTAAAAATTTTTTAAAATAAAGCAGTTTGAAGAATGTGTAGTTTAATTTCAAAAAACATTTGGATTTGCTTCATTTTGATACTGACATTTTTTTAAAAATAACTACTGGAATATTTTTTTTTGCTTGTTTGTTTATTAAAAAGCTTCTGTGCATTAAGCAGTAAAAAATGGGTAGCTGCATATTGCCCAGTTTGACCATATGGTTGTAGCTCATAATTCTTTATGTAGAGTTTTGCTCTTGTAAAGCTTGTTAGTGTTATAGTATCACTGACAAGCTCTAACAGGAGCAAAACTCAAGCCTGGTGCTTTTTGTTATAGGTGGCTTAGTTTCTAACTAATTCTTTATATACACCAGTCAACACAAATATTATTTACTTCTATCTAAAATTTGGTTTTACATTAAAATATAAAACATCATTAAAAGCAGAACTAACCTCAGAAAAATGACTTGAAGAATGCCATTTAAAATGTTCTCTTTTTAAAATACATTTTGTGCAATAGCTGTGAAGACATCCGAGAAGAATAGCAGATTCTACTTGCATAAGGGAATTGCATAATCCGCAATGTTCAAATGAAGTTTTTTGGGTATGAGACGTTGATGGTACCTCTTTTTCTTTGGTTAAATCAACAGTATCATCTTGATCATTAACAGTTACAGAAACCAAATCTTGATGTTTTTTTAATTTGCAACTAAGAACTTCATCATTGTTTGTTAAATTATCTGCTTTTTGTTGATTTTTTTCATCAGCCTGTAATAGACTAATTAAGGTGACTTCAGTAGAATTCTTGCGGTTAGAATTAACAGCACCAGTATCATTTGCTTCTTGTACAGTCTTATTTTGATCATTATTGTTTGGTACATTTGTAGGATCAGGGCCATCTTGCAGCTTTGCAATTTTAGTCACTGGTTCATCATCTAATTGAGCTTGTGGTGAAGATGGTCTTTTATTTTTTTCTAAATCATTAGTAGGTGAATTCACTTGAGATGTCATTTCATCATAAAGAATATCATGAAAAACTAGAATCAATTAATATAAAATATCTAAAAATCAAACACTTTTGTAACTTTATGCCTAAGTTTTTCAGAAAATAAAATTGCTATCAGTACATAAGCATTTATGTTGGCAGCACAATCAAGTAGGTAGGAGTACAGTATTGGTGGCAAACACAATCAAAACAATCAGATCTCATTTACCATATGCTGCTACGAACCTTGCAGGTTTGGAAGATTTCTCAAAATTTAAAAGATAAACAACTAAACTTGGCAAATAGCAAGAACCAAATTGGCACAATTCTTGGTACAATTTTTATTATCATCATTCAGTTATGTCCTTGGGAAAGACAATCTACCAGGGCTGCGGAGCTGGAGCCATGTTATTTATCTTTTTTGGAGCTAGAGCCATTAAAATTTTTGCTGGCTCTAGCTTCTAGCAATATAGTTTTTTTAGATTTGGAAGTCATCTAATTTAGGGGTTCTCAACCAATGGGTAACAGCAAGTTTTTTAGGAAGGTCACAGAGAGATGTGAAAAATGTTGAAATCATATATTCAGGGGTTGTTTTTTGTTGTGCAGGAATGATTTAATAGAATTGGGTACAGAATAAAAGTGAAGACTTTTTTTCTGGTATAATATAGAAATGGTTTATATAATATAGAATAGAAATGGTTTGGTAAAATTGGGTGCAAAATGATATGCAAAATCCAAACCTATATAATATAGAAATGGTTTGGTAAAATTGGGTGCAAAATGAAAGTGAAGACCAGACACATTTGGCAATTCTGTTTCAAATTTTTCCAGCAATGGTGATAAACCCAGATCTAATTAATTATTTAATAAAATTTTAAAATTGAAAAAAATATATAATTGATGTTGTTACTGCCCTCCTCTAGAATATCTTAATCCTTAACCTCTCTCCTTTTTAGCCCTTTCTCATCTTTTTCAGTGATTGATTTCACTCAGTAGAAAGCAAAAAATTGGAGAACACTGTTTAGTCATGGTACTTAAACATGATATTTGACATACTATTTCATGTTGCTTTTGATACCTTTTCAAAGCCAGCTAGCTAAAAAAATCTTTTCTCTGGTGTTATTATAGTTTTATTTGAGGGCTCTTAATTTTTCTTAAACCTCCAGTGTTAATTGCTTTAGGGTGACCATTTTTGCACTCAACTTTACTGTCATTCACATATCTCTTTAGTGTGCGATGATCTTGTTTGGTTATTCTGGCTATTTTCAAAGTGGATATGCTTTTAGAGAATAATTTTTGCTATTTTAGCTTCCTCACAAGTGTGTAGCATTTTCCCATAACCATTATTTAGAAGTTTATATTTTATGCAAACACTTTTGAGCCACCTGAAACATAAAAATAAATAAATATATATAATTATTTATATTTATTTAAACACTACACTATATGAGTTAAAACAATAACAGTCTGTTCAGGTGGTTATTAGAAAATTAAAAATATACTTATGCTCTCATTTTAATTATGCTATAATTATTAATTATGCTATAATGTTTAATTTAACTACATTTTATTTATTCCAAACATTATTTTTTACCACAAATAACTATATTTTTAATTTTTTAGTAGCAGCTGACAATTTGATAAGATGAAACAGGCTGTTGTGGTTTTAACTACCTAAAGTGTAGTGTTTAAATAAACAAAAATGTACTTCTCTAACCAAGTGTTACTGAGCACTGTACCAGCAATGTGAAAGATTACTAGATTATATATATAATAATATTGCAGGAGTAAATCGATCTTTTCTGCAGAGTGCTCAATGAAAAGATCAGAGCAATTTAATACAACTTTGCTGGTGAATTGACTAGAGTGCTAAATTTTGCTGGTGAATCAATTAGAGTGCTCAAACTTTGCTGGTGAATTATATACAAACACATAGGTGCCGAGTTTGACTTTTTTCTGGATATGCGAAATTTATGATGTCATAACATATGACATCATCTACGGTGTGGTAGGTAAAGTATTTTCTTTAGAGTGAAAACAAGCAATCACCTGAACATGTTTATGGAAAGCAGCTCTAAATTCAAATATTCACCAATCTGCCAACCTATTTAAACAGTGTCATCTAATGAAAAAACAAGCACTAACAAACATTATGACATCACATTGGTGATTAACAACAGAAAATCATACACTTCAAGACATTTTTGAAAAAGAGGCACAAACGAACATTATGATATGACATCAGCAATAATGATTAAGGGTGGAATAGCGTATACTTAAAAAAATTAAAACACAATCATCAAAATGTATTTATGCGAACTGCAGCCCTGTGAACTTGATGATTCATTTATAGTTTCTATTGTACTTTCTGACAAGTCTGACGCTATTGAAGTATCAGTGTTGCCTACACCTGGACTAGGAGTAGGAGCTTGAAAGAATGACAATAAATTTGCCTGACAAAACTTCTTTTTAAGAAGCATTGTATAAATTTAAAGTAACTTTTGCAAAAAATTAATTTTGACTACAATACTACTTTCTCTCACAACTCCTTGTATTATGTCTCTATCAGCATTTGACAGTAAAAACTAGGTCATGAATTTACAAAGGAGTTTTGTGACATCAAATTAGGACATTTCCTCTTTGTAAATAAACAATGAATAATTAACGAACAAACAATCAAATGACTGCAATTAAAAACAGAACTCACCATGCTTTTTGCAAGGTTGCATTTCATATTTACACTGCACTTACACTGATCTACATAAAAACTGTTGCTATGTAAAATAAGGAAAAAAATTAGTGGGTGTGCCACACACCTGCACGCTTGCACACCCATACTTGCCACCTATGTATACACAAAAAATTATAATTTTTGCAGGTTTTCGCATTGTGCATATAACTTTAAACGAAATATATATATATTATGCATTTTCTACACATGTAATTAGATTTCATAAAAGTCTGCATGTAAAGTAAGACCCTTGGATAATATAAAACTCTACCTATTTGACCCTTGAATTATATACATTTAATCCTGGGGTTGTAGCAAAGTGCAATTTGTAAATTTTTGGTGATTGATACATCATCTAACTATCCCATATTGGCCAAGTTTTATACATGTATTGTCAAGTTGGAGTCACTCAGAGCTGGAGCTGAAGCTAGATGCAAACATTGGCTGCAAAAATGGAGACAAATCCTAATCAAAATTAGGCTGGCTCTCTAACTCTGCAATTTATATCAATTTTTTCTGCTTGGCAATTTTAACAAAAAGGTTTTAAGTATAGTCATATCTCTACATAAAAAATAAAAAAACTTTTAAAACAACAATATCTTGGCATTTCTGAAATGAGACTGAAATAACCACTTAACATATGTTCCTAGTTAAAGAGCTTGGATGTTGTCTTCTGAGTCAGGAGGATTGAAAAATAATAAATTGATCTAATCCTTTTTTTAACATTGTGAGTTGCAAAAAAGCATATAAGGCTATCAAATGATATTCACTGGAGAATACCTTTATCTACCAATTCCAACATCACTATATAAAAATGGGCATATCATTGCATGATTATGCATTCTTGTTCACTATTACCTGAACAAACTACACTGTTATGTAAGCTTTTAAATTTCCCAAATCTCTAAAGCTTGCAAGGTTAGTAGCAGCATTGAACAAGACCTAATTTTTTAAAAAGAGCTACTAATAGACTACAATTTTTTGTTTAAAATCAAAGTAAAATATGTCAATACTTGGCATTTAGATAAAATTATTTAGATTTATTGTTTTGGCACAAAAATTGGGTCTTTTCAAGATGACTTTGGGTGATTTTGTTCATGAAACTAACCTGGAATTTTCCGTTCAGCAATGGGATAAAGTAAAAAAGAAACCAAAAAAAAGAATTGCTTAAAGAATTAATAGTAAGCACAGGGGGATCTGGGTCAGTTTTACAAACAAAAATCATTTACAGTGATTTCTTTATGAGAGATGTCAAAAATTGCTATTGTGTTTTGATTTACATTATTTATTTACTTAAAATGTTGACTGCCGACTGACTTTTGCAAAACTGCTCAAAAATGCCAAATGTACTGTTGCTAAAATAAGACTACCACAAAGCTATAAAGTTGATTTTTGTCAACAGATATAATTATTTTTCATGTAACATGCAAATTAATATTCTCAAATGTATTCATAGTTGGCACCTAAATCAATAAATTTGTCAAATATTGTCACTCTATGAGAAATAGGTGGTTAAAAAATGACCTTTTTTAACAGATAAATAGAACTACTTCAAAAACTTATAATACACTATTACCTTTTTTCAGATATTTTGTTTGGTTAGCTTGGTTACTTGGTTACTTACTGCTTTGTAGTCGTGTTAGAAAGTTTACGAAGTTTTCAAGTCAAATACAGTTTTGAGTTTTTTTTTTGAACCAACTTACCTTATGGCTAGAAAAAGATCTAAATCTCTGGATGATTTGGATGATCACTACCTTGATTTGAATGACTCTCATTTAGAAAAGTTTTCTGACTTATCCAACTCTGAAGATGATGTACTTGCACCATATATTCAGAAGAATCAATTTTAGGTGAAGATTAAAAAGACGTGGCAACAGTCCAACCTCATGTACCAATATCTAACCTATTTGCTAATGCAAGCAAACTAACCTTTATGCCTCACAGACAATTGCTACAAAGGTCCACTTCAAAGAAGCACCAGGATAAAATTCTGAAAGGAAACAGATGTGGCAGAAATGAAAGTATTTTTAGGTCTTATGCTGCAAGTGGGAACATATTCTTTTCCTTCCCTGGATATACAAGTGTGCTATATGACATCAGTCTATGGTCATCACTAATGAGCAGAAACAGATTTCAATTATTACTGAGATTTTTTCATTTTGTGGATAACTCTGTAGACTGTAATGATAAGCTGTACAAAATTCAACTAGTTATGGATCATTTTAATAATGTTATGAAAAAGAATTATTTTCCAGAAAAAAGCCTTTGCATTGATGAGTCAATGATGTTGTGGAGAGGTAGACTGATATCCAGCAGTATATCAAAAACAAAAAACACAAATATGGTATTAAGACATACAAATTGTGTGAATCAAATGGATTAATCATCAAAATTAAAACATACTGTGGAAAAGAAGAAAGCACACAAAGTGAGATGGAACATGCATCAAATGTAGTACTGCATTTGGCAGCAGATTTTCTAGACAAAGGATATGTACTGTTTATGGATAATTTTTACAACTCAGTACCTCTTACCAAAGCCTTAACTCCAAGACCTTGTATGTTTTGATACTTTGCAAAGCAATACAAAAAGAAATCTTAAAGATGTGATAACAAAGAAGCTGAAAAGGGAAGAGATGGTTTGGCAAAGAAATAAGGATGTCAATGTGTGCAAGTGGAAGAACAAGTGAGATGTTATTACCATTTCAAGCATGCATCAAGTGAAGATGGTAGAAGTGAGGAACCATAACAGAAAAGTCAAGTTGAAATGGACCAATCTGATCAAATGCTTTCTTACTGTTCTGCATTATGTAAAACTATCCATTGGCCAAAAAAAGATTGCCTTGAATATTTTTGAAATAATGATACACAATGCATATTTGCTTTATTGTCAACAAAGTGGTTCCAAAATGAAGAGTCAGTCTTTCAGGGAGCAGTTGGTGTTGTATCTTTTGAATGATAAACTTTTCTGCAAACCTAATGTAAAACACCAAAGAAGAGATGGTGGATTTATTTATTTTTTTTATTTATTTATTTTTATTTTATCTCTATATTTATCCTCCTGACTCGCAGGAAAGTGACAAAGGCACTAATACATATGGTAGGCAATTACCCTGACCTGCTTCCGGAGATATCAAGATATTGCTGTCCGCTTGTAATTTAATAGAGATATGACTGTAATTTAGAACTGCTTGCCAAGACCACCAAGCAGAGGAAAGTGCTGTAAAGTGTCTTTCCCAAGGATACAACAGAAAGGCGCAAGTGGGTTTTTAACCGAGACCACGTTGGTTATGAACATGACACTTTAACCACTCGGCCACACTGCTGACAATGTAACCCAGCACTACTTGGATTATTTTTCAGCAACAGAAAAAAACAACAGCTGTGTATGCACCAAACACAAAAAGTGAAAAATGCATTATTTTTGTGTTGTCTGCAAAGACCATCCACCTCTTTGTATGGTAGAGTGCTTCAAAGCCTATCATTTAAATGCCTAACTTTGGGATAATAATCTACAGATTTTGCAAACCTTAAGTTGACAAGACATTTGATGGACATCCTTCTGGATAATTTGTGCTTATTTGTTCATTTATTCTTTTACACTTTGTCTCATGTGTCTTATTCTAGCTATTAGACATTTTCTTTATACCGATTTACATTTTATGCACAGAATTTCAAATCATGTTATTGTAATTGAAACAATTATTGAAATCTGCAGCTTTTCTTTTATAAAAACAAGAACATCACACAATATTTACCACTCCCAAAGTCTACAAGTCTTTAGTGAGACTTGAAAGCTACTACAGGTGAACTGCTTAACAAGTTTAAGTATTTTACTCAAGGAGGCAACAATGCTTCATAAGCGTCATGAGCACACAATGTATTGCAAATAAAACATTTGTTTGTCCAAAATTTCGTTTTGCTCATCTTTACAAGTTCTCCGATTTTTGCAGCAATTGTTAATGTTAAAAATGCCAAAGTAATTTTTGTGTTTTGCTACAGATGTTAAAAGGTTGTTTCTTTGCATTAAAATCTTGAGTATACACATAGTTATTTTTACAGTGGCTTTTATAAAAAAAAGAGTACACTTGTACTGTAGTTGGCACCAAAGAACAAATACTACACTACAAGTATTTGTAGATGGCAGTCAGTGTGTTAAATTGATAAATATACTTTTTTGATTTTGGTTTTTTTTTTAATAAATTCTGATTTATATTTGATTTGACTTAATTGCAGTTATGCCATTACACTCCTTAAAGATGATTTTAAATGTCAACTGTTTAAAAGTTTACAAAACACATCAATAATTCATTTTTTAACTTTTTACAAATAATATGGTGATTCCAGAATGAATAAATAATTTATACTGCAGTAAACATTAGTTAATCTGGATTTAATTTGACAGACAAAATCATCTAAATTAGAATCATCACAAATAAAATGTCAAACAAAAAAATTATTTTATTACAAATAAAATTAAAATAAGAGGAAGGCACTTGTTCAAAAAGCAATTTAGTGACCACAGGGGGATCGGGGTTAGTTTCACATTCAAAAGTCACTTACAGTGGCTTCTTGGAGAGACCCAAATTTATACTGCACTGTGCTGCACTGCAACATCATATATTTAAACAAATAATTTTTAGACTTTTTTCCTCCTTTTAAAAAGGTGTTTGAACAAGCAATACTTGCTGCTGTAGTTATCAAAGTAAGCCCTTGATATTTCAGATTTAGCAATTCAAAACTTATTTGCATAATTTTGTTAGATTGTGGGAAGACACTATAAATATTTTACTCTGCTTGGCATCCCAGCAAGCAGCCTTAAATTTCATTAATTATGTCATAAACAAAAAACAAATAAAAAATTTCAACCCAACATTAATATCTTGGCATCTGCAAAAGCAGATAAAGATAATTTCTCTTAGTATAATGCTTCCCAATGTTTTCCTCCAAGTTAAACAAGTATATTGAGATAAAAATATTATATTTTTTTTGACAAACACAAATCTTATTCTTTATTAAGCTTTTTTTTAAAAAAGTTTGTTGCTTAAAATTTGAAAAACTAATCACTTGAGGATGTTGGTATAAATTGCTTAGTTTTTTTAGGTCTTCATAAAAAATCACCGTAAGCAATTTTTGTTGGTGAAATTAACCTGGAAATGCCCTTTACAGCAACAGGATGGAATAAAAAAGAAACCAAGAGAAAAAGGATCTCTGAAGAAATAATAGTAACCACAGGAGATTTCGAGTTACTTTCAAAAACAAAAATCGCTAAAGATGATTTCTTGAAGAGACTCATTTTTTAAACCTTAAATCTTATTAAAACTCTTAATATGTATTCATGGGCAAATCAATAGTTGTTGTCATGCTAAGCTAAGTTGTACAGCTCTAACAGTAGAATAAATTCTAACAATTAACCTTTTTCAAACTATATTCTATAAGTAAATTCAATTTAAGGCTTAGTTAATTACCATTAAAAATTGCAATTCTGAAAAAAATTTCCAAAATTAGATACAAGTAAATTAAACCAATAATCAGTTCAGTTAAAATTAATTTTTATTCAAATTATTTGATTTTAAATGATGCTGCCAAACTAGCCATTGCAGCTAAAAAAACTTTTCAAAATTAAATTTGGTAAGATTTTGTTAAAATATATTGTATAATGGCTTAATATGCAATTGCAATGTGAGAGAAATTGACAAGAATAACTGAATGATTTAATTTTAATGTATTTATAAATTATTTTAAATGAAAATCTTTATTTCTTCATTTTTTTTATATAGAAATAAGTCATACATTGTGACGAGATTAGCTAGTAAATTACTAACTCTTTTTTTTGTAATTTGTAAACATCTACTCAATGGTGCTTTGGTTTTTATATTTTCTGCAATGTTTTGCCAAAGCAACATGTCAGTATTGTGGTTTATTTATTCTAAACCATTTTAAACATTTCTCACAAGCTACAAAAAGGATTTCTTAATTGGGTCTTTTCAAGAAAAGACCGTAACTGTTGCTTGTTGACAAAACTAACCCAGAATCCCCCCACAGCACTAAAAAAAAGCAACAGAAAAAAATCTCTCAAAAAACAATAATAACCACAGGGGGATTCCAGGTTAGTTTCACAAACAAAAATTGCTCACAGTTGCTTATTGAAGAGACCCTCTTAATCTTCATAAACACTTTTGCATAAACCAAACTTTAAATTTGGCTTCTTTTTAATCAATTAAATTAAGTTTACCAGCTTTTTCTTTTTTTGTAGTATATCAAGATTTCATTAAACTTTGTCATAACTATGCTGAGAATACTCTATAGTATTATTATTTGCTTTAGTAAAATCATAATTTTTACAAAGTAGCATAGATGTAGCTAAAGTTTAAAGATATTGAGATACCACCAGAAAGAGTTTAATAAATCACTTATACAAATACTTGCAACAGAATATTTTTCAGCTAAACTTCAAAAAACAAAAAAAAATTAAGCAATATATATAAGTTTCTAAAACTAATTATTGAAATTTATTTAACCATTAAGGCTAGGCAACTTCAATTTTAGATTCAAAGGGTTTTCAAAAAGTTCTATGTCTATGTCTGTTCTATGTCTGATTTTATAACCTGCTTTTTAATTTGTTTAATTTAGTATTTCCTATATAAAAAAAAACAATGGCGTTTAAAGTTTTGGGCGCTTTTTCACTAAGTAGCAGAGTAAGCTCATATATTAAGAAAGTTTATTAGGCTAAGTAACAAGAAATGGTTTCGTTTATTATTCGCCTAGTTTGGTTGATTACCTCTTAAATTTTAAAAAATCCTCAAAGCTTGCGAGATTACTAACGGCAAACAGTGAACGAAATCTTAACAAATGATAATAAAAATGATTTGTTTCAGTATCTAATAATCGGCTAAAAGGTACAAAATAATGCAATATTATGTTAATTTAAAAAAATGGAGAAACTTCACATAATTCATGTCTATTTCTAAAAATTGCGTTGGTTATCTTTTCTTAAAATATTTTTACAAGCCTTTTCTCTACTGAACAAGCAGTTCTTTTAAACTATTTATTTATTGATTTAGTTTCTCTCATATTTCTTTTTTTCTTTTTGGATGCTTTACGCGCCATTTACAAAAAGGCTACTTCGATTATTAATTGATTATACACCTTGCATTTGTTCTCAGTCATTGTATAGATGAAGAGAAAGCAACTAAGTCCGCTTCCAAGCAATAACATTATGCAAAATATAACTTGCTGAAAATTTAATGTAAACTTTTTTTGAGTTGCATGCGGTGCGGTAGCTGCAAGGTTCTCTGAAAAAGGCTACTGCGCTGCACTGCGGGGTTAACATCATTAGTCTTCATCTCCGGATCTGTAAACCGGTATTAATGGAACTTTATTTTAAATGGATCCGGTTCAACCGGTCAATGCACAGATTTCAATTTTATAGTTATTTGTAGAAGAATCGGAATTACAATTTTGTCTTTGAAGTTGCCGCAGTTTTTTTGGTCGCGATATTTGTTGTGTAAGCCAAAAAATGTCCACCAGATACATAAACGTCCACCAGGAGGAGCAAAAGGAGTGCTTGCCTTTTTGAATTTTAAATTTTACGAAATAATATATAAATATTCATTAAAAACCCTTGAAAGTTATGGCTCATTTCCACTACGGGCGTGGAATAGAGCATTCTTTATTTCTTTTAATCATCTTTCCACGTTTAAAATTTAAGCGAAGCAAAACAAATCAATAAAATAACCAAAGAATACTCCATTTTACGTTCGTAGTGGAAACGAGCTCTTATGGTTCAAATTTTTCATTATTATAAACTTAAATGACTAAATTTTTAATTTATTTAAAATTTGGAAATATAAACTATTTAAGATAAAAGCCTGTTTCCACTATCACATTACTTTCCGCGCTTAAGGGCAAAAAGAAGCAAAACAATCAAAAAAAGAAACAAAGAATACTCCAATGCATGCTCGTAGGAGAAATAAGTTTCAATAACGTCTCATAACTATTAAACCTTCTGCGTCAGGGCCGCCACTAAAAATTTATTAAAAATTTCTGAGATAGGTGTGTCAGTGCCTAGTCCAAGAAAAATTTATATAAACTCGTATAAATACAATCTCTAAGAAAGCTTGAGATCAGGAAACAAGAAAAAACTTCCATTTTGGCTTTTGGCGCTCGCAAGATCATTAACTATATTCAGTGGTGGGCAGTACCGCGGTACTTTTTTAGTACCGGTACCGTCGGTACTAGGTACCGAGTACCGGTACCGCGGTACTTTTTTTATAAAGTACCGTGGTACTCCGTCCATTTTTAGGGTTATTGAAAGTTTTTTTGTAAGCATTGCGACATGCTTTTCTTTTTCGTATCGATTGCAGCTTCAAAGTAGTTTCTTGATTTACAGTAGTATTATCACAAATTGACATTTGTCAAACTTAAGTGTTTACCAGTACTTTCCCCATCCTTCCAGTAGTAGTTACTAGTTAATTTTAAGTAAGGTCAGGTTTAGGAACGTTTTATGCACTTCATAGCCAGTAGCCCTTTTGCAACTTTTTGTTTTGGCTTAGCTTACTCAGGCTAGTAGGGTAGTCTGGGTAGACTAGCATTTTAGTTATGTCTCAAATAAAAACTAGAAAAGTAAATTAAAAATTCCAACCCACTACAATATTTTGGCATATCTGAAAGCAATTATCTGCTAGATCTTCTGGTTGCTTGCGGGCCTGTATATATAGCATTAAATAAGCAGGTACGGTATTGCTTAAAAGTTACCCTCAGTATAACGCCTTCAAAGTTTTTGTACGAGTCTGAAGGATAAATGGAGTTGAAATACGATAAAAATCAATAAAAATTTTAAATCTTGAAAACGAATGATGGGTTTGTGTATGAAGCTTGTTTTGTTTTATTTTTTTCCATCAATCTTAATCATGTTATTAATGTGCATAGAAAAAGAAACAATTTTAAAATTGGTTGAAAAAATATTGTTTTAAATTATCGGTTTAAATATCAGGTTTTGTTTTGACTAAATTGAAGAAAGATCATTAAATGCTTATGCGCTTGAAGTTTTACATTATATAATTAATTGTATCATTTTTTATACGCCTGCGTCACTCTATGTGATTCGACTCTGTGTTTTTCTTGAAACTTTATTCAAACTCCATTTTTTGACCAATTTTAACAGAATAAAAAGAGGTTACTAAAATGAAATCAACCAATAAAATTTTAATTATCACAAAAAATAACACAATCATTTTTTAGTGTTAATATTGAACTTAACAAAAAACGCACCAACAGAGGTTATTTGACTTGTTTTTATTCAAGCAGATTACACATCAAATGTAGCAGAGTTAAAAGATCGCTGCTCCAGTTTTTTTCTTATATTTTTGTTTACAACAAAAACAAACTGTGGAAAATATTGTACAACACTACGCACCAGTATTAAAATTTAGCATAAATGACGTGAATAGCTGTTTTATTTTTATATGTTACTTTCAGTACGGTACAATATCTAGATAGGTGTGCGTTTGTTTTACCTCCTTGTAAGTTTATGTTTGAAATAACTTTGAGTAGAATAGCCTACTTTTCTTCGTTGCACTGAGCGTTTGATGAAAATGACCCAAAATTCCAACTATATAGATTCATTTAAAAAGTGAAGTTTTAAGAAATATTTGTCACAGTTTGCTTGAGGTAATCAAAAATTATCAAAGAACTTCCGTCCTACTTTTAAATTATGCTGGGAACTGTATCGAACATTTACGTAAACAAGGTCAAAAGACATTCGAATAGCATACATATTGTGTTACGCTTGAGTGCAATATCATTAATTGGTTGCATAGGCCTAACAGCCAAAAAAATTTGGGGGCAATGAAGTTTTTCCCAAATTTTGTGACGTTTTCCCAAATCATAATTTTCTAGCAAATTACGGATAGGACAAAAAATTGTTTGAGATTCGCGAACCAAGAACAAATTTTGTCCTAAAATCATGTAGATCTCTAAAAAAAAAAATCTTCATTTGAATTCAGTCTCATATTTTTCAATTTTCGACCCAAAAGCAAGGTGTTTTCTAAAAAAAAAGTCTTCACCTAAATTTGGTAACTATTTTTTGCAGTTTAATCATTGTCACTGTCTTAAAATTTCTGACTTTGCCTAAATATTTTCTTGTCACTGCCCGAAAAATTTCAATTTTGCCCAAAGTAGTTAGCCTCGCGTCATTTGATCGCAATTGCGGTGGCTAAACCAGCGGTGGCTAGCGGTGGCTCGACGGGGGCTAAATCCTCGGCGGGGGCTAAATTCTCAGCAGAGGCTAATTTATCGGCGGGGGTAAATCCAAAAAGGTTAAATCTAAGGAGGTTAAATCCAAAGAGGTTAAATGAAAAGAGGTTAAATCCAAACAGGTTAAATGAAAAGAGGTTAAATCCAAGAAGGTTAAATCCAAAGAGGTTAAATCCAAAAGACAGTAATCAATATATTTGATAACGATCAAAGTTATTTTTTGAATAACTCCTTAGCATCAGCTAGCGGTGGTTAAAGATCTAGATGAAATTAGGTAATCAAAATTGATTACCTAATTTCATCTAGAAACAGGTTCGGTCCCTAAATGCAATGAATCAAATATTGTTCAACGAAACCTAAAATCTAACTGATCCGAGTTGATCAATTAATTTCGATTGAAGTATATTAGATAATATAGTTGAAAAGCAGTCAAAAAAATGGACCAAGAACATACTAGTATGACGATTAACATTATACTCAACGTGGTAAGGGATTATTTAACTGTATGTTACAACTACAGTAAAAAACAGCTTTCTAACAGAGGGTGTTTTCAAAGTCTTATAAAAGATGTAATTATGTTTAAAGACACGTTGCTAAAAAACAATAATAAACTTTCTAACAAATTTGTAACTAATTTAGAGTCTTGTAAAAAGTTTAAAAACAAAGAATGACCTTAAAAAATATGTTAGTAAAAACAATTAGATTTGTAACAAAGATAAACAAAGTCTTGTAAAAATAAATAGAAGTATATATTTTTAAACCAGAATTAGCTTTCTAACCAACGATTTTTTGACAAGTTTATAAGCAATTATCCTAAAAGAACTATCTCTAAAAAATAATTAAATTTCTAACCCGTAAATTTTTATCAAACAAGTATAAATAATTATCTGGAAAGACATGTCACTAACAACAGTTAACCTTCTAACAAAGGTGTTGCTTATTGAAAGTCAAACGAGTTCAAAGTCTTGTCAAACTATAATCCGTTATTTTGAAACAACTTTCTATTGATTTTTATCAAGTTCAGAAATATAAACAATTATCTGGAAAGCACGTCACTAAAAAACAGCAGTTAACTTTCTGACAATTTTGTAACTAATTTAGAGTCTTATAAAAAGTGCAAAAACAAGTATAAAGTGTTACTTTGAAAAACTTGTTAGTAAAAACAATTCGCTTTCGAACCAGCGGTTGTAGCAAAGACAAACGAAGTCTTGTAAAAATAATTAGAAGCACATATTTTTAAACCGGAATTAGCTTTCTAACCAACGATTTTTTAATAAGTTCATAAGCAATTATCCTGAAAGACAAGTCTCTAAAAAACCAATAATTAAATTTCTAACCAGTGATTTTAACAAAGACAAACGAGTTTAAATTCTTGATTTTAATTTAAAACCTAAGATATATTTGTTCAATTTTTAAGATTTTATTGTAAAGCGTGTTATTCAAATAAATTAACCCTAAGATCTGGCTAATCCAAGTTAAGTTTGATTTCTGGTCAACAAAGTTGCTTTAATTTATGTGTGAGGTCGATTTCCAGCCAACAATGCAATGCAGGGGCCGCAAAGGCCCTGTACGGGCAACTGTGCGGGCCCTGTGAGGGCAGCCCGTACAGGACCCGTATCGATTTGGCCGGGGCCCTGAAGTGGCCCCTCATGGGTTTAACCGCACGGGTTTCGTGGCGACTTAATGCCGATTTCCTGCACGACGTTTTTTGGCGGAGTAATGTCGATTTTCTGCACGGTTTTCATGATGGTTTAATGCCGATTTCCTGCACGGGTTTCATGGTGGTTTAACACCAGCTTTCTGTACGGTTTTCACGGTGGTGTAATGCCGATTTCCTGCACCGTTTTCATGATGGTTTAATGCCGACTTCCTGCACGGTTTTTACGGTGGTTTAACACCGATTTCCTACACGGTTTTTATGGTGGCTGATGCCAATTTCCTGTACGGGATTCGCGGTGGTTTAATGCCGACTTCCTGCATGGTTTTTATGGTGGTTTAATGCCGATTTTCTACACGGTTTTTATGGTGGCTGATGCCAATTTCCTGTACGGGTTTCACTGTGGTTTAACACCGGCTTTCTGTACGATTTTCGCGGTGGCTTAATGCCGATTTCTTGCACGGTTTTCATTATGGTTTAATGCCGATTTCCTGTAAAGGTTTTCACGGTGGCTTAATGCAACTTCCTGCGAGGATTTTATAGTGATTTTAAATAATATTGCTTGGAAAATTACAACATTTTACACAATGTTAAAGACAAGACTCGTCGTCGTCGTCGTCGTCGTCGTCGTCGTCGTTTGAAGGGCATCCACTCCAGGCCAGACACAAACAGAACTGGGGCCGAGGGTTTATCCTTTTACTACCCCAGACTGCTGCACTGCCTGGATCAGATGCTGGCAGTGATGTCATTAAGCCAGCATCGAGTTTCGTCATCCAAAATCGTCAGACCGCGTGCTCCATGTGGTGCCCGATGTATGGGGCACATTGTTAGTACATGATCTGCGGTTTACTCTGAGGCGCCACACTCGCAATTCGGTGAAGGAGCGAGACCCCATTTGTGCATGGACGAATGGAATCGCCCAACACCAGTCCGCAGGCGGTTGAGCTTAACCCAAGCTGCTCGGGGTAAGCCCATCCCAACAGGCCTGACACTGGTCCCGGGCACAAAAGCACGGAGCCTGGAAGCATTTTCACAGTACTCCGCGTTCCATTTATGATTTGTCCATTCAGAGGCGCGGATGCCAAGTCTGGCAAGATTGTCCAAGAGATTCCGCGCACCTGGCACAAACGGGCGTCTGGATCTTAGTCTCACTTGGCAAGTATCTGAGGACCCATTTAACAGACCATGCAAGATATGATCGGGGTCCAGAGATCCACGGTAAGCCAAGGAGAGTGTCGCTCCCAGTTGGCGAAGCTCAGCTGGCTGGATGCCTGAAAGTACAGGTAGGTGGTCCGTTGGAGTGGGACGCAGGCATCCAGTAACTATGCGCAAGGCGTCATTCAAGACACTGTCAATGAGGCGAGTGTGAGCACTGCGACACCAGACTGGCGCACAGTACTCAGCTGTTGAATAGACTAGAGACAAGGTGGCTATGCGTAGTGTTTTAGCAACAGCACCCCATCCCGAGCCCACGAGTCGCCTCAACAGTGTGACGCGCGATGATAGTTTTTTGCGCAATGTCACTAAATGGTGACGAAACGTGAGCGATCTGTCCAGTTTTACCCCAAGGTATGTAGGGGTTGGACAGAACGGTAAAAGTCTACTATTGTTGCACACCTTTAGCTCACGTTTGGCCTCTCGGTTGTTTAAGCGAAAGGCTGTCGTCACCGTCTTAGTGTGACTGAGCTTCAACCTCCAAGTCTGGAGATACGCTGACAGTGTGGACATGTCTTGGCTTAATGTCCCCTCCAAGTCCTTCCAGTTTCCAGAAGAGTGCAACAATGCTAAATCATCAGCATAAGCAAACTTTCTGGAAATCATGGAAGGAAGATCGTACGTATAGATGTTAAATAGGAGGGGAGCCAAGACCGATCCCTGAGGAACGCCGTTTTTAAGACGGCGTAGCCTGCTTTGCTTGCTGTCACCGGTGGTAAGGGTGAAACTTTGATTTCGGACAAGCTCCATGATCATTTTGACCATGTGCTTATCCGGAAGTAGTCTCAGCAGCTTGCAGGTAAGGCCACGGTGCCAGACAGTGTCATAAGCAGCTGTCAGATCGATAAATACGGCACCGGCTTTCTTTTTAGCCTCAAAAGAATCCTCGATGTTCTGGGTTAGCAGAACAACTTGATCTACGGTTGACTTCCCGCGTCGGAACCCAGCCTGCTCTTTAGGGAGCAGTGGATCGATTAATGGTTCAACACGGGCGTAGATAAGCCTCTCGAGGATCTTGTAGGGGACACAGAGCAGAGATATCGGTCGATAACTCTTTGGGTCCCCCACGGGCTTTGCTGGTTTTGGGATCGCGACCACAAGCGCTCTTCTCCAGATCTTGGGAATTTTGATTCGGCGCAAACAGGAAGAAAGGAAGTCACGTAACCAGGACTTCAAAGCAGCTCCAGCATGGAGTATAAGCTCGGGGCAGATGGAATCAGGACCCGGAGCTTTACCTGGTTTTAAATGTTGAAGGGCAGCAGCAAATTCTCTCTGTGAAAAATTGTCAGAGATATTTACTGCGTCTGGTGTTGTGGCCCTCCAAAGGTCAGACACTTCTTGAAAGACAAGTCGAGATGACTTGCGATCAATAGCCTCGTATTTCCCATTTCTAACCAGATGAGATGCAATAGCATCGGCTGAAACGGGACAATGACGAGGAGAGTGTCGTGACCTACCAGTAAGGTTGTTCAAAATACTCCACGCTTTTCGACTAGAGTGTGAGAAGTCAATGCTCCGAACTGCTTCGGACCATCGATCCCTCCGTTTTCTGTCAAGCTTGGCAAGCAGAGTTGTAGCAGCCAAACTTGAGTCGTCTCCCTGAGGAGACTGCAGAAAGGTTTTATAGAGGGATTCACACTCTGCATCCCAACACGGAATATAGTTATTTCGATACCCGCGTGGGATAGTCTTCTTGGCTGCTTTCTTAATGATGTTACAGAAGTCCTGGTAAGCCGCATACACATCAAGTGAATCAGGCGGCAACAAAGTCTTTGCGAATTTATTCGTCAAAGCAATGTAGTGACTCCAATTGGCCTTGCGGAAGTTCCATCGCTTAACAGGCATGCTTGGCACTGCCATAGCAAACCTTGGTGGTGTAATAAGCGAGGGTCGATGTTGTGACCTGGGAAACTTCTCAAGGACACGTCTATCCGGTAAGCGACTGTTTGGACCTACGCTAGCGAAAGCTAGATCTGGATTGGTGCCAGTGTTCCAGCGGCCGGAACAAAAACTGGCAGCGTCCTTGGCATTATATAGCAGGGCAAGACAATTAATACTTGCCCAGCCAGCCAAGCACTCACCATCCGGACTGTTGTCATCATAACGCCAGTCAGCATGACGACAGTTAAAATCGCCAGCGTACAGACAGGGGTGAGGAAACACTGGGAGATCCAGGGTTCGCAATCGCGTTGGTGGTGGTTTGTAGACGTTGACTATTTTATAGCCATCAACGTCCACACACAGCCACTCGATCTCCGATGTCGGTGGAGATTGGTCCAAAAGCGTGTATCTCAGTCGCTCGTGGACAAACGTGGCAAGGCCATGCTTCCTGCTTAAAGAAGACCCAGCTAGTTGGTAGTGTGGTAGCACCAACTTCTCTGCATCAGTGCAGTGGGTCTCCTGCAGTAGGATGACGAGTGCCTCAGACTGCATAGCGAGGTGATGAAGAACATTCATCTTGCTTGCAGTGAGACCTTCGATGTTCAGCTGAAGAATAGTGGGTCTTCGGAACTTGTTGGCAATGTGCCCTGAAAAGGGCAGTTTTATCCTGACATTGCCCCGTCCTGAAAAGGACGTTTGCCGATTAACAGACCCCCACTGAACATCGGAATGGGTGGATACCCTTCCGTTTTGGTAGGTTGGGTTTCGGTCTGTCATTTTAAAATCAATGAGCAGACTTACTCACGGCTCAGGCTGCGTGAAAGCACCTACCATCTGGGCCAAAAAAAAGACAAGACTAAAAAACTATTAAATCATGCTTTGTTTAGTGGATTACTTATTAAAAAACTTTGTTTAGTGGATTACTTATTAAAAAAAAAAAAAAAAAAAGACAAGACTAAAAAACTGTTAAACCATGCTTTGTTTAGGTGGATTACTTATTCTTTAGTAAAACTAGTTCATTTTTATAATTCAATTTTTTGATATTTCTGTTTTTAAAATTTTTGACAAATCACAATTTTAAATTTAAACTTTATTTTTAAATTTAAACATACAAAAATTATGACAAAATATCAACAGTCGGAATTTGCTTTTGATCTTTTTATTCTTCTGCCGTCGCAGTCACGGCTGTCGCGAAGCCACTTTGCAGCGCTTTTTCAATTTCGTTCCGTTTAGCATTTTTCGAAATACGATGCTTCTTTACAGCTTCTATAAAAAATAACAACAATTCAAATTAGAATTTATTGTTTTAAAATTTTTAATATTGGACTTTTATAAATTTTTTGTTATACAAAAGTGCATCAAAGGTTAAATTATTGAAAGGTTAGAACAAAATATCAACATTCTATTGAATTTTTGTTCGACAATCATGAGAAAAATACGACAAATTAAAATTTTTCGTTATTTTAATTCTTCGACAAGACGCCTGATTGGTTGAAAGACTCGACCAGTTGACCGGCGTTTCTCAACCTAGGATCGCGACTCGTAAGAGTTGCCAAGTCTGTTTTGGAAAGTTGCCACGATACTTTATGCAATTTTTTAAATCTTTCTTTTACAGCAGGCCTGTTTTACTTTTTACCCATTGTGGGTCCTTTGTTATTGGCAAGTTTATCGCGGGCCGCGGGCATATGTAAAATGAAAGTGAAGATGAAAAAAAGTCTTCGTTAGTTGGCGAGGCAGAATCAGGGTATGATAATTTTTTTAGGCTTCACTTTAATTTTACATGCGCAGTTGCACATGTAAAATTAAAGTGAAGCCTAACAAAAATTATCATACCCTGATTCTGCCTTCGCAGCTACATAAAGTTGCACAGCCTAAAAAAATTAACTGAGTTTAATTAAGTTTTGAATATAAAAAATGTCAAACAACAATATGTCAAGGTCTACTCTAATTCATTATTTTTCATCTATATCTGAAGTTACTTGTATTTATTTATTCATATTATTTGCTTGCTGGAATGCTTATAGAACTTATCCAATGATTAAATTGACCGCCATTAGAGATGCACAGATATTGTCCTCTAGTTGTAAATTTAGTGTTTGGTTATATTTTAGGGCTACATATTGTAATATGACGGAAAATTAGAAATACTTCTTAAGAACGTCTAGCAGAAACAACAGATTGACCAAATTAGTAGTAGGCTTTTTAGAACTAAGAACATGCAAGCTATATCCAGTGATGGCCTTACAAAAAAGGGCCCGGTGCAAGAAAAATAAGGGGCCACTTTTTAGTGCATCAAAATAAAATAATCTTTAAAACAAGTCTTTATTTTACAGATGCAAACATCCTGGTGCTATTATAAAGAAATAGGGCAATATTTTGGTTGGAGGGCCACTTTTTGATGTTTTTTAGGAGGGCTGTGGGGCGCTCCGTACGCACCCTAATAAAGTCATCACTGGCTATATCCTAATTAGTTTAAATAAAGATTAATTTTCAATTTGTCAAACTTTTTACACTTTTGTAAACTTGCATTATTTTTGTACTTTTTGAGTAAC
Source organism: Diplosoma virens (assembly GCA_963680785.1). Lineage (NCBI taxonomy): Eukaryota > Metazoa > Chordata > Ascidiacea > Aplousobranchia > Didemnidae > Diplosoma > Diplosoma virens. The sequence continues at coordinate 32,095,188 of OY796895.1, read as the reverse complement.
AATTATGAGGCAAAGTTTATTCTAAAAAAGTTTTCAGCTCTTAATATACTTCAAATGCAGTTTACACAATGTTTTAATAGCATTTAAAAAATGATCGCGTAGAGAATTGCATAATATACATGTACGAATTGGTAATTTTGGAAAGGTTTCGTAAATGAAAAAAGAAATATTCTAAAAGATGCTCGACTGATGTAATATTTGACAGTTGACACCATAATTTAGCCGCTCTTGTAAAGTAATATCAGTTAAAAAATTCAACCAGAAACAATTAAAAATTGGAAAATAACATTAGCAATGTAATCGCAGTGCAGTTTTGGAAAGTGTTAAGAGCTTACCTGAGTCTTGGTTTGATATGTTCGATGGTAAATCCAAAGCTGATGTTGACAACGGTGTGCTAGCAACAAGGAAAGACCCTTCATATATCAAAGGCGAAAAAGAATTTAATCTTAAGGGCACGTCATTAACGGGTTCTTGATTTGATCTCAATAACTTCGTTGGTGGGGAGGGAGGAACAACATCACTATCGTTGTCAGACGAAGAAGCAACAAAGTTAGAATTTGGTCTAAAAGAACAGTTCAACAAATATTTATTAGGTTAATCAGTAATATAAATTTATGCTCAAATTATAGCATAAAAAATTTTTGTAACGGTCTGGCGTAAGAATCTATAAAATATGGTTAAATAACACTGACAAAAAAACTTAAAATTATTCTAATTACGTTTCTGCAACTGAGAAAAACAAAGCATTATTTGGTCATATCATATCACTGTCAACTCTATTCGCCAGGCTTACAGGATAACGAAGCTTTATAAATACAGTGACACTCACGTGTTTACCCCGACTTGCTTACAAGATTCTACTGCCCGGTTAAAATTTTTTATTTGTTTGAATTTTTTACACCGTGATCTGACAGCATTTTAAAGATATTAGCTAAAATTGTCTAGCTGAGGCAAGTATCTTTCTCAAGGATGCAACCGTCGAAACAGTGTTCACTGTATTTCGTTATCCATTAATTAATTGCGAAACCAAAAAATACTGTCACTAAACTTCATTTAATCAATTATGTACATGTATGTATGCACTACATGAAATGGTATATACATTTTTATCGATTTAGAATTTATTTATTGCTTTTGGATTAATATTTTTTATGAAAAATTTACGGATCTTTTGTAGAAAGCCCCCGCCACTAATGCAAAAATGTGAGATTGAGAAAAACAACCCCGCCACGTTTTAAGTACTGCAGATTGCGCTGGCGGGGGCTTTCTATAGAAGATCCAAATTTGCTCAATTTTTTCTAACAAATCGATGTACAGCATGATTAAACTTAATCAGACAACATTGAAATTAAAACTTTGCTTCTTGTTCATTCGCAAAAATACGGAAATCCTGATAGAATTTTTGTTAATAAAATCGTTAAACGTTCAAGTAATGCGAAAAAAGTAACTAGAGAATTTTGAAAATTCCTAATAAAGTAGCGTCTATATTTTATGGATTATGGTTACTTAATTAAAAAATTACTACACTAACGACTTGTCAAAGCGACAAGTGGCAATCCATCTTTGATTAAATTTAGCTATCTTGTAGAAAGAATAAAGTTGACCATGGTCAAAAATCCTTGAAAGTTCCGACGTGAAGAGTGAACTTAATAGGGATATTCCAAATCGAATTTTGAATTCATATAATGTTATATTTAGATGATATTTTTGGTATTAAATAGAAATACTGTGGTGAGCAATCACTGAAAAATAATTGAAAGGTAGTGAGAAAATGGTTATTTATACAGTAGAACCTCGCCGACCCGACCGCCCGCGGGACCGCAGTCAAGTGGTCGCCTTAGCGAGGTGGTCGCGTTATTGAAACCCTAACCCTTACCCTACATTTTAATAAAAAAAATTTGGGACCGCACTGAAATGGTCGTGATAACGAGGTGGTCTTTATATTGGGGTGGTCACCAACCGGGGTTCTACTGTAGTTTGTTAAATCAAATTAAGCGACGCTGCATTAAAGCAAAAGCTGATGCAGACTTTAAAATTTATTTGCACTTTCTCCAAGACTAAAAAACATTTGTCAACAAGAGCGCAGAGTGATTGGTTATCCTACCTATTAGCGCCTCAGTCACTCTCCTGCGAGTCTGGAGGATAAATATAGAGATAAAATAAAAAATTCATTCTACGAAATATTAAATTGTCAACCAAATATCATTCTAACTTGCTAGCAAAAGAACAAGAGTTTTATGTTTGGTTTACTAGTGATCACTGTTAGCACCTGTTACTATACACAAACTGCGTATAGAAATAATATTTTCAGAAATACAAACAAATTTGCCAAAAGAGTGTGTCAAAGTAAAACGGTTTTTAACTACACGTAAAGCAAATCACAAACTATGAAAAACCTCCATCTATAAATTTCTATCTTTCAAAATATATTTTTCATTTGAAGCAAAAAATTAACTGCTTTTTCTATGAAGAACAAAAATTTCTATAAAGAGCAAAACTGCCACAATCAACAAAGAACTCGCCAAATACTTAATCGCTCTATTTTGCAGTCGTCACGATTTTTTTGAGACAACAGCTGTACGAGCTATGGTGTCAATGTTAATCTATGCGATGTTTTCGTCCATTTGTCGACTTGCGTCCTGTTTCGAAAATCTTCAAAGCTTGTTACAAATGAAGTGATACTTTTCAACCATTTCAACATACTTTTCACAATTGATATCTTGCATTTTAACTTTTCTAATCTATAAACAAGGAAAGTGTGTCAGAGATTTTTAATATATTTTGCACCACTTATTGCTGAACCGTTTTCTTCCACAATTAACCTTCCTTCTCTTACTTGTTGATATTTTAAGCTTAATTTTCAGAATCAATTTTGTATTTAAGTATCCGTTCAACAAGGACTATGATTGAACAAGAGCAAATTGCTGTGGTTCATAGTCTGAATTTAATTACCATGTGACGTAAAAAATAAAGATAAAAATAGTAATACAAATTGAAAACTATAGGTAGGTTAAAAAAATAATTATTGAATATGGTTTATTTACTCGACTTTAAAATTGTTTCTTATTTTAACACAAAAAAATTTCTCTTACTAACATTTTGTTTAACTTGTATTTATAACCTCGTTTCTTTGTTCACCAGAAGCGGGCCGTAAAAAGAGGCGCCGGGGACCGCATTCTAGCCCACGCGCCGTATGTTGCACGCCTTCGCTCTAAAGTAATCGAACCCTCATTTTAAAAATTCTTAATGCAAACGTACTAAAACATTTAGTTTAAACATTTTTGGACCTTCATAAATCCTTTATCAGAAACAATAAAAATGCTGTAGTTACCAGTTGTAAAACAAACAAATTGACTCGGGTGGCAAATGCTTTTTTGTAGCCAAATGTTAAGGTTTATACTTGAAATTTTGCATGAAGAAGTAGAAAAAAATCTTCCAAAATGTTAGAATATCTTAGTTGTATCTACATCTTCCAATGTTTAGCCAGGGCCTGCTAATTGGCAATCATCGTTTTTAGAACGATGCAATAAAGAAAAATGCCCCTATCAAGGCATATTGTCAAGAGTACCGAAAGCCCACCATCTGGCTGAACATCAAAAGCCTCGAAATAAACGTTTCTAATAACTATCACTCTATAGTTTTAAGGCACTGATTGTTATCCAAAAGACCTAGCTGCACCACTAATGTGCACATGGGCAGAAAAAAATTATACTTCTTAATTTTGAAGTAACTATAGTTTTTCTGAATGGATATATTTTTCTAAAAACTATTATTCTGGACTGATTACCACTTAAACATTGTGTTACAGCAGGTTTCGAACCCGCTTTAGTTTCGTTTCAGTTAATTTCTCACCTTTGTTATTGTAAGCTTGATTTGCCTTTTTTACTGCGCCTGACGTATTTTTGTTTCTTATAAATTTAAGTTTGATCATTGATAAAACACAGAACACAGATCACAGACCACAGAAAAGAAGGATTGTATTTGTTGATCAGTAAAGTGGAATTGTTAACTTCGTTGAAATTTTGGACTTATTGACAACTGTTTGAACGTCGATAAGAAAGTCGACTACTGTCTGAACGTCGAAAGAATACTGTTGGAAGTTATCATCATTAATTGTACATGTATATTGTATCTTGTGTGTTCTGGGCAGGTGCGAGCCCAAATCAATTAAATATCGTAGCTATCGTAACGTAGCGTCAACGTAGCTATCGTAACGTAGCGTCAACGTAGCTATCGTGAATCGTGTACCGTAGTCAAATTGTATCGTAACGTTATTATTTTCAATTACCTTTTTGTCTTTATTTATATTTGTGTCCTTGTATCGTTGTTTAATTTATTTTCATTTTAATACATTTTACTCATCATTGTTCAGATAGATTTACGCATCATTTAATTAATTAGCTTAAGCACCAAATTCCCCAGTAACACATTGCAAGATTGAATGATTGTGTGGCCGTTAATGGCAAATAAATAAACGTTTTTGTTGATACGTAGGCCTATCTACAAAAACCAACCAGCTGTGATCCTAGAACCGCCCAATTTTTTTATCACTGTCTATACGCTTTGGCCTGCATTTTGATTGGGACTACAATCCCATAACAGTTTCTATGGTGGTGCTTTAATTGAGTGTTTGGGCGAGTATTAACCATCTTGCATTCTTGTTCAATGGTAAAAGTACCACCATTTTTTACTCTGCTGGTCGCTGAAATACTTTTGGAGCTGGATGGTCTACTAAATTGCCGGACATATTTTCGTTAACCAGGTCATTAGGTCTTTTCAATATCTGAGAGAGCACAGACTTCATTGGGATGGTGATAAATGGGGCAAGATGTTACCATAATGTACGCTTTTTGCACCACACTCACAGGCCGCCGTAGAAGCCTGACAATAATCCTGATCTAGCATTTGTTTACGTTTGCCCTCATACTCACTAATTACCATACAGATGTTTCTGGTCACAAGATTAAAAACCCTCACATAATGCCACCGAGGTACGTTTTGCCGGTGCCAAGCATGTTCAATGTTAAATAATGGAATTTCGTGAAGCCCAGTATTGAGTCTTGAGCTACTTTATTGGCAACAAATATACAAGACTGGGACCAGACTTATAAGACAACATCATCAAAAAAGTAGCCAAAAAGACTATTCTTCCAGGTGACCTAGACCGTTTTTATATCATTTTTAGATATTCAACCCACTGCAAAATAATTAAGAAGTTTTCTGGAGTGACACGGGTCAAGGATGAATGCTGTAAAACCATGCTGGCCAGACTTGAAACGAAAAAAAAGAACATCGCTGGTCTGAAGCAATTCTCGGATCATCAACTTTTCACACTCTAATTAAAAACATGGAGCACCTTAGCAAATCTTTTTTACAGGTAAGTCAAGAGTCAAGACAATCCCGCGACGGCAAACTATTTCGTTTTAGATGCATGATGCTATTGTAGATTATCTATTGAGAAAACGAAAGATACAAGGTTGACCCACGTCATCTCGACTCGCCTTTCAAGAGGTACCCTTGCTGGACAACCTTATTAAACTCAGTGAACATACAGGGTGATTCACCGAAGTGTTGACAAATACTTTATTCCATTATTAACTTCGCATTACCTCTTCAGATTGTTATTACATGTACTTTATTCCATTATTAACTTCGCATTACCTCTTCAGATTGTTATTATATATTCTAGAGTAAGTTTTCAATATCAATAAGAATATTTAATCTAGAAAAGTAAGATGGCAAAGACAGTAAATGACAACGTTGAAGGGTATTGCAAGAAAGGACTTCCACCTGCGAAAATTTTCCGGTTGATGAAGCGATTTGTGAGTCGTGGAGGTGTTTACAAGGCTGTGAAGAGGTTCAGGGAGACTGGAAGTTGTGCTCCAAGAATCAGAAGTACTCCTGAAAAACCCATCAGGACAAAGGAACTGATTAAGAAGGTCAGGGAGAGGTTGAGGCGGAACCCTTCAAGAAGCGCAAGAAAACTGGCTAAGAACACCTCTATAAGCGTGAGCACCATGCAAAGGCTTCTCAAGGATGATCTCCACGTCTACCCGTACAAATTTACCAAGAGGCAGCTCCTGTCAAACGCCACTAAGAAGAAAAGGCTTGATAGAGCTAAGGTTTTGATCAAGAGACTTGTTGTTGGCACGCGGCCTCAAGTGCTTTGGACAGATGAGAAGCTTTTCACTGTCCAAGCTATCCACAACCACCAAAATGACAGGATTTGGATTCCAAACAAGGACATGGTGCCAGTTGAACGTTGCAGTTCATTTAGGAGGCAGAAACCTTCTTCCGTGATGGTTTGGGCAGGAGTCACTTCAACAGGCCTGAAAACACCTCTAATCTTTATCGACGAAGGCGTGAAAATTAACCAAACTATCTATCGTCGGATGTTGGAAGAAAAAGTCATTCCCTGGGTTCAAGAAACAGTGGGAGAGGAAGGAATTACGCTTCAACAAGATGGGGCAACCTCCCACACAGCCAAACCAGTCCAGCATTGGTGCAAGACCAATTTTAAAGGGTTTTGGAAGAAGGAAGTATGGCCCCCTTCTTCACCCGATTTGAACCCAATGGACTTTGGGATTTGGTCCATTCTGGAGCAAAAAGCCTGCTCAACATCCCATCCAAATATCGAAACCCTTAAACGAAAACTGAAGGCGTCATGGGAAGAAATTGACCCAGAAGTGGTGCGTGCCACGTGCGCCCAAGTACTTCCACGTCTTAGGCGCCTTGTGAAAAACAAAGGGGGCTACATTGAATAATTTGAATTTTATGTGAAAGCCCATTAAATTTCCATTCTATCTATTAAAAACTTGTTTCTTTTGCCCTTATGGTAAGTTGGATAATTCAGTTTTAATTTGTCAACACTTCGGTGAATCACCCTGTATGTAATTGAAATTTAGCTCAGAGAATTTAATGCTGTTTTACAACACTTATACACCAGGTAAAACTCTTAGCCTAGATTTCATCTGCTTTGAACATGCATTATAATCTATTGTGGAGCTGTTGCACGTGACTTTTTTGGTTACGTCATTGCTTCAAAGTTTTCAAAATCTAGAGAAGAGCGCTTGCAGTCGCGATCACACAATTAAACCCTGAGGAGAGCACAAAAAGTTATCAGCCGATATCTCTAGTTGGTGTTCCCTACACCAGAGGAGCCTGTCTAACCCCGCAATAAACCTCTTTTATTGGCTCTCTGCTTCCTCAAGACAAGCACCGAGTGGTTTTGCGCAAACAACATCGAGGGTTGAAAAGAAGCCCAGTGCTCTCTTTTTTCATCTGACAGTTCTATATAACATTTATCTGTTATCGTTGCTTTACCAACATATGCTTTTACGGTACTTCTATAGTATTAGCACATGTTCCAAACAGTATCGTATAGGGGAGGGGGTATTACGCCATGCCTCCCTTTGGAGATCAGTAGTATGAGAAATCAGAGATAGCTTTGAAATAAAGACTTTTTTTATACATCACTACGTTTTTTGGACGAAAAACTAACAAAACCGAGACAGATACAAAGTAAAGGCTATTTTCTACCATTTGAAAAAGTGATTTTACGCTAAGTAAATTTGATTGTTGCTGTTATACCTTCATCCCTTTCAAAAATCCTCGGTACGCCTTTGGTTCCAAATGATAATAAATCTGTCTGGAAAAGAAGTTTCGCCTTTGCTACCAGTCACCACAAGCAAAGCAAGCTCCACTTTTTGAAAAATTTTCTATAGATTAGTTTTGAATCCCTTCTGTTTTACTTTTATACATACTCGTACAATCTGTCTTTTATAACCAATGGAAAATATGCTAATGTTGACAACTTGGTCACTACGCATACTGCATACCAGTTTAAATGAACTTAGTTTAAACCTTTATTAGTCATCTTTATTTCACTATCAACCAATCCAAGTTCTTGACTCCTGGAGGTTGCTTTTAAATTTGTTACAATTTTTGGGTTGCATTTGGTTTGAAACTGTTCCTATAAAAGATTATAAAGTGTGATTATTTACAATTGTAAGCGTTGAGTAAAGATCAAAAAAGGTTCGGATTGGTAAGTGAGAATTTTTTAGCTTTCATGTGATATTTGAGTGCATTCAAATTACCAAAAAATCAAATTTATGGCTCAGTGGTATAGAAATTAAATTACTTTTATTATAGAGTTTTGATACTACTCAGTAGCAAAAAATGTGAACCCTTAAAAGAATGTAAGCAGTGAAGGCTTTACGAAAGGAAGGCCTGGTGCAAGAAAAAAAGGGAGCCTCTTTTTAGTGTGTAAATTTTTTTTGTTCCAAAAACGTCTAAAAAAAAGTCAGCACTTTTAATCGAATCTATACTTTCGTCTTAAAAGTTAAGGTAAAGACAGGGGAGCCACCATCATGGTACTACTATGAAAAAATAAAGCAATATTTGGGTTAGGGCGGCCACTTTTTGACGTTTTTTAGGGGTCCGGCTGGGGGGCCGCTCTGTTTGCACCACACTAAAGCCATTATTAAATGTAAGAAATTTTCCAAAAAATTGCAATTGGCGTCACTTAGCGTTTGTTTTATTGTGATAACACTTCCATAAAGAAGTAGTATATATAATGCATTAAAATGTTTACCCTACAATAAATAAATTTTTGAGCTCTAAGCGAAATTATTTTTATTAAAAGTCTGAACCTATAAGAGTTAAAAAAACATTTAGGCAACCTCAAAAATCGTTTGCTTGAATTGTCATAAAGCTACTACAAAACCTTGCTTAAAAAGTTCAGACGGGGCTCGGTTGGACCAACCAGGTATATTGCGTTATACCGGCGCGCCCCATAGATCGGACACCAAAAAACGCAAGATCTGATAATTTAGTATGATTTATTGAATTGATTGAGGCTTGATGATAATTGTTATTCTAACGAAACATTTTTTTGTTCGGTTTTTCTTCGTTAAACACGACTTAATAGAAAGCAAAGTTAAAAGCCGTAAAATTTTAAGTTTCGAAAATTTGAACAATTTCAAGCAAAAAGTATTTTAACACCCACTCTAAAAATATAGATTTGATAAAACTTTAACAAACGTAAATACTATTAGGCAAGCTTTTATACTTTGCTTGTGACAGGGCGTCATAAATGACCTTAATTTGAGAAACGGCGACATCGCAAGGACGTTAATCTTTATGTAAGTGGGCGTTGTTCAAACTGATTCACCAATAACCTTTTAGCACGCTATAAAACAAAACGCGGTAAAATAGTGCTGGATTTAAATCCCAACAACTTTTCAACAGTTAAAAAAAGTTCTGATCTCGCACAAACAATCGAGATTGCAGAGGTGAGTATTGGCAGATGCTGTAGCGTCGTTTCTTTTGTTTTTATGCGATGTAGGTGCTGTGGCAGTGTTGCTAGATTTTATAAATGAAGCTATCCCTGCTTCTTTCTTTTTTAAAATCAAGCCTAAAATCAAACTGTTTTGTAATTTTCCTTTGAAGCAATAGCTTATAATTGTCCAACCGAAAACAATTAATTTTCGCTTTTAATTTTAACATTCAAAAGAACCCGGTGCCATCAAAAAGTACTTATACCAAATAACGATAGCAAAATATAACTTTTGTTTGATCTACATTAACGCAATTCGCACACTACATAATCTTTTACAGATTTTTCGATCCTGCTTTTTGTTTTAATAAATTTAGCGCCACGCTCTGATGGCTGCTTGCAGAGACGAAAAACAGCTTTGAACTGTTTATAGCTTCAACACCACTAGAAAACCAACTTTAGAGAAAGTAACTCTTGCAAAGCACTTTGTCTTTCTGTTGATTTAGTTTACCAGTTTTTAACGTTTGCAGGCATTCCAAACCCTTACCATAGTTTTTAAGTTTTTTTATTAATTTTTTTTGAAGTGTTGTTTTTTTGTATGTGTCTCTTATTCCGTGTAGCTTTTGCTGTTTTGTTTTGTTTTCTGTTATGGACCATGAGTCTAATTTAAATAAAATAAAAAATTAACTCTATTCTTTAAAATATCAAAAAATATGTTTAATAATCAGCATGGAACCCGCACTGAACCTGTACAGTTTTCTACCTAAATGGCCCACTAGAAACCCGCATAACTCCTGCATAGCAAATCTGCATGGGACCCGCACAGTTCCGGCACATGGCTTCTACTCGAAAACTTCTAAACATATATTTCAACTTTGTTTGATAAACTGTAAAGGACCTGCACAGTTCTAGCGCGGGCTTTGCACTTGCACTGGTGTTTTCAAAAACTTTATTCAGACAACACGACTAGCTGCACGGGATACGCACAGGATCTGTACAGGTTTCCTACTTTAATTGCCCACTTGAAAGCGGCATAAATCCTGCATAAAAAACTGCACGGGACCTGCACAGTTCCTGCGCATGATTTCTACATGTAAACCTCAAGTAATATTTTAAAATTTTATCTGAGAAACTGTAAAAGACCTGCAAAGTTCGGGCGCAGCGGCTTTGCACTCGCAATGGTGTTTTCAGAAATCTTAAATCTGTACAAAATCCTGAGCAGGACCAACATAAAGTTTTAATTATTTTTTTTGTATTCTTAAAAATATCCAAAAATATATGTTAAAAACTGCATGAAATCCGCACAGGACTTGTACTTAAATTGCTCGCTTGAAATCTGCATAACTCCTGCATAGAAAATTGTACAGGACCCGCACAGTTCTTGAACAGGATTTCTCCATACGAACTTCAAATAATGTTTTAAAACTTTATCTGGGAAACTGTGAAGGACCAGTACAGGACCAACAAGTTTTTAATATATTGCTTTGCATTATTGAAAATATAAAAAAATACTTTTTATAAACTGCATGGGACCCGCATAGGACCTGTACAGTTATCCTACTTGGATTGCCCACCTGATACCCGCACAACTCCTGCATGGAAAACTGCACAGGACCCGCACAGTTCCTGCACGTGATTTCTACATGCAAACTTCAAATAATGTTTAAAAATTTTATATGATAAACTGTGAAGGACCTGCACAGGATCAACAAGTCTTTGTTACTTGCTTTACATTATTGAAAATATAAAAAAATACACTTAATAAATTGCATGGGACCCGCACAGGACCTGTACAGTTATCCTACTTGGATTGCCCACCTGATACCCGCATAACTCCTGCATGGAAAACTGCACAGAACCCGCACAGTTCCTGCACGTGATTTCTACATGCAAACTTCAAATAATGTTTAAAAATTTTATATGATAAACTGTGAAGGACCTGCACAAAACCAACAAGTTTTTTTACTTGCTTTACATTCTTGAAAATATAAAAAAATGTACTTAATAAACTGCATGGGACCCGCACAGGACCTGTACAGTTATCCTACTTGGATTGCCTACCTGAAACCCGCATAACACCCGTATACCAAACTATACAGTACCTGCACAGTTCCTGCACGTGATTTCTAGATGCAGACTTTAAATAATATTTTTAAACTTTATCTTAGAAACTGTGAAAGACATGCACAGGACCAAGAAGTTTTTGTTACTTGCTTTACATTATTGAAAATATAAAAAATACACTTAATAAACTGCATGGGACCCGCATAGGACCTGTACAGTTATCCTACTCGGATTGCCTACCTGATACCGCATAACTCCTGCATGGAAAACTGTACAGTACCCGCACAGTTTCTGCACATGATATCTACATGCAAACTTCAAATAATGTTTTAAAACTTTATCTGAGAAACTGTGAAGGACCTGTACAGGATCAACAAGTCTTTGTTATATTGCTTTGCATTATTGAAAATATAAAAAAATACACTTAATAAATTGCATGGGACCCGCATAGGACCTGTACAGTTATCCTACTTGGATTGCCCACCTGATACCCGCATAACTCCTGCATGGAAAACTGCACAGGACCCGCACAGTTCCTGCACGTGATTTCTACATGCAAACTTCAAATAATGTTTAAAAATTTTATATGATAAACTGTGAAGGACTTGCACAGTTCGGGCACGGGCTTTGCACACGCATTACGTTTTAAAAACCTTATTCGGAAAATACAACAAACCGAACGGGACCCGCACAAAACCTGTACAGGTTTTTGGTTTTAATTGCCCACTCAAAACCCGCATAATACCCGAACAGCAAAACTGCACAGGACCCGCACAGTTCCTGCACATAATTACTACACCAAAATTCACCTAAAAATTTTGGCACTTGCTGTCTACCAAACTGTACCGGAACCGCACGGTTCCTGTACACGTCTGCTATTGACGATAGCCCACTTGAAAACTGCACTTTACCCTCGTGAAAACTGCATCGGACCTCTACCGGGCCCTTACGGTTTTGGCTTGCCCGCACGAGCCCGCATTGCCCACATATTACCCTCAAGGGCCCTGCACGGGCATGTTGGCTGGGTCTTCCCTCAGAACAACTAAGTTGCACTTATCTATGATTTTGATTTTTTTAATGATAGACATTGCAGTTATCTTATCTGATATGTAGTTGCAGTCAAGTAAAAGGACAAGTTTATTAATTCATTAAATTAATTGTTTAAAGTTTTTTCAAAAATCTTAAACCGAATTTTGCCTTTTAATCAAAAAAATTCTTTCTTCTAATTACAGATAATCTGGTGTATTTTCTTTCCCAGAATAATGTTTATACAGTATATTATTAACTTTTTATCAGAAAAACATAAAATTATAAGTCATGTAGTAGAGACCTTGTTTTAACTCAAAAAGTTCAACAGGGAAGTGTTCAGAAGTTTTTTAAACAGACATTGTCATAACAGTACAAAGACACATCAGTGAAATGCCTAAGGTCTTATTCTAACAATGCAATGCAGTTCAGGTATCTTTTTATGTTAACAAAACAACGTGTTGAAAGAATCCTTTAAAACCTTTATTATTTTTAAAATAAATCAGAATTTTTAAGAAAATGACGTAATTAAGAAGCTGTAGCAAAAACCTCCAATCTATAAAAATATTACGTCTTCTCTGATATCCAATTGAAGTCAAATGTAAGGACAAGTTTACTGTTTCATTAATTTCTTTAAGAAGGCTTTGCAGTTTTTCTAATTAATTCGATATTTATAATGTACAACCTTAAGACTAAAAATTTGTATACAAATCTTGATTTTTTTGTGAACATGATATTTAAAGATCCTGTGTTCAATTCTTAATTCATCTATTAACCGGGAGATCTTGCGCTTAATAATCTGTTGCAAAGGTTTATCGTATTGACATTTTAAACATATCTAAAAATAGATTATATAAATTTTTGGAAATGCTTGCATAATGTTAATAACAAACGATTTTGTTTTTAAAGAAAATTTAATAATTCAAAGTTTAAACTCGCATTGCATAGCTCTGCATGATTTTTTGTGTTTTTTATTATTTTCTTCATTTAAAATCTAATTTAATTAATGATAACAACATTTTTCATATTAAACTAAAATTTATTAACTAAAACTGTAGTGATTAATTTGATGGACAAAATATAATTATATATTTTCACATGAAATCCAAGTATAGTTGTTGTATAAGTTGTAAAATTTGGTTTCAAACGTAGATTTGAACTTTTTTATGCTCCATTTCTATATATCTTCGAATTTCACAACTTGTTGTTCCATATCGCATGATCACGTAATATTACCTTCATTTTCAAACAACGATGTGTCTTTGCCGCAGATCGTAATTTATAAAGTTACTCTCTCAAAAACATCAGTTAGATAACTTAAGCCCGTCAAGAGCTCGTTCAATTTGCATTTTTTATCTATCAATTTGCAATTTCCACTTTAAATCTAAACTTAACTTTTACTTTTCACATAAAATCAGGCCAAACCGATGAAAGACTAAGCTTGATCCGGGCTTCTTTGACAAGTTTACAATAATATTTATTGTTTTTACACGTGATGGCACTGACTCAATGCTTTTTTGCCCTTAAGAACTTAAGAATTCGATTGCGACAATTTACAACTGTCTTGACAATGACGTCAAAAATACGCATTCTATTCTAATCAAATTAGAAAGGAAATTTGTATACAACATCGTTCGGATCAGTTATCATTTGAACTGATCAAAAAATAAGCATCGCCTTAACCAAGGTGAGGAGGCATAAAACCATCCGAGCTTTAATTGTTATGAAACTGTTTTATTGTGGTAATGTCAATTAAAGAATAACCCCCTCCTCGGAAAAAGGATTTTGCTTGATGTCAAACTAAAAAAAACGACTTTCAATATTATCAATGTAAGTTTTCGGTTTTCAGTTGATGTTACCAATAAAATATTACGGTTTTTAGAAATGCCATTGAAAACTAAAACTTTACTAACATTATCAATAAAAACTAAGCATCTAACACCAGAATAAGTACGCGAAAGTTTCTCAGAAATAAGCTTATTAAAATCTTCTGAGACAAAATTCATAAAAATCTAGAAATAAGTAAGAAATGGTATAGCTATAGCAGAGCTATAGAGGCTATTGTACCTCCTGATAGCACAAATAAGCAGCTGTAAATGTTTTAAAACTTTTTTTTAATTTTTTTTTAAAAATTTTTATCTCTATATATCTTCCTGACTCGCAGGAAAGCGACGGAGGCGCTAATACATAGGGTAAGCAATTACCCCGACCTGGTTCCGGAGATGCCAAGATATTGCTGTCCGCTATTAATTTAGTACAGGTATTACTGTATTTTGGAACTGTTTGCCAAGATCACAAAGCAGGGGAAAGTGCGGTAAAGTGTCTTTCCCAAGGACACAACAGAATGGCGCAAGTGGGTTTTGAACCGAGACCATGTTGATCACTTGTATTTTGAAGTCTCGATATTGAAGAAAAGTTTAGAAACGTTGGCCGAAGTCATTCATTACTTTTATCTTTATTAATTAATATTGCTAGATATTGCATAAAACAGTAATGTTTCGAATTTGCGTACAAGGATTTCCCATTTTTTAGCTTGGAAAAAATTGGAAAAAAGAAAAAAAGCATAAAATCTAACCCAATTTTAAGATTTCGGAAAAAAACAAAAGATTTTTTAGCATGAAACAAAAGAAGCCAAACATGAAAATTCAGCATGGCAAGAATGCAATTAAACTAGATTTTTACTCGGAGCATAGGATTTGGAACATTTAACTAATTTCAGAATAAAAAGTATAGCCAATATATTTTAAAACATAGTTTATTCAGGACGTTTCAGAATTATAACTCATTCCATTATCAACTAGATTTTTACTAATTTTAAACAAGTAAAGAAATAAAAAATAGTATTGTACGTCGTCTCATTGCTCAACTACAGTATACTAGAACAGTGAGTATTATGGCAAATTTTTGTCAATAAAGTCAATTTCTGTTTAGTAAACTTCATCAACGTGGTTATTGGCAGGAATCCTGAATGTAAGGAATACTGTACATTTGAGATTCTTGATTTGATAGGTCAATAAAAAGTCAGTTTTTCACCCATAAGTGAATTTTTTATTTTTAGGGCAATAAAGTATTTTTTAAATGTAACATATTTTATTAAAATGTTTTCTTATACTGGTGAGAAGAACTGACTTTTAACGACTGTTTCTGTTTTAGTTCACAATATTTTCCAATTTTTTGCAATAGTGATTGCTACCCCATGCTGCAATAGACCTTTTTGCGTTAAATTATCAGATCGGAATGAGGAAAACACAAATCCCAAGACGGATGATTTGCACTGTCGGCTATGGTTATTTCGGCAAGTTAGGACGATCTAGCATTCATTTTTTGTTGCCCATCAAAGCTTAAGTTTTATCTTTTGTGTTTTGTTTTAGCATTAATTGTAGTTATTTGTGAGAAAAAATTTGAAATTGTTAGATATTGCACTGTTTTTGTGTGTGTAGAAAGATATCACAGACTTTACTTGGTAATCCTAAGGAACCAGTTGAGCAAGGTAACCGATGCCGTGAAACAAAGCTGTGTCTAATTTTATTTTATTTCGGCTCAAGAAGTAGTTCGCTATGAGCCTGAAGCTTTTCTACAGTTGGCTTCGGCTAAATTCTAATTGATTCGTTGAAGACTTTCCTCGGCAAACAAACAGAGACTACTGTCTCTAACTAAAACAAATATATTATAAAAAAAATCACGACTTACGACCGACGAAAATTCTCTTCTGCGCTCTGCCACAACAAAGTAAAAATCAGCGCTGCATCTTAATTCATTCAATGCAAATAATTCTACCTTCGTAGAACCAATCTCCAAACACTGGCGCAAAAACAATTATAATACGTATCAATGCGATACGATCAAAGGGTCCTTCGCCCACGCTCTGCGCCAAAACCAACGCTAAACCAGATTACATTATTTTCTCTCTCGTCGTTCGTCGCCCGTTGTCTCAATCGAGCGAGCGTAGATATACAGTATATAAACAAAAGGTCACATGACGACAAATCGGCTTGAATTATCTCAAAAACGCTTTGTTCACGTGCGTAAAAATCAGAACGTTTTTTCCATGGTCAGCGCGAACATTCGAGAATTGCATTTACTCGGTCATACAATACAGACAAAGCGCATTACGTCATCACCGTCTGCAAAAGAAAAGGGAAAGATGCATTTGAACAAAAGCGGATATTTAAATCACATAGCTTAAAAGCGATTGTAACTTGCCCAAGCGATTTCTACGTCGTAATAAAACTTTAAATTACTTCAAGACGGAAAACTATATTGCCATAACTTAAAATTATTTTAAATAAAGTGTGACAAAAGAGTAAGCACAAAAAGGTCTTGCTTAACAAATTTTTTGTGGCACATTGTTAAAAAATTTATATCTTATTTTATTATGTTAGTTTTTCAGAATTGAATTAATTTATAGACATAAGTTTTACTTTTAGTCATGATGAACCTTTCATAAAAAATACAAAAAATAGCATCTTATTTTTAAAAATTGAACTCGACTAGGCTTCAAAATCAATCAAGCTTTTGTGGCACTGATTTTACAGAAGATCTTTCATGGGGATCTCGCGAATTGCAGCAACATATTACCTATTAAATATCGCGTTAACTATAAACTATGTCTTATGGTCTACAAAATATTGAATAATTTGGCACCAGAATATCTTTCCGACCTGTTTTATGTATATAAACCTTTTCGAAAAAATCTCAGATCAGAAAATGACCATACAATTATTAATACTGGGCATCACATTGAAAGAGCGATTTCCAATAAGATGTCTGTAACTGGGAATTCACTGCCGATAGATTTACGTTCTTGTACTCATCTAAATGTATTTAAGGAAAATTTTAAGACTTATTATTTTAGAATTGCTTTTGAAGTGTAAACAAATTAATCTTTACCTCTTTTGATATTTTTGATGTAGTTTTACCTTGTTTGTCATATTTAACCTGATATTTGCAAAGTTTTTTACCTCTTTTGTTATTGTTAATGGAATATCTGGAAAGTATTATATTGTATAACATTGTCAACACAGATATTTTATTATTTTTTCGTAGTGTGTACAACTTGTCTTTTTTGCTTTTGTTGTTTGTTGTTGTTTTTATGTTTTGGTATGCCACTTCTATTTTTTGCCACTGTATTTTATTTTTTAACTGATACTTTTTCCGTTCTGAGACCATATGACTTTAAAAATCTCACGGTATAGTGCGGTCTACAAAAACATTGTTATTATTATTATTATTACTATTATTATTATTAATTGCCATTGAACAGTTTTCCTAGCGCTTCTCATTTGCAAATCCCAGATATTTCGTTTGCTACATCAAGCGGAAGCACTATAGGTTTGCCAGAATCACTGCTAACTCTGCCAGCGCCTTAATGATATGAATAAAATTACTTTTGGCCTATATTCAACTGAACGAGAAAATGCACCCTCATGAGATTCTTTAAAATTCACATAGAGTGTCACTTTGAAACTGCATATAAAGGGCCATGAAGATGTTATGTTTGATAACCTGTCAATAATCCAATTTTGTGACTTTTCTAGTCATTTCTTAACAGTTTATTTATTTTTTGATGTTTTCTAGTCATTTCCTAATAGTATATTTTTTTCGATGTTTTCCAGGAGGTCCCCTTATTATCATACCTTTAGTCTGTAATATGGTCATTTCCAAATTTTTTTCATAACATCGAATTTGTTTGCACAATTTTGTTGATAATTTCAATCTAGTTTATACAGGCTACGTCATTCAGCTACTTTTATTAATTTTGGCTTTTGACTTTGATAGTTAGAATTCCAATTTTCCAAAAGAGTTTACAAAAGAATTCTCTTATGCTTTAATCTTCTCTTTTCAAGTTTTTGACATTCTGTAAAATCAAACCATAAATTTAATCTTTAGATCTTAAGATTTTTTTGACATGTTGCAAAATCAAACGGTCAATAGCAAGACTTTAATAATCAAAACAGCTGTTTGGGGAAAAATTTTATTCCCAATAGTAATTTTGTATTTTTATATTTAGACCAGGGGTGGGCAAACTACAACCCGCCAGGTCCTCTTGTGCGGCCCGCGAAAGCCTCAAGGAAATACCTTTACTCTGTCTTTAATTTCAATCGTGATGATTTTTATACTAAAAAAGGTCATGACCTTTAATCAATGTCCAAAATTTGGGATCACTGCGTTTGGGGACAAAAATGGGATTTGGGACATTGATTGAAAGTGATATTATTTTTTTTAGAAATTACTTTATTTTTGTGACGAAAATTAGGAAACCCGAGACCGATTCAAAGTGAAGACCTTTTTTTTTTCAGAGATCATTATAATGCGTCCCGCTGATGAATTCAACTTCTGAATTTGGCTCTCAAGCTAAAAAGTTTGTGCATCCTGGATGCGCCAAGCTAACCTTTGCCATTAACTTTCTTCTAATATTTTATGACAAGATACTTTTTCTTTTTACAACTTGAGAACCCGAACTATGTCTTAAATTTTTCAAATGCTTTATGATTAAATAAACTTTTTTTTCAAATTAGCTAGTTTGATATTTGTTTGCACTTCACCAAATCATTTTCACCACTAGGGCTAATTGTCCTGCTGTTGAAAATTATTGCAATGCGGTTGTAAACCGCAAAGTGTCTCTGTAATATTGGTCAAAATCCAATGAGTCTTTGTTCTTTTACACAATAATGCTATTTGCCTTGATAGTAAGAAGTTAAATTACCCTTGTGTGTGCGTTTTTTTTGATCAGTTGAATATACTATAGGCCAGTGTTCTTCAAACTTTTTTCATCGCCACCCATTTTCCACGGTCAAATTTTTTCGCGACCCCTAAAAAAAGGTCTTCATCTAGAATCAATCTCTGATTCCGCTATTTTCGCCCCAAAATCAAGGTGTTCTCTAAACAAAAAGGTCTTCGCTTCGACTTAATCTTGTATTTCGCTACTTTTCTTCCAAAATCATCGTAATCTCTAAAACTCCAAAATTTAAAATCTCTCGCGACCCCCATTGAGCCTCTTCGCGACCCACCAGCGGGTCGCGACCCCCAGTTTGAAGAACACTGCTATAGGCTAAAAGTAATTTTGGTCATATTTATTAAAGCAATGGCAAACTTAGGAGTGATTTCCTACTCATGATTCTATAGTTTGTGAAAGCTTTCAAACACGTGCTTGTGACATTACAGGCCTAACTAACAACAAAATCTGCTGCACTGCTAAGTTGCAAACAAAAAGTATAGCCTACTGAAATGTAACTAAAAATGCAAAACATTTAAAATGCGTTTTTAAATAAACGCTGACTTGATCGGTAAAAACAAATTCATATACAGAATCAGCGCCCCCAAATTCGCAAAGTGCACTTATTCTTGTTCTTGCTTTTTTTGAAACTCAAAATTTATTGGACAGTGTAATCAGAAGAAAAATTTTTTTTCTTTTCGTTTTAAGATTTTTTTTGTCGATAAGTGACAACAGCACAATCACTGATATTAAAAAATTGACAATTTTTGTGCTATAATAACGTATCTGCAATATTTAAAGAGATTTCAGCATAAACTTTGTTGCAAAATTAAGTACTGTAAACAACTCAAAATAATCAGGTAAACGATGAACTCAAAGGTAGAAGACAAAAAACGGTATAAATTAAATAATAAAGTTAAATATACTTAACACAAATATGATCAATAGTTCAACTTGCAATTATAGTTTTATAAAGTTAAATTCTTTTTTCAGTTTAACACGGCCATATTTGGTTCTCCATCAATTAGGTTGTTGTAAAAATTATAATAGTTTATTGTTAACACCAAAAAATGGCACAAATCTTTCTGATCGGCCAATTTTTTGGCACATAAATTTATTTGACGCGTGTATGTAGCTTGATTATAACTTTCTTTTTGTTGAAATTTTTGTGTCATCGATACTCGCACCACTTTTTATTCTGTATTTTTACTGACAAATGTAAATAGATTTGAAACGTTTCCTCGTCGTTTGGAAGGGCATTTACTCCACGTCAGACATTAACAGGAATGGGGCCGAAGGTTTATCCTTTTACTAACCCAGGCTGCTGTACTGCCTGGACCAGATGCTGGCAGTAATGGTGTTGAGCCAGCATCCAGTTTCGTCATCTAAAACTATCGGACCGAGTGCTGCATGTGGTGCCCGATGTATGGAACACGCTATTAGAACGTGATCAGCGGTTTGTTTAAAAGCGCCTAACTCGCAATTTGGTGAAGAAGCGAGACCCCATTTGTGCATGGACGAATGGAATCGCCCAACACTATTTCGCATGCGATTGAGCTTGACCAAAGCTGTTTGGGGCAAGCTCATTCCAACAGGCCTGGCACCGGTCCTGGGTAAGAAAACACGGAGCCTGGATGTACTCTCGCTGTACTCCGCGTTCTATCTATAATTCGTCTACTGAGAAGCTTAGATGCCAAGTCGGGCAAGATTGTTTAAAAGGTTTCCCGCAGCTGGCACAAACGGGTGTCTAGATCTTAGTCTCTCTTGGCGAGTATCTAAAGACCCACTTAAAAGACCATGCAGGATATGATCAGGGTCCAGGCATCTACAATAAGCCAAGGAGAGCGTCGCTCCTAGTCGGCAAAGATCAGCTGGCTGAAAGTATTGGTAAGTGGTCCGTTGGAGTGGGACGTAGGCATTCAATGACTATGGATTTGAAAGAAACAACCAAACTAACAATGTTTTCAACTGTGCTATTTTGACTGCTATTTTCTTTTTCTTTAACATTTTACAAAGTAAGATTAGCGATTGGGTTGTAGTGAAATGATCGCCGCCAACCATCTTTTGTGCATGCATTTGTCTTGATATTGTAAAGTTTTCGGAAAATGTATTTTCACACTCTGTATCACGCTTCGCTACTGAATCAACTTGCAGCACTTATCCGCTTGCTGTACAGTCCTTATCTTTTCCTGTTGCAACCGTCACGTTATAATTTCTTATTTCTTCGTATTTTGTATTTATACTGCCCTTTCTTTGTTCCCCAAAGTAATTGTTGGCTGATCGCGCCATCAAGATTGTTACAGCTTTTCGTGTAGTTATCTTTGTGCCGCTCTCATTGATAGGATATAAGCTCGCTCACGCAAACATTTGCCGCTTGGTTCGCTGTCAGGATTCATAAAAGAAAATTAAAAATAATTTTGACTGCATGTCACACTTTATTCCTAATAATTTTTATCATGGCGATGTAGCTTACTTTCCGCCATAAAATAATCCAAAGTTTTGCTATAACACAGAAATCGCTTGGGCGAGGGATAATCGCTTTTGTACTGTGTTATTTAATTATCTGCTATCGCAATTGTTCGAATGCAACTTTCTTTTTTCTTTCACCAGACGGTGATGACGTAATGCGCTTTGTCTGTATTGTGCGAGCGAGTTAATGGCATGTTCTGGAATGTTTTCACTTACCATGGAAACGCGTTCTAATTTTATTCACGTGACCAAAGCGTTCGAGACAGTTCCAGCGATTTGCGTCTCGTGACCTTTTGTCTATATCAGTGATGGCGAACCTATGGCACGCGAGATCATAAATACTGGCACGCGACGCATTCCGAAAAAACGGCGCAAAATGTTTTTTATTATAAACTTACGGCCATCTTTAATCCTATCGTTATTCAAAACCAGCTTCGATTAAAGCCCTTGTGGAATCATATCATATATGGTTATTATCTCACTCGTTTTATTAAATATTTCCACGGATCAGTTGTTCTTGAAAAGATGCCAAGTGAAAAGCAGTTACAATCACATAATGAATCCATTATTACGTATGGACCTGCCAATGACGACACAGTTCCATTTTACCAAGACAATTATAGTTTTTACAGTACAGTGCTCAGGTCGTGTACCACTGTAACAGTCCTCTAGCCAAGCGGTTTTTAACTTGAAGCAGAGTCGTATTTAATTATATCTGTTAGTTAGCCTAGCATAGTTTAGGTTAACTTATTTAACAGTTAAACAGCTTGAATGTATACTAAAGGCAATACAACTGCTCTGAACATTTTGTTCAGCTACAGCTACTGTAGTTCCTGAAAATGTAAGAAGTAGACGAAAGCTCGAGTGCAGAGTGCGGTTTTGATGAGTGCAGTTGTAACTCGAAAAGTTCAGTAATGTTTGTGAACACTGCGGGCGTTTTAGGTTTGTTTTTTTATTCAAGCAATGGCGGCAAAGTAAACTAACATTTAAGATAAGTTTATTGCTGTCGGGCGCTAATTTTTTGCTGTTAAGGAGCTCATTACGACATCACCTGGTGATACACGAAAAAAAAGGAATTAAGGCTAGTTGAACAGGAATTCGCTCAGGCAGTGGGAACGTGATCAAAGTGGTACCTACAAAATATGCATGTGCACTTGGTGCATTATTACAAGTGCACAGTATGTATATTTGTAGCCCGGAACAAAGCGATAGTAGGCCTATAGTCGTGCGTTGGCTACGCATGATCTATTTATCACAAGTTTTGGCCGCGGTAGTTTGTGTCTAATCTAAACGTTTTTGTTTATTGAAAACTGATGTTTATGAAACGGCTGGCACGCCGGGACAGACAAATTCATTTCGGGCTGCAAATGTGGCACGCGGCCTCGAAAATGTTCGCCATCACTGGTCTATATAAATGTGCGCTCGATGCATGAATGAGAGGGCGAAGCGAGAGGCGACGGCGAGAGAAGAGAGTTACACGTTGGTTTTGGGCATAGAGCGCTTGCGAAGGATTCTTTTATCGTATTATAGTGATAAGTGTTGAATTTATTTTACGCCAGTGCTTTGGAGTTTCGTTCTACGAAGGTAGAATCATTTGTGGTAATCGAATTAAGTAGCAGCGCCGATTTTCGCTTTGCAGCTTGGCAAAGCACGGAAGAGAATTCTCGTCAGTCGAAAGTCGCAAATTTTATAATAAATTCGTTTTAGTTAGAGTCAGTGGTCTCTGTTTGTTTGCGGAGGAAATTCTTCAACGAACCAATCAGAACTTAGCCGAAATCAACTGTATAAAAGCTTCAGGCTCATAGCAAACCACTTCTTGAGCCGGAATAAAATAAAATTAGACACAGCTTTGTTTCAGGGCAGGTATTCGGGTTACCTTGCTCAACTGGTCCTTTAGGATTCCCAAACAGGTCTGTACAACTGCAAATATTGGCTGACTGTAGTTGACGCGACAGAGAGCTAACAAGCTTTTCTTTTTATTTATCGCTATATTTATTCTCCTGACTCGCAGAAAAGCGACAGAGGCGCTAATATATAGGGTAAGCCATTACGCCAACCTGCTTCCGGAGATGACAAGATATTGCGGTCCGCTTCTAATTTTATAGAGATACGACTATAATTTAGAACTGCTTGCTAAGACCACCAAGCTGGAGAATGTGCAGTAAAATGTCTTTCCCAAGAACACAACGGAATGGCGCAAATGGGTTTCGAACCGAGACCATGTTGATTATACGCTTTAACCATTCGATCATGTTTAATGGCGAAATCATCGCCTAACTTGTTTAGAAAATAGTTTTGTCCGTTTGAATTTTAAACTGAGACTTATTGCTATAAAAGAAGTACAAATTCTACTTGCTTGCCAAAGGAACTCAGCACAGAGTCATCCAATGAGGCATTACATTGGCTCTTTTCTTCAAAAATACAGAAAAAGGATTCAAATTCGTATGAATCCTTATCTGCACTTTTTCAGGAAATAAAATTTTTAACAGCAGCACTGAAGATGATTTGACTTTGTTGTGGAATCGGAAAGCCTTTTTGATGTAGCCTACATTATAGCGAAAAATTTATGCACGCCTTTAATTGAAGACCTTTTTTGACAGTTCCCAGATGGTTTAAACTCTTACGGGGTTTTCAATGGATTGCTAAGTTCTCACTACAAATATTATTAATTTATATAGCTTTCAGGAAACATTGCTTTGATTTTTTGACCGATGGATTGAATAACGTTTTGATTGATTGCTGTAACTCCCTGGTAAGAACTAAAAAATCGTTGTCTAAAGCATAACCGTAACTGCCGGGGGGGAAGGGGGGCAATTGCCCCGCCAAGTTTTTAAAATTTAAGCAAAATTAAAATTTTTCGGGCAGTGACAAGAAAATATTTGGCAAGAGCATAATTTTTCGGGCAGCGGTATGAAAAATTTGGGCAAAGTCAGGGGTTTCAGGGCATTGACATTGATCAAGTGCAAAAATTAGTTACCAAATTTAGGTGAAGACACTTTTTTTTTCCGTCCGAGAATCTCAGACAATTTTTTTGTCCTATCCATAAAGTATTAGAAAATCATGATTTGGGCAAAACTTCATTGCCCCCCAAAAAAATTTTGGGCTGGTACGGCTATGGTCTATTAAATGATACTTCAATTTAAAAATTAAAATTATAAAAAAAGATTAATCTTTTAAATTTAAAACCTAGTGCCTACCCTATATGCAGTTATTTTACTCTTTAAAAGGTTAGCACACAAGTATTTGTGAAATAGTTTGATTGTTGTTTATTGCCAATTCGTTACAAGCTTACTGCCGCGATCAATATAATTTTAGGGCCTCGAGCAGATAATGGTCTTTTTTACTTTACAGGATTAACTGGTTTATGTGAGGTGATAAACATTTCTAACCTCTCAAAAGATTGTTTTATCACTCAGTGGTACAAAACACATGCGACTTTTAAAATCGCGTTCTCACTGCCAAGCAGCACAAAACTTGTACGACTTAAAAAATGTTAGAAATCTTGAAACTAATCGCTGTTGACGTCACTTCGCGTCCATGACATCATCATACTAGTTTTATATAGCATTAATACAACTATGTAGAAAAATATAAGTTATGGTACAATTAATAAAGTTTTGACTCTTTTATTTTCATCAAACGGTTGGGCCTGAAAAGGGTTAACCCTTTAAGGGCAATGGTACATATAAGCACTTTTGTGAAGGCATTATAATTCTAATTTTTAGATATTTGTGACATCATTATTGAACCATTGTCATTTTACTTAACAATCAAATTCTTATATCCCTGAAAAGGGTTAACGAAGAACAGCAATTTTATATAAATCGTCAAATAGGTTAGTGGCATTGAAAAAATTGGGAATTACTATATGCCACAACACTTGGACAGCATGATCATTAAAAAATCCCAGGGGATTTGTGACAAACTACTGCAATTTAAAAACAATTTTGAACGAACAAGGCTAAAAAGAAATAAAAAAATCAAAAATATGTTTATTGTGTGTAACAGAAAAAGTGAACAAAAATTATCAAGCTTTGTGGGACGGACCCCTAAATCACCATAACCTTGATTAAAAAACAATCTTAAAAATAAGTGGTTTGAAAATTTGAACGGAGGCAGGCTCAATCTAACTCAAATGAAAACTGTAACCTAGGTCGTCTTGTCTTAAAGCATCCCGAAATTGGATTTCAATTTCACTTAAGATTCATTTAAAGTTTATTGCAGGAAAAGAAAACTTGAGAAAAATTATTATTGATTGTTTTTTACGTGCCCAGCTTAAGCGTGATGTTAAAATTGTGCCGTATTAAAATCATATACACTAATCTAGCCTTGATAACCATTTATGATAACATCTGAATTTAAAATTCAGGCAGAATACGGTTGTTTATTGTAAATATACATTTGTACAACAGTGACCATGCGAACAAACGCAAAAAAACTTGATTGAAAGTCTTTGATCCAAACAATATAGTCTTCCTAAAGCTTTTTTATTCATTAGTAAATCCATTTACAGCGTAAACAAAAACACAGATAGTCGGACGTGTCATCGTACTCATTTAATTATAAAGTTTCTACCCGGATCTTTGGCTTGCCGTACGGTGTCGCTGCAAACATTTAAGAGTTCTTGCAATTTTTTTATCACTTGAATTTCCTCTTCTCCGACAATTCATTAGGTTCGTTGGAGTTAGAGATGTTTGACCCAAAGTTGATATCAAACAGAGCTAAATGAGAAAAAGATTATGCTTATAAGGCTGCATTCAGGTAAGAACTAGTCAAAGTACTTTTAAGGTTTTTTGCCGCGTAAGCTTAACATACAATTTTCAGAGAACCTGTTTAAATGAGTAGCCCTATTACTTTAATAGTGGTTTGCAAAAGACGCACTCTTTAGCGTAGGATTTAGTCTACATAAAAATTATTAAAACAACCAACTGATCGTTAAAATGCAATAAAATTTATTAAAAATGGATTGGCTTATTGAAAACATAATTCTTAGTATAGTAATACCTGCAAAACTGCGCTAACTCGTTCCGAAATTACTTCGCAGTTTTGAAAGCATCGCAGTTTGGAAGACATCACAGAAAATTGAGAGTAGATGTAACTCTCTTTTCACAATAAAAGAAAACTTTAAGACCCTGTGACTCTGTTACATGCACAAAGTGCAAAATGCTAGAGTTCTTAACAATTTCTTCTGATGAGAAACTATACTGTGAATTGTTAATTTTTTCAAGAATTCTTAATTTGCTGCCTATGCTCAATCGTTTCTTCTTGTTAACGCCAGCTCCTTTTGTCATTTTAGATTTTTCTTTGTTTTTACGCTACATACGTAGGGTTTTACTCTGTATAACACCAAATAGTAAGATTTTGAGCTAAGTACACCTGCTTTATTTATTTTTGACACGTTTCCTGCCCTAAAACAACTGTGCATCGACTAGCGTAGGTGCTCGTTTTAAAATCGCAGTTTCTAAACCAAAATCGCAATTTCAGAATTTCGCAGTTTTATAGTCCACAGTATTAAAGGTATCACTGTATATTTATATCAGAAAATTTGTTTCTATTTATAAATGGTGCTGCTATGTATACAAAACAGAAAGATATAAACATAAGAGAAAGAACAAAAAATGCCCAAGAAAGTTTTTTGTTAGCAGGCCAAATTGCAATTACAAATCTATGCAATAGTGTATAGGTTTAAAGCAGAGTCGGGCAAACTTTTTAGTTTGAGGGCTGCATTCAGAAGTTGATTTTGTTGTGGCCGCACTCGTATTTACAACGTAAACTCGTACCTCAAACTTACTCGAAGACCAAAAAAAATCTACTTTGACTTTTTACACTTTTTATATTAAATAGTTGGCGGGCCGTAGTTTTCCCACAACCGCTTTAAAGTCTCGACTTTATTATCATTGTTTTAATTATTGCGTTCTGTGAATAGCTGTATAGCCTATCTTAGAATGGAAGTAAGCATAAAAAAAAACGCTTTTTCTACATTTTATTACATTTTATTCACTGGTAAATTTATTAAAAGTGTGATATTAAAATCGAGAACCGAAAAACATGTTTTATTGTTTTTTGATGTGTTGAAAAACTTCAGTTCTGAACCACGACTGATTTGTGGATTCAAAGAAAATTACTAAAAACCAGGTGTCGAGCCAAGTTTGAAATTCCACCAAAAACTTTTTTTTATTTTAACCAAAACCAAATTTGAACCCGAATGTAAAAATACTTAAACCAGAACTATAACTGAACTCTTAAAAATAAGATTTGCTAAAGGTGAGAATCGGAAGATTATTTTAAAAATTTCCCGGAGAAACAATAAAAAATCTAATTAACAATTGCAAACATTAATTATTATTGTTGCACAATGCAACGTATTTTCCCTACTAAAAAGTACAGTTTTTACAAATAATAATAATTAAAAGGTGAAGCCAGGTCTTTGACAAAATCAAGCTTTGTTTCTTCCGTAAATTTCTTCGACCAGGGATTATACTTTTTAAAAAAGCCATTATGCAATCTATTTAGAGAAAGCCCTTGATGTTTTTTAACAAAAGTTTTAATAAAGTTAACAACAAATTTAAAGATGAAGATACAACATTAAACAGTTTTAGAAGACTACCTTATAGAAGCGAAACAAACTCCTCTAAAAGTTGGTTCAGGCTAAAAGAGTTTGAAAAAACAAGCGGAAAGCGTAATTTTGGAAAGCACAACAAAAAAGTAAGCTTTTTGCTTGCTTTTTTTGGGATCGCTTTCAATCTAAACTAAGTTAAAATGTTTTAACGTCAATTCTTTTTCATACAAATAAACATTGTGCACTTTGGCCATTTTTTAATCTTTTCGCTTTTGTCTGAACAGCTTTCCGTCTTGTTTTTTGCGCTTTCCGCCACAAGCTTTACATTGTCGTGTCCGGTCTCAACCTTAACCAACTCAACCCATGTATAACTGTTATGATGAAAGCATTAATCAAAATCATCTAATATACTTACATAAACATTTCTACAAAGAGTTGGATTCTTTTGACAATGTTTTTCTAAGGAGTTGGCGCCAAAGTGTCGGCGAAGCGAACTCCAAGAAGAAAATCTCGAACGAGATTCTGTCTTATATGTGAGAGTTTTTGTCTGAAATATTTTAACAATAGAATAATTAACTTTTTCAATTTAATATGTTAATTGCAAACAGTTAACAAGTTCTATCTAGAAATAAATTGCAATAGCTTCTAACAATTTGTCATGAACTTGCTTTTTCTTAAAACGTGTCATTCTCAACTCAGTCGTTTTTAAAATATACAATTTTAATGTAAACCTTTTAGTTTTCAACGTCACAATAAGCCTGCTCATTTGAGGTCTATCAAAAATATTAATGTTTTGCTTTTTAACAAAAGTCTATCAAAAATATTAGCGTTTTGCTTTTTAACAAAAGCATCTGTAGAAACCAACAACATTAATAAAATAAAATGAAAAAATTCACCTTTTTGACAACACATTCGATGACCGGTGATGGCAAATTGTGAATCTTCAAAATATTTCTTATCTTGTCTCCTGGTCGGGGGACGTAACCACTTGGTCTCCTATGCGCGAACAAAGGGTTATGACAACCTGCAAGAAAGGAAAGAAAAATACTAATTTTTTTATCTGATGTCAACAGGTTGTAAAAACTTTAAATATTTAAATTCCGTCATCTAACAGTTCTTTGAACAAAAAGAAAAATTTAATTACAAATTTGTTATAGATTTCAATCAGAAGCAACAGTAAATTTTTTTGTGAGAGAACCTAAGAGATTTGCAGATTGAGTCTTTTTTTAAAAAGCGGTCCTTAATTGGTACTGGTGTTTTAATTCATCCATAAAACCCAAAAAACAACTTTTAAAAGTTTAACTTTTCCAAAAGTACTCGTGGGCAATCGCTTGAGAGTAGCTCTAAGCAGAATGCCTGCCAGGCAGAAGTATACGAGTAAATACGCTTAATAGGATAGTAATAAAGTTTGTTTATTTATTGTGTCAGACCAGATTGATTATTGAACTAATGCTTTTAGAGCATACCTAAAATTAAAACCACAATGCTGCGATAAGGCAAAAATTTAAACATTTGTTTGATTAAACTCGGAAATACATAAATTTGTAATTGACAGGCAAATTTTGTAAAAAACTAGATTTTGTCGGTATGCTAAAGAAGGGAATCACTTTTGACACTTGCAATAAAAGATATGTATGTAAAAATAATACTGAATCAAAGTGTTCAAAATTGGGCCAGGCTTGACTTTCAATATTTGGGATGGATTCAAGACTTAATTCAAGCCGCCTTGTCCACAAACGTTGAGAGCATTAAAGTAAATTTTAAGAACTGTTGCTGTGAACACTTTCATGACCATGCTCAATTGCTCATCTACAAATCGCATAAAACATTTTGTGTGCCACCAAGGTATATGTGGGCACAGGAAGATACCCTATAAATAAAACTTGAACCTTCTAGAAGATCTATGAGAACATGTTATTGATTTGTTTACCGTAAGTGGTTCTAAATGGCAGGAAGTAAGTGACGTTGATTCCTGGCAGACTATTCCAAACTTTTCTAAATTGATTTAAAACTATTTAACTCAATCTTCTTTTGGTTGCTTATTAAATCAGAAAAGAGATAAAATTTTTTTTTTTAAATTACTGCTGGTGGATTCTTGAAATTTGATTAAAAGCCTGAGCTTTTATTACAACTTACAGAAAAAGCTACAATTTTTATGCCGTGACATTCTAATTTTCACTTGATGAAAATATTAGTATTGCATGTACTCAATGTATCTTATATTTATAATAAAAGTTTATACTGTACTAAACTAACCCTTATTTTTCGTGCTCAGCGGATTCAGCACTGTAGATAAGCAATGACCCCAATAAGCGCTGTTACCATCCGAACCGATCAATAATATGCACGGCTAATTACATAAAGTAAAAGCATTTCAAAACTACTTGCGAGCTTTAGTTGACAAGTGAAGACTAAAAGAAAAACCTTTATTCGATATTAACCAAAAAAAAGATCGTTTTTTCTTCAAACGTAAAACGAAAATCTTGTAAGAAGCATGTTTTGTAGAAATAGTGTGGAAAGCTAAAACAATATAAATAAAAACTAAGCATTTGTCTTTAAAATAAGCATGTTTTTTGGATATAAGCACATTAAAATTTTCTGAGACAATGCTTATAAAAATAAGCACGAAATGATGACCTTTTATAAAGGAAATGTCGTGAAGTGTCTTTCCCGAAGGCGCAAAGAAAATCACTATTACTTTATTTTTAGAAGCATCAAAAGCACTATAAATACGTTTAAAGCGGTTTACAAGTTTTATTTTAAACTTATTTTTATTTTTATAGTTAATTTGGACTCTAAGCTTTGAATCAGCCCAGTTTATCCATGTTTGTCCAAATGATCGGTGCGAATAAAATGAAACAGAAACCTCCATTATGTGAAAGTTATTTTAAGTAAACTTGAGGATATTATTACAAAAACACAAATGCTAGTATTTGATTTTTATTTAAAACAATCCTTGATTGTATTTTCGCAGATTTTCTTTATTTGATCAAGCAAAGTTCACTCAAAATGTAAGTCAATGAAAAAATATCTACATTAAAATTTTCTTACCGTTTGATAGTTCCAATAAAGCTAACCAGAGTAATGCCAATGAAATTTTCACAAAACGCATGTTTTTTGCAACTCAATCAGTGGTAGAATATATTAATAAAGTATTGATGAAATTGATCTAAATTAAAAAAATTATACGCTTTAAAAAAATTACTGTTTTGAACGGCTACAAACAATCACTTATGTATGGATTTCCTAACTTTTAAAAGCAAAAAACATTAAACAGCTTTAATTTATTTTCACTTTTTGTTTGTTTGTTTTTAAGTTTTTTAAAAAAGTTATTTCTCACTGTTAAATCGTGAAACAAGATCATTACGACATAGAAATTTTTCTCATGACGTCACACCCGGGATTGAAACGAGTTAACCAATTTGAACCGTGATCTGCGGAAATCATTGACGTTTTGAAACCAATCAACTCATCACAGGCGTACAAGAGTCATGCTCTATAGATGTTTAAACCATCAGCATTTCATCAGGAGCTATTTAACGATTTGAGAGTTTTTGAAACATTTTGATTTGCTTTCTGTTTTGTTTCTTACAAGACCACAAAGCCATTTAATTGGTAAATTTATAAAACTGCTTTTCATAATTACCAAAACAATTGTTGACCTCAAGCAGGTTTTAAGTTACCCATATTTTATGTTTACGTCTCGCTCTACTGCCCACTACAAAATTTTACAGCAATATTGGAGGACATGTCGAAAAATGAAAAAATTCATAATTTCTTACACAAGAATGCGTTGATATACCATGAATAGCCGAAACTTAATTCTGCTTTTTCACATCACAAATTAGACTTTATGTGGGTAAAAAAAATGTATAAATCTCAGTTTATAAAAAACTTAACTAAAAACAATCGACATTTCAAGCGTTGTCGCTGCCGCTCTTTATTAAAATTAAACAAGTTTTTAGTTTTTGTCAACTACAAAAACTGAGAACAAAAAAGTTTTTTTTACCAGTAAAGCATGATATTAGCAATTGTCCCAAAATTTTTTTTAAATCGACTACAATGTTTACTAAGTACAAGGTAGTAACTCGAGCTGGTGCTTCTCATTTTAAGCGGCTTGGTTTCTAGTAAGGTTGTAACTTGCTGCAATTCAACAGGCGTTTTAAAATAATCCGATTATTTAAAAAAAAAATAAAAATAAACTTTGACTTAAATTTAAAAAGATAAAATCAATACTATAAATTTTTGTGCAATTAAAAGATTTAAACCATCATATCATCTTTTATTTCCGACAATAACAATATTTACAAACTTATAGTAAGAATGGTCAAGTCAATCAACAAGCAAGTGCCGACAGGTCTGTCGGCACTTGCTTGTTGATTGACTTGACCATTCTTACTATATGTTTGTAATGGGAACTGCAGGGTTTTGCTTGTCTTAACCTGTATCCGTGTTAGCTAACTCGATGTGGTTAGCATATCGGAACCGCCGCCAGTATACCCTTGCGGTTTAGCGGTGTCTTTTGCAGTTGCGCTGGTGGAACATTGTTTTCATTGTAATAACAATATTTCCCAAGTAATATTGCGAAAGTAGATGGTGCAAAAGTACTTGTGATATTTTTTATATACATGTATATATATACGATATACAAAAGCAAAACTAAAAACCAGGCAAGTTTTTTTTTGGGCGATCAAGATAAATAAAGTTCTGACAAAGCAGCTATTATAAACAAAAAAAACCACGTTAATAAAATTTTCCAAGTCAGTCTGCTAAAAATAAACTGAAACATATACTAAAAAGCAGATCCATTTTGTTTTGAATCCAGATAAAGTAGTCGAAAATTGTTGGAAAAGAACAAGTATTTACGCGATTGTAAAGGCCCATTTTTATTTCAAGCGTTGGCGGAAAATTTTCTTATTTTTTATTTATCTCTATCTTTATGCTCCTGACTCTTAGGAAAGCGACGGAGGCGCTAACGCATAAGGTAAGCAATTACTCAGACCTGCTTCCGGAGATGCCAAGATATTGCTGTCCGCTTAAAATTTAATAGAAATATGTCTGAAATTTAGAACTCTTTGCCAAGACCACCAAGCAGGGGAAAGTGCCTTAAAGTGCCTTTCCCAAGGACACAACAGAATGGCGCGAGTAGGTTTTGAACCGAGACCATATCGATCACAATCCCGGCGCTTTAACCTCTAGACCACGCTGCCGACAATTATTCTTTGTTTGTTTATTGATTTTTTATGCCTCCTAAGTAGTGAGAAAAATAAACAAAAATTAATTAACAAAGAATAATTCCGCCAAAGCTCGAAGTGGAAACAAACTTTTACAGTCGTTGTAACCTTCATAAGAGAATGATGCGGCTTGAAAGAGGAAAACTGAGCAATTATTCAGGATTTACAAATTTAGAACCACCTTTTAGCATAGCATCCGCTTTTAAGGTATATTAATGACTTCTAAATGGCCTGATGCCACACTCAATTTTTCCTTTTAAACGAGCTTCGTTCAATTTATGTCCCGGATTTTACAAACGGCTTTAGTCTTTAGTTGACACGGCAAGATCTACTTTTGGAACTTCAATTAGAAGTAGAGATGGGCAGCTCTAAGTGTATCTTTTAAAAGCCTATTCATTCTTTAGTGGACTTACTTCTATGAAACATGGCGGTCTGAAATTAAATTTCAACATCTACATTTGGTTAAAATAATATCGTCTTACTTTTACCACAGAAAAACATTATCAGCTTAATTTACTACCCATCCAGCGTGGGCCCCCATTCAAGCCCTAATACTAACTTAATGCATCTGTATTGAAACGATATAAGCTTGTTCAAAAATAACGAGCAGCTTCGGTAGACAGAATTATTTCTTGAGCGGCTAAAACTAATATAATCAACCATCAGCATTTTTGTTTTCTGTCATTGCTTTCATAGAATTTTGAAATATAATAAGCAGGCAGATAACATTTTAAATTTCTCCAGCTCTTATCTGTATTTATACATGTTGCAAATTACTTTTGTCATGATTTATGAAAAAAAATTTCGTGTAAAATTTTACAATTTTTTTAGCGAATGTGCGAGTTCTTCGTAATTGCCCGTTTAATCTATTCCGGTTTCGAAATCATTAGAATCTCCTAATAAGTAACCTGCATTGCATATCAGTTTTAATAATTATTTTTTAAAATCTGACTTGTAAATATCAATTAATATATAGGAGACTAATATTTTTATGATATATCCAAATATTGAACACGATCAAAATTAATGAAACGAAGCCAGTTTGAAAAAAAATTAATTGTTCAACTTGTTAAAGGATATATCGATTTGTTTTAAGGTGTTTATAATAAAACATTTAAAGTTCATTACTTGATTTTTTTCATCTTCAGCTAATCCTTCAGAAGATTTAAGTTTGATTTCAACTGTGACTAAAGATTTTTTTCATTTGTCAACAACAACTTACCCAGAATACCATAGAAGCTTTGTGTGATATTTCTGTTAACTTTTCAAACCCATTGCCATATCTAATTAAAAAGTAAACTATTGGAAATTTTCTAAACTAGAGCATTATTGTTTGATACTAAAATTTAAAAAATTTTATTAAAAAAAAGATTAAAACCAATCACGGATTTGCTCAAGCTCCACCCTTTGGTTTATTTTTTCTTTTGAAAATATCATAGTAAGTTTTTTATAGTTGACCAGGTAATTTTTTTAAGGAATAATTTTAATTTTACCGATCTTTTATTATATGATTTTTGCTAAGTTCAGTTGTACTTTAGCGTAATACTTTTTGTGTGAAAAAGGCAGCTTTTAACTTCTTTTAACGATTGAGTAACTTTTTAATGATGGATCTTCTTTTAACTTTTTTAGTAATTATGTTTTGAAGTCAATATTTTTGCAGACCCAACTACTTTTGCCTTTTTACTATAGAAGCATTAAAAAAATTCAAGATTTTTATGCGAAATATATTTTCTTTTTGTTTTGAATGTTACAAGTATAACATATAATTACGAATTTTTATTTTTGTATTATTTTTGCAGAAATTTATATTTAAATGAATATTTCTAAAATATATGTAAATATAAATTTTCGATTTGATTTGATTTGGAATCAAACCAAGTCTACCACTTGAAAGGCAAAAAAGTTCATTTGAGCAACCACCTACTCAAAAAGATAAAAGTTAGCTTTTGAATTATTTTTTTGTTGGACAAATAAATTTGAAAATAATTAAGTTTTTTGGCTTACATCTTGCTGGCTTTTCTTTTTTGCTTTTGCGAAACAGCAATAAATTTTTAAACAACCTAGCAGAATTGCTTTGCGGTTGTTATGTTTGTCTTGCAGCAAACCAATAAAGCAAGCTACTTACCAGGCAATTTAACCACTTTTTCCCACAACTTTGCCAGAACTTTAAACCTTTTATTTGTTTATTTGTGAAAAGCTGTGAAAACAGATATAAAATACATATTGTTATATATGAAGATAGAAATTTTGTAGCTTTGATAAAGTGCTGACGGACTAGTTCAGCTTTTAATTACGTATAATTTAATTATAATTTAAATCGTATAATTTAAACTGGTTGAAGCTTCACTGGATTGCTTGACTTTGACCTCAGTCATTCGTTGCAGTTATTGCGCAAAAATGATTAAGGAGAACAAAATTAAAGTGCAATTTGACAATCTCAACTGATTGGCTTACGTGGAACAGGTTCGTTAGATGACGTAATTTTACTAATAGCCAAATGGTTTGCAAAAAACATAGAACAGTTTTTCTTCAGCTGCAAGCTCGTCAAAAGTTGCAGCAATTGTCTCCGGCAAGTATCATTTTTTTTTACCATAAACCACGGTGTTGAGAAAGACTCCAGTGAAGATTTGCCTGGAAAAGGTACACAAAGAGGATCACTAAAGATTTAAACTAAACGTTTTTGGTAGCTTCTCCCACGTAAAACTAAATTTTGTTTTATTTGAATCTGAAACCAATCAGGTGTATAAACAAAATCTTAAATATTTAAAATTTTATATTTATTTGAGGAGGTTTTTTTAGTTCAAAAACTTACCAAAAAAGTCCACTTTGTTCCACCGATGTTGAGTAAACCGAACTCCTTCTTAAATTTTATTTTGTATTCATTTTGCTCTTCATGCAAACAATTTAGCCAAAAATGAGCTAGCTTATGAAAATGTGGAGTATTTATGCTTTTCTTATGAGGTTCAACATTTCCCCTCAACATTATAAATGTTTCGGTACAGTTGCTTTTGCATGCAAGGCAAAAATTAGACCACAATATACCAAAATAAATTATTTTTTTCAAGATTCAAAACACGTTGCTAAATTAGCTGCAACAATATGGCAACTATTGAAGTTTGCAAACATTTTTTAAAAGTTAAAGAAAAGTAGCTGGGATGATCTACTTGCCTCAGGTATTCTGGTTTGTGCACCTTTTACAAAAAAAGCAATTAAGAAATTTTCTTTGGGTTTTAATAGAATATAAATATTACGCTTTAATTTTTAAATAATCGTGAAACAAGAAAAACTAAAAATAACAAAATACGAGTACTCGAATGATTAAGGGCAGAATGTTAATCCTTTTTCACAAGAGAGGACAAACAGAAATTGAGCTCATTGGCGAAATCAATTTTTAACAAATATTTTGGCTACAGAAAATAAAATTGAGAACTATCTTAGATCATCATAATAACTTTTGTCTTCACTCATCGATTACTCAAAATCTTTCTTATAATTATTTTATAAACAACGGCAATTTTAAGAAATGAATGGGTTAAAATTTCATTATTATGAAATCTATTTTGTACAATTTTGTCAGCTTCACATTCAACTTTTAAAAAATTAATGGCATGTTTTATCACAACAAGCATGATAGACATTTGGTTTTCTCATAGATATACAGTATATAGTGCAAGTTATAAATTTGATATTCTTTTGTGGCTCAAAGCTTTTTTAATCGTTTGTTTCTACGTTTTTTTAAAAGGTTATTTCTTCTTGTTGAATTTCGAAATTGGATGATGAAATGGATGACATCAACACTCTGATTTATAATCGAATTAAGCAATTTTAATGGATTCGTGCGAAATCATAAACGTTTCGAAACCAATCAACAGTCTTAGGCTGGTGGCAATTAATTGGATAGCCAAAAATATAATTTCATATTTTTACACAAAATACAACTATAGTCATTATATTATTCATAAAGTTTTTTATTAAACATAAAATTTATTTTTTTTATGCGCTATTTCTATACATTTTCGAGCTTCACATCCTGTCGTTCCATATCGCACGATCACGTAATATCACGCCCACTTTTGTACAGCTATGTGACTTAATTACAGGCTATATAGAGTTACTCTTTGGCAGACGTTAGTTAGATAACGTTAAACTTCTGTTCGATCATGATAAAATAAATTGTCCAAAATATTGTAGTTATTTGTCTTAATTTTGATATCTATTTGAATGAATGAAGAAATAAAAGCAAGTCATTGGTTAATTTTCTGAGTTTGAATTTCAAGAATAATACTTAAACCTAATGCTCTTGCCCATTATAGCTCTCAATAGAGTCATGCTTAACACTAGAATTACCGGTGCGGTCATTTTGACCATTTTTGATTTTTAATCGCTCATATCTCTGCTTAGCTGCAAATCCGAGGTCGCCTTGAGCAGCAAATCCGAGAAATACTTATAGCTGCTTTGAGTCCATCCATCGTCCGGGTCCTGTGGTCTAATGGTATGGTAACCTGCGTGGAAGACTGTAGGTCCTCGGTTCGATTCGCAGTGAGATAAGCATCACTGACGAGCTCTAACAAGAGCGAAACTCGAGTCTGGTGCTTTTCATTTTCAAAGCAGCTCGATTTGTAATCAAAAATAAATCCTCGTGTTTGACTATATAATACGATAAAGTTGGTGAGAGGTAAATTGTTTCCGATTATACTTTTTAAGAAAAGATTTAAACATCTTATTTTTCCGATTAATAGACTTAATTAACCCAAAAATCCAAAGATTTGATTTATTCTTCTTTTTCTTGTCGCCTTTCTAAAAGAAACATTTATCAATCACGGCCGAAAATACTTGAAAGAACTTATTAAACTGAACGTCTGCTGAGTTTCGATCGGATAATTTTTATGTACGTAGATTTACAAACAGATCTTGCAAAAACGCATCAAGTAAAAGTTGTTCGAATCTCGCTTTAAAGATAGATGTTTTGAAATTTTATTTACTTTATACCATGGAATTAATAGAAAAACAGGAAAATGATGAATAATATCGTTAATGCAGATTCCACTGTATACGTGCAAGTTGTTAGTATGATCTAAAAGAGTTTGCGATGTTCATAGGCCTACATTTTCGTAGGTTAGTCAATAATACAATTAGCGAAATAGCTTGCAAAATTATTAGCATAATATTAAATATTATCATCTATTTCAATTTTTTGCAGATAATTATTCATATTTCCCATCACATGAAAATCAATGTTCCTTTCATTGAGGTTATAAAATACATATTTTTAATTTATTTTCGAATGGTTCATTGTCGATGGGTAGAAACAAGATGACGTCATACAATACCAACTACAAATATTTTTCATTCATACTTAAGTTAAGCCACATACAAGCTGTGGTGAGTTTTCGTCTTCACGTGTCACTTTATTAGTTGCCTTTTCTTTCATTTCTTGTTTAACGTTGGTGACGTCATTGGTTTTGCGCCGCATGTTTTTATTTTATTTATTTATTTAATCTCTATATTTATCCTCCTGACTCGCAGGAAAGCGACGAAGGCCCTAATTCATAGGGTAGGCAACTACCCCGACCTGCTTCCGGAGATACCAAGATATTGCTGTCTGGTTGTAATTAATAGAGATATAACTGTAATTTAGAACTGCTTGCCAGGACCACCAAGCAGGGGAAAGTGCCGTATAGTGTCTTTTCCAAGGACACAACAGAATGGCGCGAGTGGGTTTTGAACCGAGACCGTGTTGATCACGAGCCCGGCGCTTTAACCACTCGACCACGCTGTCGACTTTCTTTCTCGTTATTTCAGCTAGTTAGCAATCATCGCTGTGTCTGTTGTATTTTGTTTGCCTTAAATTTAGTCTTTTAAAGCCTTAATAGAAGGTAATAAAGTATGAGATATATCACACATGCTTTCTAAAAATTCAAGTTCAACTTTAACTTTCAATATTCACTTCAAACTTAATATTATCATTCACATAAAACGCCACACCCTCTACTCTAGTCGGGCTATTCGAGTAAATAAAGTTATAACCAATCAGGTCTATATTGATGCGTACAAGCCTACATATAATTTGGTTTTATTTAATGCAATGATGTCGGTTTTTTCTGTAAATGTTTTTTTACGTAATGAAAAAGTTTATCAATATTTTTTAAATGCTTCTAATATTATGTGAATCAAAAAATAATTCGTTTGCTTAGTTAATAAAATAGGAATTTAAAATAGCAAAATTAAAATAATCACATTTATAATTCAAAGAAGCCGATTTCTTCTTCTGTTTCATAACAGAGACCATTTAACGTAACTTCAAGTTTTGTAATTCAAGGCTTTTGCAGAGCACTACGAGTCAGACAATAAAATGTATAACATCAAATTGTTTGGGTCGCGAATTTAACATTTTTTTGGTGGAAGATAAATGAAACACGCTGTGCATGTTTCACAGATCACGAAATTATCATTAACTAAACAATTATACTACAATATAAACGACTCGATTCGATTACGGTTTTAGCTATTGATTTTAAAGAAAAAAAGATTAACAAACAAACACAAATCTATATTATTTTCACTCATTGACTGTTCGAGTCACTTAACTAGAGCCTATATAATTCAACTTAAGACGTGTAAGAGAAATCTTAAAAATTTACATCAACACCATGTTTTAACAGGTCGTCAGGAGATGTAACATATAACTATCCCCCGTAGTCTTTTTATATTAAAGACAAATGCCTTATCTACTTTTTTAGCAGATTTTTTCATTCTGGTGCAATTATTTTAGGCAAGAGTTGGCAATTATTTTCAATTTCAGGTTGTATTGGGGCTTTTGGCCGCACATTAACTGACATTGGTAAATTTTAATAATTATGGGTTGTTATGAAATGTCATTCGTCTCTAAAATGTAGTGATTTTTAACAAAAAAGCCTTTACTTTAAATCTTAAAATAGTTACCTGAAAGTTGATTGGAGACAGA
This sequence comes from Diplosoma virens, assembly GCA_963680785.1. Lineage (NCBI taxonomy): Eukaryota > Metazoa > Chordata > Ascidiacea > Aplousobranchia > Didemnidae > Diplosoma > Diplosoma virens. Next base: position 32,054,880 of record OY796895.1, on the reverse strand, counting down.
AAAAAAATTCAATTAATTTTTTAAATTTATATGCTGGAGGATTTCGTGGGCCGCACAGAAATTCGTTGCAGGCCGCAGTTTGCCTAACCCTGATTTATGGCATGACACAAAACGACGTGTTTTTTACATTCATCTTTATTATATTTTAAAAGCTTGTAGCGCAATGAGGTAAGGTTTTCCTTGATAAAGACGTTTTAAACAAATCTTGTTTTTTAAATTTTTTTCTGGAGTATAGAAATTCGTTTTTTTTTTAGGATAAGACACGTACAAATACCGCGCGCGTTTTAGAGTTGTTTTTTGTTTTCACACTGAGCCTATGCGCTTTTTGTATATATTCATTACTTTGATTAATGTTTAAAGTAGGGCTGGTAACGATTAATTTATTTTTAATAGTTAACTTTTAGGAAATTAATGATTAATTAATATTTAATTTCGATTAAATCAAAATTTCTGCAGTGCATTTATTAACTGACTAAATCATGGGTGTGCAACATTTTGTGTCGGTGGGCCATTCAACCAACTTCAGACATCAAGCTGGGCCAGACGAAAAATTTAGTTTTTCATCTACCGTACACAATAAATTAAATAATTTTCACAATGCAAAGTTACAATTATTTAACATTTTAATGGTACACTTGAAATTTCGAGTTCTTGCATAGCTTGTTAACATCAGCTTTGACAGATGTGGAAGCCACTCCAAACTGATTGGTCAAATGTTCATAAGTCAGCTGACTTCTACATCTGGTTTAGGTTTTGGAGAAAAATTATTTACAGCAATAGGTGCTACCAAAGAGGGAGGTCATTCTTTTTGAATGACGGGACAAATTGAGATACTTTTCACAGACATAGAGTTTGTAAAAATCTACAATACTGTTTTCAGAATATTTTCTTATGGTTTCCATATCAGCCTGCAGGTCAATGAATTCCATTTGGTAATCATCAGGACAGTCTTCCACTTCCAAATCAAAGGTTTGAGCAAACAATGTCAGTTTAATTTCATTTTGTCTGAAATCTGAAAATCTGTTTGCAAACTCATTACGTAGCTTTTCTACTCTAGCTCCATACTTAGTGCAATCCAGATCAAGAAATTCCAGTTTGCTGGTTGCAAGACACGGGAGATGCATCAACGTTGCTCTTCTTAACTGAACCTGGAAAAGTTCCAATTTTTTCTCAAAATCACAAATATGCTCAAACATCTTATTCACAAGCTGATTTTTCCTTTGCAGATTTAAGTTCAGATCAGACAAATGCTGTGTAATGTCTGTGAGGAATGCGAAGTCATTCGAACAATTCTCATTGCTCAAGACGGTCACATATCTATGTTTGCTCTCCATGAAGAACTTTATCTCCTGTCGCAGATTCCAGAACCTCTTCAAAGTGGCAGCTCTACTCAGCCAATGTACAGCAGAGAAATACACAACATCAGAATATATAGTGTCCAGCTCATCTAGAAAAGCTTTTAATTGCCGATGATTTAATCCTCGTACTCGAATGTAATTTACACGCTGGACAACATTTCTCACGACTTCTGCATAATCCAGAACTTTGGTGCACAAGTTTTCTTGGTGAATAATGCAGTGGCTTACTACTACATTTTGTGCTCCAACTGCATTTACAAAATTTTTGGAGAATCCGTTTGTCCTACCTGTCATGGAGGGAGCACCATGTGTTGTAACACTACGCAATTTAGCAGGATTCAGTCCAAAATTTTTTACTACCTTAAACACTTGTTCACAGATTTCCTTTTCCTGTGATTGTGGAGGAAAACTTGCCATATCTAAAAACTCTTCAACAATATAAAGGTCCGCAGTAACAGCTCCGATAAAAATGAAAGTTTGGCTGTGTCACTGATGTCAGTGCTTTCAGACTGAAAGCTTCACACAATTTTAATCTCTCTTTTAAAATTCCTTTGATGTTATATGAAAGATCAATTATCCTGCATAAAACGGTAAAGCGAGAAAGACTAGTTTGCTCCAGCAAATGCTTTTTCTGGGCATGCATATTCTATGAATATTGTCCAACTTTGTTTAATAAATTTTCTGCCAGTAAAAGGCTTTCCCTTTTCTGTCATACATTCACAATGCTAAAACTTAGCTTTGTCAACAGTTTTGAGTTTTTCTTGTAAGTACTAAAAACACCTTGTTGTTTTTCGATGGAGTTTTTCAAATCTTCAATTTTGTCCACTCGTGCCTGACCAACAATTATATCAAACAGGGAGGAGTGCTTAGTTCATCAATTTTCCGTTTCTTAGGTGCCGACATTTTACTAACCCTGAAATCAACACAAAAATATTATCCTCACGAAACTAGCAAAATAGAATTTCATGCAAGTTGAGAATTATCAATTACAAAGTTTGATTTAAGTTTATATATTTAATAAAGAAGCTATTGCTAGTATTTATCAATGAATGACTGGCGTTTTACAAGCGTAACTGATCCGGGAAAGTGCATAAATCGACCTTGTTTATTTTACAGAAAAGAAGTGTTACACTTTTAAAATGTTCGAAAATTTTGCTAATTTTTTTATTTATTTTAGCAAAAAATCTCACTCAACCACAGAAATCAAATAAAAGCACCGCATATATAAAAACTAGGCTTTTTTTCTGACAACTTTCATGTTTAAACTTTCCATTAGCTTTTGTGGATTTTGAAATATTGCAATTTTTAGAACCTCACATTTTTTTGGAAATTTTTGCAAAAACACGCTGGCACTCAAAACGGTTAAACATAAGCTATCGAATTAGGATTTTCATGCATGATGAGGAAAAAATCAAAGTGTTGGCAAGGGCCACATTAAATGATTTTGCGGGCCGGCTTGTGGCCCGCGAACTGCCTGTATTGAACACCCCTGGACTAAATGAAGCTGATTTTGCAAGCTGAAATTTTGAATATTGTAGCGAGTGTTTTTTTAAGGTAATAAGTTCGCGACCTGTTAGATTCATGGTATGCAAACGATTTGTCACTTAGAATGCAATAAACTCGGTCAGCATTTTTGATATTATGGTCAGCCAACAATTTAAATCCAAAATGTTCTTGTAATTTACCTGATACAGGTTTATATTTAATAAATCACTACTTCTCTGTTGCCATTTTACTGTTATCACTATTATTTTTCTGGATGTTAATACATTTATCTAGATGAGTTAAAAATTAGATTTGGATTCGATTAATAGTTAAACAAAAATTTAATCTGTAAAATAAATTAACGATTAATCGATTAATTAATCTTTAAATTTCACAGTCCTTGTTTAAAGTTTTAGCAAATAGCCATAACCACTTCAATTCCATTGTCCTTCTTATTTGAGCTTTCTGGACTATAATGAATTTTGATATTTTCTCTTCTAGTGTATTGTTCCATACTATCAGTTTTAAATATAAATAAATTCAGTTCTTTCTTAAGATTTTTATTTTCTATTTTCAAAGTTTTATGTTCTTCTTTATGTTCTCTTATTTCTGCCTTTCATTTTCAAACGTCTTTAATCATGCTTTTTAATAGTTTATTGTTTTCATTTAGTTGCATTCTGTCATTATTATTAAAAGAATCACTGCTGTTGATTTTACTTTTGAAATGCTTATTAAAACTCATAGTATCTCAGGGCAAAAGACAAAAAGTACGTGTTTACTGCACGACAACTTTTTGCTGAATGAGCAGCCTATACAGTGTATTGCACCGAAAAAAATTATGCACGCCATTAATAGAAGACCTTTTTTTGACATTTCAAAGATAGATTAAACCAGGGATGTCCAACCTGCGTATCACTTAATGGTTTTATGCGGCCCACTGCTTACTCAAATTTTTTTTTTACATTTTTATAAATAAATCGAATTCGATGTTACTGCTGTCATAGTAACGTATAGCGAAACAATGTAAATACATCAGTTGATTGCTGCGTCGTGTGACGTTCAATGAACTGATCTATGAAAACTTTTGTGGGCGGAGCTTATCATACAGATGCTTACCACAAGCATCCTTTTCATTATTCACACTCTTTTGTGATTAAATTGATATTGAATGTGTTATTTCCAAACATTTTTTGTAATTTTATATGATAGCTAGTTATTGACTTTATGGTAGTGAAGGTGATAACGTTGAACCAATGCGGATTGATTTGGAATAAGATTACAGTAGTAGCAACGATACTGCTCGTGGTAAAAAAGGGACTCGTGTAGATTTATTATGAGGGTGGAAAGACGATGAGACATTTTCAGAGATTCTATGTCCAATGTAAGAATTTACATATGCTCAGGGTCCTGGGTTGCACCGTTAGCCCAGAAGAGTGTCGCTCCTAATCGGCAAAGCTCAGCTAGCTAGATATCTTAAAGTATTGTTAGATGGTCAATTGGAGTGGGACCGAGGCATTCAGTGGCAATGCTTAAGGCGTCATACAGAATACTGTCTATGAGGCGAGTGTGAGTTCTGCGACACCAGACTTTTGCGCAGTACTCAGCTGTGAAGTAAACCAGAGATAAGGCAGTTGTGCGCAGTGTTTTAGCGCCAGCACCCCGTCCTGAGCAGGCAAATTGTCTCAGCAGTGTGACGCGCTAAAATAGTTTTTTCTCAATAGTACGAGATGGTGATGGAACGTGAGCGATCTGTCCACAAAGTAAATGGGCTTGGACAATGGTAAAAGTGAAATGCTGTTGTGAACATTTAGCTCACGTTGGGCGTCTTCGTTATTCGAATGAAAGGTGGCCGTAACGGTCTTAGCGTAACTGAGCTTCAACTTCCAAATCTAAAGATACACTAAAAGTTTAGTCATGACTTGACTTAAAGTCCTCCCAAAGGCCTTCCAATTTCCAGAGAGCAACAATGCTAGATTGTCCGCGTAGGTAAACTTTTTGAAAATTGGGGAGGCAGATGTCGACGTGAAGATAAAAGTTTAAAAAGGAGGGGATTGTCACACTTCATTACTAATAATTTTAATCATAACAATGTAGTTTATCCCGTTAAAAGTAATTCGTAGTCTTATTATAAAATAAAATTGCGTCGCCTTGTAGCGCTGCTCTCGTATTATGCGATATACGTCCGATTCGCTCTTTATTGCTCGATACATATATCTTTTTTCTCTTTTCGCCGACAGAATGACGTAATATGTTTTGTCGGAGCGCCACTATAGCTCAATAATTTTAGAATGTTCTGGCGCATTCGAGCATAGCGTATTCTCTAGAGAGTTGTAGAATGGCCTAGCGTTTATGAGTAAATTTGCGTCAAGTGATTTTTTTTCTATATAAAGCCGATGCGTAGCGAGACATTATTATGAGGTGATTTGAGACGACTCGAGAGACGGCTCCAGTGAAAGTGAATTTGTTTGGGCACAGGAAGTGCCCCGTTAGATTTTGTATCGGTTGACAATTGTTGAATTTATTTTGCGCTAGTGGTTGGGAATTGTGTTCTACAAAGGTAGAATTATTTGTGGTGATCGAATAAAGTTATAGCGTTGAGTTCGCTTTGCAGTTTGGCAAAGCGTGGAATAGAATTTCGTCGGTTGTGATCTTTGTGATACATTCGTTCTTATTAGAGACAGTGTTTTCTGTTTGTTGTGAAGAAGAGTCTTCAACGAAACCAATCCGAGCTTTCGTTAAACCAACTGTACAAAAGCTTCAGGCTCATAGCAAGACTACTTCTTGACCCGGAATAAAATAAAATTTAGACACAGCTTTGTTTCAGCGCAGGTATTCGGGTTACCTAGCTCAACTGGTCCTTTGGGATTCCCGAACAAAGTCTGTGACAGGGATCCAAATCGATCTCTGAGGAACGGCGTTTTTCAGACGGAAAATCCTGCTTTGCTTGGCGTCATCAGTAGTAAGGGCAAAACTTCGGTTTTAAACAAGCTCTATAATCATTTTGACCATCCGGAAGAAGTCTCAAGCAGCTTGCAAGAAAAGTCACGGTGCCAGACAGAGTCATGTGCTGCCGTCAGATCGACAAATCAACAAAAAATCCTCGATGTTTTCTGTCAAAAGAATGACTTGATCCACGCTAGCTCTCTTGGGAGCAATGGATCCACAAACGGTTCAACCAAGAAATAGATAAGCGTCTAGAGGACCTTGTAGGGCACGCAGAGCACAGATAACTCTTTGAGTTTGTACTGGCTTCATTGACTTTGGGATCCCGACTACAAGCGCTCATCTCCAGATCTTGGGAATTTTGAATCGGTGGAAGCAGGGAGAACCTCACGTGAATAACACTCCAAAGTAGCTTTAGCTTCGACATTTTTAATATTAATTACGTAAAGATTTTAATAGTTTTACACTTCACTTAGACTGTTAATTAGTTAATCAATTTTAAATTTATATTTTCATACTCGTCATTTGGTCATGGCGTTTAATACCAAAAAAAGGCAATTTTATATACTTCTATGGGTAGGGTACTATTTGGCAAAGCCGTTTTGGTGCCAGTCTATTTGAAACTAGCAGGAAGGTTTAAATAAAACAGTATAATCAATCACCCTAACCCTAACCTAACCCCTAAACCCTAACCCTTTTCAAGATTTTACGAATAAGAAAACGAAACACTGCCACAATGGCTGGCGCCAAAACGGCTGGCGCCAAATCGTTTCATCCCGACTTCTAATTTTGCGGCTCGCTGAATGTACGTACTTAAATTTATAATTTGGACCATTATAAAAAAAAAGCGTTGGACATTTTGTTTTTAAACCTTTGCAGAATTTTATACAATGCTAAGTTGTTACTTTAAATGCAAACGTTATGCCGTTTATATAATCAGGAAACATTACTTTGATTTTTTGACCAATGAATTGGATTAGATTTGAATTAGTTGCTGGGATGCCCTGGTAGACCAAGACAAAAATTATTGTTTTATGTATTAAAGGATATCTCAAATCTGATAGCCTAAAACAGTTATATAGAAGAAGTTGATCTTATAAATTAAATGCCTAATGCTTACCCTATACGTAGTTATTTTACACTTTACTAGGGCGGCACACAAATATTTGTGAAATAGTTTGATTTTGTTTAATGCCAATTTGTTACAAGTTTAGTGCCGCAAACATTATAATTTTTAGCACCTCGAACAGTAGTCTTTTTTACGTAACAGGATTAACGGATTTATATCAGGTGATGAACATTTTCATAGCCGTACCTGCCGCGGGGCAGGGGGCAATTTCCTCCAAGTTTTAAAACCTTGAACAAAATTAGAATTTTTCGGCCAGCAATAAAGAAACATTTAGGCAAAACCAGAATTTTGTGGGCGACGGTAGGAAAAATTTGGGCAAAATCAGTAAGTTTAGAGTAGTGACAAGAATCTAAAAAATTTTTTGTGCTAATTGCAGAAAAAAGCTTAAGAATTTAGCTGAAGATTTTTTTAGTGATCACTGTGTTTTGGGGACAAACATCAAGAAATCAGAGCCAGATTCAAAGCGAAGACCTTTTTTTTGGTCTTCACCCTAAGTTTTAGACAAATTTTCTTCTCATATCCGTAAAATTCTAGAAAATTAAGATTCGGGCAAACGTTTCAAAATTCGGGCTAAACTCTATTGCCCCAAATTTTTGCGGCTGCTTCGCCTATAAACAATCTAACCTCCCGAAAGATTATCTTTATGGCTCAGCGATACAAAAAAGCGTGTTACTTTTAAAATAGAATTCTTGTATTGCCAAGCAGCACAAAACTTGTATCACTTAAAAAATGTAAAGAATTTTTAAGCCAATCTTAGTCGGCGTCACTTAGCGTTCACTACATTGTCATACCAGTTTTATATAGCATCAATACTACTACGTTCAAAGATATACTGTATATTACACCAATACAATAAGTAAAACTTTGACCCTTCGCACTTTCATTTTCATCTAATGAATGAGCCTGGAAAGGGTTAAAGAAGATCAGTATTCTTATTTAAATTGTTAAATGGCTCGGTGCCATTAAAAAAATTAGGAATCACTCACTATGTACCAAAACACTTAATCAGCGTAATCATTCAAAAATCCCAGGGCATTTATAACACAATACTGCAATTTAAAAACGATTTTGAGCAAACAAGACCGAAAAAGAATAGGAAAAATTTAAAACATGCATATTGCGTGTAACAGTAAAGTAATAAAAATTATCTTTAAGCTTTGTGGTGCGAACCCGTTAATCATCATGAACGCAGATTTAAGAAGAATTCTAAAATTAGTATTATGATGAAATTTTCACTCATAATTGATTGAATGTATTGATGCCGGCGCTCTTTGAAGCGCGCATTAATTAATTGAAGTCTTCTGTTTGTCGTTTTATTTTCAGTTCGTTGTCATAAGATGTTTTGAAAAAGTCCGCTGCGTTTTATTAACCTGTTTCTTGTTTAATAATTTGTTATTTCTATTCGTTTTCAGGTTTTTCAGTGAATAAAAACCAATTTTTTGGTTTCATTTTTTTGTAAGCTTTACGACAAATAATTTAAAAAATTTGTCGGCGGCAGGCTCAATCAAAGTCTAAATGATAACTGTAACCAACGTCGCCTCATTTTAAAGCATCCCAAAGTTGACTCCAATTAGCTCACAAAAAATTATTCTTCGTTTTTTCTCATGGCCAACTTGAGTGTAATGTTGAAATAACTTAGCCTCAAAATCATTACACTAATCTGGTCTTGATAACCATTAATGATAACTTCTCGTACATAATTCAAACAAAATATGGTTGTTTATTGCAAATATACATTTTCACAACAGCGACTATGTGAACAAACGCAAAAAATTTATATTTTTAACTTGATTGAAAGTCTTTGATCCACACAATGTAGTCTTCCCGAGTCTTTTTTATCCATTAATAAAAGCATCTACAACGTAAAAAAAACAGTCCAACATGTCATCGTGCTCATTTAATTCTGAAATTCTTACCTGGACCTTCGGCTTGTCCAACGGTATCGCTGCAAACAATCAAGAGTATTCACAATTTTGCTAGAACTCGGAGCTCGCCAGCTTGAAATTCGACGGAAAATTGATTGAGAACAGAGCTAAATGTGAAAAAGATTATGCTTTTAACCCTGCTCTGGTGCCAAGGGGTCGATATCACCCCAGGCTTTTTGATAGGCTAAATATTCCAAACGTTTGAGATTATAAGCATTCGTGTATTATGCACTCCACTACATTTTTTAAACAATAAACGCAGCTAGATAAAAAATTGAGTTTTTCTTCTGGTTTCTAAGGATATTATCGGTGATGGGGTCATATTGACCGCAAGGTACTGCTAACGTGATTTTTTATGGTACCAGAGCAGGGTTAAGACAACACTTGTAAGAATTGGTCTAAGTACGTAGTTTGAAGGTTTTTTTTGAAACGAGTAGGTCTATTGTTTAAAATAGATGATAAGAAATGGACACTTTAAGCTTAGGATTTAGTCAACTTAAAATTATGGAAACGTTTAACTTGTTTTTAACATGCACTATAAATTTTTTTAAATGGTTACTCAAAACATAATTTTAAGAACACTTATTTGAAAAATTTGTTTGTATTTATAAAGGCTGCGATTACATTTACAAATCAGAAAGACATAAACATAATAAAAAAATGCCCAATAAGTTTTTTGTAAGTTGGCTAAATGGCAATTACACATCTAAGCCAAAATAAATAAATCTAAAAGCAGGGGTCGGAAAACTTTTTAGTTCGAGGGTCGAATTCAAAAGTTGATTTTGATCGAGAGCCGCACAAGTATTTACAAGATCAATCGTACCTCAAACTTACTCAAAGAGCAAAAAAATCTTCATTCTGACTTTTTACATTGTTATCATTAAATGCTTGGCGAACCTTAATTTGTCCACCAGTGGTCTCGAGTCTCGACTTTATCATCACTCCTTTAGGTATTGCGTTCCATGAATAACTGTGTCACACTTTATTCATAATTTTAATCTTAACCTTATAACTCTGTTGTTGATTCTCAGTCTTTTACAATAATTTTTATGCTTTTGGTTATACCGTAATCTTTTTCCCTTGTTAGGTAGTGATTGTGTAATTGGTACACCATCTCTACCTAATTTATTCTGTCTAGAAGTTGTTCTTATAAGTGGTTATAAAGATTCGTTTTACCGTTTTTATTCAAAGCACATTGATTGAATGAAGTTAAGGCATTGTGACCTTTTGCGGCATTGTTATACATTTTTTATCTTGAACATTCAAGAAAAGATCGGTATTATCTACTGCTGTTAAGCTAATTCGACCTTATAAGTTACGTAACCTATTTACTAGTGTATCTTTTTTTTGTACGTTGACGTCATAAATTGCTTTTTTTCCTATTGTTAAACCTAACATAATAATTATTCTAAGAATTCTGGCCCGATCTAATAGCTTCGGTTTTTATCTCGCAACTTTGCGTGATATATACCGTTTAATAAGGTATATAATTTTATTATTTATTTCAGTTAAAGTGTTGAGGAATTGTTTTTTTACTGTGTGTTTAAGTTGTTTAAAAGTTAATGGTGACGCTTTGGAAGTAATTCTGTGGTGCGATAGAATTGTTTTAGCCGTGTGGTGGAAAAACTATCAAGTTTAATATTAACCATCGGGATGCTAATTTATTCTTATAGATAGTCAGTAACAAGTTATTGAGTGATTATTTCTGGTTGTGGGCGCTATGAATTGGTTTAAAGTTTGGGGAAGCTTGAAAGCTACGTTTCACGAGAATGATCAAGTTTTTTTTTATTTTTGTGAATATATTTGTTATAGTCAGAAACCTTGGTTTTAATTAATCAATATTAATTCATAACTGATGTCTAGTAAAAAGATCTATTGAAATAAGAACTTGCATATATATATATTGTATTGTGTTGTGTTTATTTTAGCTTTTTGTGTTTATATACTGTATGTCTTTGTTTTTTTTGTTTGAATTTCCTTCTTATAGTTTATAAAAAATTAATTTTATTCTACTGTAAAACAATGAGCTTGTTTCCTACTGTAATATAATTTTGTTTCTTGAAACTGTTTTTTTGTGTGAATAGCTTTTCTTAATTTGCAACGTGCATGTCAAACATACTATACAAATAAATTTTTGTGCTGTTCTGCTCTGTTCTGCTCCCAAATAAATTTCTGACAAATTAGATAGCCTATGCTAGAATGCAAGTAAATATAAAAAAAAATCTTTTTCTGCTTTTTATTACATTTTGTTCACCACTTAATTTATTATAAGTACGATATTAAAAACCCGAACCCAACAACATGTTTTGCTGTTTTTTGATGTGTTGAAAACTGGGTCTGAACCTTAAATGACTTAGGATTTAAAGAGAAGAAAAAAAAATCAGGCTGTTGAATCAAATTCGAACTACCACCAAAAACCATTTGTTCTGTTTGAACTAAAACCAAACTAACTTGAACCAGAACTGAACTTCTAAAAAATAACTTTTGCTAAAGCTGAAAAAGAACCGGAAGGTTATTTTAAAAGTTTTGACGCCCCGCTAAAAAATAATAGAAAATCAATCATCAATTTATTTAACAAAAAATTTTAGGTAAATACTACTTGACTCTATAACCTTTTGTTTATTTAACTTCTTCAGATAACTATAGATAAAAACGAAGCAAATGATGATTGAATGTAAAAAAAATTTTTTTGTTATTAAAAGATAATAAGAAGAATAAAATCTGTTACTCATCAGTTGTTTAATCACCTGATAAGATTGTACTGTGACTATCAAATACATTAAATTTATGGCGTCTTATCATTCACAATAATAATAAAACATAGCAATGACCGAAAAGTGGCAATAACTTATACAATTTCTATTAATCGATTAATTAACTAAACTGTTTTAAGAACAGACGATTTTAATACATTGCGTAAAAATGTAATGAGTAAAAATAAAGCAAAAGGTATAAGATTAATATTTGTAGGGAAATGGCGTAAAAGAATAACACTCAATACTAATCTTTTTTGTTGAGACGTCTTTTATTGTTTGTAATTTATTGATTTAACATAGTTCTTGTGCTTTTAGATAATCACTAGATTTATAGAGTTTTTCTATGGCATTGACTTGCAGGTGTTCTATGGTATGACTTGTAGTGTTAAAATGTAGACCGATAATAGTGTTTGTGTGCTTGCGAATGTTACAAAGATGTTCAGTTATCCGTATTTTTAATTAATACATATTTGTACATTGCAAACATTAATTTATTCTTGCATATTTCAACGTGTTTTCTTTAAAAGAAATCACGGTTTTAACTGAAACGTAAATAAATAAAAGATGAAGGCAGGCTTTTAGCAAAATCAGGCTTTATTTCTGAAAATTCCTTCGACCATTATTTATACTTTAAAAAAGCCATCAAGAGTTGTTTCCACTAGAAATGTTGGGGAAGTATTTTTTGTTTTATTGATTTTTTTCTTTTCGCGCTTAAGTGGTAAGCGAAGCAAAAAATTAATCAAACAAAGAAAAAATACTCCCATCAACGTTCGTAGTAGAAACGTGCCCTTTTCCTAGTTTGTTAAAAAAAAAACTTCAGATTTTCGACAAAAGTTTTTAAGATAAAGATACACAACATATAAGCGGTTTAGAAGACTACCTTATGAAAGCGAAACAAACTCTTCTAAAGGTTCGCTCAAGCTGAAAGAGCTTGTAAAAAACAAGCTTTTAAAGCGTGTTTTTAAAGTTTTTAAAGTTTTTAAAGCGCATAGTTTTTAAAGCGCAGCGGAAAATTAGGTTTTACGATTGCTTTTTTCGTGATCGCTTTCAGTCTAAACTAAGCTAAAAAGTTGAAATCATTTAAAGTCGGTTCTTTTCATTCTTTTTCATTACAATTATAGATTTGTAAGCTTTGACTATTTTTTTAAGCTTTTCACTTTTGTCTGAACAGCTTTCCGTTTTGTTTTTTGCGCTTTCCGCCTCACGCTTTACGTTTTCCGTGTCCGATCTCAATCTGAACCAGCTCAACCCATGTATAACTGTTATGATGAAAGCATTAATCAAAATCATCTGATATACTTACGTAAACATTTCTACAAAGAGTTGGATGCTTTTGACAATTCGCCCGTAAGTTGTTGACGCTGAACCGCGAACGATGAAACCTTCTCGAATTCCAAGAAGAAGAACGCGAACGTGGTTTGATCTGATATTTGAGTGTGTTTGTCTGAAATATTACAACAATAGAATTATTAACTGTTTCAACTTATTATATTTATTATTCATTACCAACAATCAACATGTCCTATGTTAAAATTAATTACAATAATTTCTAGCTCTGGGCTTTTAAACTGGGGGGCGTGAAAGGTTTTTCAGGGGGGCGCGAGTAACTGGGTGCAAACTGAATTAATAGTTACAATGACAAACTTTTAATTTTCAGCTTTAATTTTGGACAAAATTAGAGAAACTCATGAAAAGGTTTGGGTTATGTTTTGAGTTGTGTCGACAAAGGGGACGCGAGTTCTGCTTGAATGAAAAAGAGGGAAGCAACTTTTGGTTGCATAAAAAGAGGGGCAGTTTTGTTTTCATGAAGAAAAGGGGCACAACTTTTGTTTGCATAAAAAAGGCGCCGCGTTTCAAAAGTTTAAGAATCACTGTTCTAGTTTTTTGTCATGTACTTGGTCTTGTCTTAAAACTTGTGATTTTCAACAAAGTTGCTTTTAAAATATACAGTTTTATGGTAAATGTCTTAGTTTTCAACAATGAGCTTGCTTGTTTGAGGTCTACCAAAAATATTAGTGATTTTGAATTCTTAACAAAAGTATGCGTAGAAACCAACAACACTAATTAAATAAAATGAAACAATTCACCTTTTTGACCACACAATTGATGACCGATGATGGCAAATTGTGGCCCCTCAAAATCTCTCTTATATTGTCTCCTGGTTGAGAGAAGTAATTTTGCCCTTTAAATAAGTATAAATAGCTATGACACCCTGCAAGAAAAAATAATTTTTTATTTGATGTCAACAAGTTTTGCAAACTTCAAATATTTAAATTCGGCTATGGGACTGCTAAAAATGTGCAACAAAATATTTAATAATATAATATATAATAATAACAAAAACAAAATATAAAAATATAAAATATTTGTTTTACTCTAAAAAACAGTTTTTCAAGAAAAAAAAAATTAATTATATATTTTTGGAACTTTCAATGAGAAACAACGGTAAATTTTTTTATGAACGAGAGTAAGGGATTTACGGATAAAGTCTTATTTTAGGAAGCGGTCCTAGATTAGTACAGGTGCTTCATACTTATTCTTAAAACTGAAAACAAGTAAAAAATTCAAAATTTCAACATTTCCGAAAATAGGTGTGGGCAATCGCTTGACAGTAGCTCTAAATAGAATGCCTACATGTGAAAAGTAGAAATACGCGTAGATAGTAATAGGATAATTGGGCCAAATTTAACCTTTAATATTTGGGATTGATTTAAGATTTAATTTGGGCCAATTGACAATAAATGTTGAGAGAATTAAAGAAATTTTAAGAACTGTTGGTGTAAACGCCTTTATGATCATGCTCAATTGCTCATCTACAAATCGCATAAAAAGTTTTGTACGCCACCTAGGTATTTGTGGACACAGAAAGATAGTAGTGATAGTTTGTTTTTATTTGCATCCAAAAGAACAATTGATAATAATTGAAGACAAAATAGAGCAAAGGTTGCAAATAGGGAGACGGCAAATAAACGATATACGTTATAACATTCACAAAAAATTGTGCATGGTCACCGATACCCTATAAACAAAGGTTGAATCTTCTAGAAGATCTATGAGAACATGTCATTGATTTGTTTACGGTAAGTGATTCTGAATGGCACCGAATAAGTGACGTTGATTCCTTGCAAACTATTCCAAACTTTTCCAGATTAATTTAGACCTATTTAACTCAATTTCCTTTCGGTTGCTTATTAAATCAGAAAAGAGGTAAAATTCTTTTTTTTAGATTACTGCTGGTGGATTCTTGAAATTTGATCAAAAGCCTGGGCTTTAACTACAGCTTAAAAAAAAAGCTACAAGTTTTATACCGTGACATTTTAATTTTTGCATAATTAAATTATTGATGTTGTATACATGTTTTATAATTCACATTTATTTTAAACTGACCCCTATTTTTGGGCATGCTACACGTCCCGTTTCATCCCGGTGAGTATCAATTTTGAAGCTTTGTCCCGGTGTCCTTCCCATTTAACCATTTTGTTTTGGAACGTTTGATTTAAAGTGAAATCTTTCTTTTATATTTTTAGCCTATACTGCTTCTTTTGAGACGAATATGAAGAAATCAGAGAGAGTTCCAAAGTGATAAATTCTTTTTTTTAGAAATCACTATTTTTTTATGAAACATAAAATAAAACTATAACGTCATTTATGTGGATCTGAAAGTTATATTAAATAAACTCGAGGATAATATCACAAAAAACACAAATGCCAGTATTTGATTTTTATTTAAAACAATCCTTGATTGTATTTTTGCAGATTTTTTTTATTTGATCAAGCAAACTTCACTCAAAATGTAAGTCAATGAAAAAATATCTACATTAATATTTTCTTACCGTTTGATACTTCCAATAAAGCTAACCAGAGTAATACCAATGATATTTTCACAAAACGCATGTTTTTTGCAACTCAATCAGTGGTAGAATATATTAATAAAGTATTAATAAAATTAACCAATTTGAATCGGGATCTGCAAAAAATCATTGACGTTTGGAAACCAATTACAGGTCTAAAAGAGTTACAAGATTTAGCTCGTAGGTTTAATAGTTTTTTCAAACACAGCATTTCATCAGAGCGTTTTAAAATTTGGAAAATTTTCGAAATTTTCTGATTTATTTCTTACAAGACTGCAAAGCAATTTTACTCGATAAACTTTGCAAAACTCTTTTTCATATTTACCATAACAACTGGTGACCTCCAGCATGTTTCAAGTTACCCATGTTTTATGCTTACGTCGTGTTTCTGCGCGCTATTGCTTCACCTGTCCGCTACAAAATTTTAGAACAATATTCATAAACACGTCGAAAAATGAAATAATTTTTATTTTCTTATACAAGCATGAGTTGATATACTATAAATAGCAAAGACTTGATTCTGCTTATTTACACCACAAATAAGACTTTACGGGTAAAAAAAAATGTATATATCTCATTTTGTAACAATTTAATTAAAAACAATGGATATTTCAAACGCTGTTGCTGCCGCTCTTCATTAGAATTAAACAAATTTATTAACTACAAAAACTGAAAACAAAAAACTTTTTTTACCAGTAAAGCATGATTTTAGCAATGGTTTCAAAACTTTCTTTGAAGTGGCTCTAATATTTACTAAAGTACAAGTTTGTAACTTGTTGCAATTCTGAACTACTTAAAAAAATCGTCATTCGGAGCAAGCGTTTAATCGGATTATTCGAAAAAAAAAACAAGAAAATAAAGATTGATCTGATTTTAACAGGACAAAATCAATGCCATAAGTTTTTGTGCCATTAAAAAATTTAAATCGACATTTTCCCATCATCGTTTATTTCCGGCAACAGCAATATTTATCAAGTAATATTCCAAAAGTAAATGGTACAAAATACTTCTGATCATAAACTTTCTTTATTCGTATATGTTCTTTATATAAAAGTAAAACTAAAAACCAAGTAAGTTTTTTAGTGTGATAAAGATAAATAGAGTATCTGACTTAAAAAAAATTACGTCAATTAAATTTTCTGTGTGAGTCTGCAAAAGAACAAATAACGCTTTTAACAACACGAAAATTTTTTTCCAATCAAGAGAAGTTAGTCAAAAGTTGTTGGTGAAGTACTAGTTTTTTTGCATCATTGCTACGGGGTAGCTTCACTTGACCGACAAAAGTGAATTATCCAAAAACACCACTTGACCGACACAACAGCAAGATAACAGCTGTTGTCGGACAACTGACTGTTTTGGAAAATTTCCTTTGTTGTCGGTCAACTGCCGGTTTGAGGGAATTCCACAAATTTTGTCGGTCAAGTGACGTCGACCCCATGGCTTTATTTGAGAGTAAATGCGGACTTGGGAGAGGAAAACTGAGCAATTACTCAGGATTTGCAAAGTTAGAAGCTCCTTTTGGAATAGCATCCGCTCTAAAAATATACGTATTAATGACTACCATACAGCCTGACCGCACACCCCGTTTTTTCTTTTAAATCAATTCTTTTAAATTTCGTCCCGATTTGTAAAAAAGTCCACTTTGGACTTTAGTTGACATGACCTATTCCGTCTTAATGGACTTTCATGAAACATGGCGGTTTGAGTTGGATTTCGACATCCACATTTTGTTAAGACAATATCGTCTCATTTTTGTAACAGTGAAACACGATCAGCTTGATTTTACTACCCATCTAAATTGGGCCTTCATTTTACTTTACACTCAGGGACAGCAAACCTTAAGGCCAACTTAAGACATCTGTATCGAATTGGTATAAGCCTTGTTTGAAATTAACGAAACAACTTGGGAAACAAAATTATTTATTGAACAACTAAAACCAATGCAATCAACAATCAGCATTTTGTTTTCTCTTATTACTTTTTACAGCAACCTTCATAGAATTATGAAATATCTACCATGTTACAAGCACGCAGATAATATTTAAACGTCTCGAGGCCTTATGCGTTACTTATATATCCCGCTAAGTGTGTATGACGTGTACATTTGTTACAGCTAGATGCTCTCCTAATGGGTATGATAAAAATAGACGTCTTGATTGGCGCAGCTATTCTCAGAGTGGATTATTTTGCTTTTGGCACTTGCTATTGTCTTGACGCTACTATGTAAACAAACCTTAAAATATAGTTTACAAGAAAGAGTCTCTTGCGACACAAAATCTCACCTATTTTTTAATTTTTTTATTTAAATCAGCTAAACTTTTTTTGAAGTTTAAGTTAGATATTTTGTGTTTCGTGTTGTACTTAAAACTTAGCTTCAGCTTGCGAACTGACAAAAGTTCAGCAAAAATTTTTGATCGAAGAAAGTGCTTTTTAAATTTTAGGTATTAAAACTAGATTATAAATATTAATTATTTAAATTTGTTTTGTTTTCGCGTTTTCTTTTTTGTTTATTTTGTTTGGACTTCTATTTCATTTGCATTTTTTCTTTTTGGACCATGTCTTTTCAAATTAATCATTGGTTGTATTTTTATCTTGCGATTTGTAAATTTCAGTATTGATGTTTTTTCCGAAGTGCGGTAATAAAAAATTAAGTAACTTGATTCACCGTGGGGACTTTCCCGCAAAGCTTAAAACGGCAATCAATCGAAACGAGAAAAAAAGCAAGACCCGGAATTAAATACACACTGTAACTTGGATAGCGAAAATTTCATTTCGCACTTAGCGGAATATGTATCAAATCATTTTTGTCATGATTAATGAAAAAATTTTTCTACGTAAGATTTCACTATTTTCTTCAGAAATATGCGAGTTTTTTGTGATAAATAATTTAATCAATTCCTTTAATTAAATGTTTATGCCTATTTTCAGAATGTGCCAAAATGTTAACATTGTTGAAATCAATCCGATGGCCTTGGTGCTCCATTAAATATTTTGAAACTTCTTTATCTTTTTTCAAAATCCGCGATGCTACATTGATTAGGCGAAGAAGAGAAAAAAGTCTGGTCGAGTGGTTAAACCGCCGGGATTGTGATCGCCATGGTCTCAGTTTAAAATCTACTTGCCCCATTCTGTTATGTCCTCGGAAAAGACAATTTACGGCACTTTCCCCAGCTTAATGGTCTTGGCAAGAAGTTCTAAATATCAGTCCCATCTCTGTTAACTTTCAAGCGGACAGCAATATTTTAGCATCTCTGGAAGCAGGTTAAGTAATTGCTTACCCTATGTATCAGCGCCTTCGTCGCTTTCCTGCAAGTCAAAAGGATAAAGATAGAGATGAAATAAAATAAATAAAATATACAAAACGCAAAAAGGATCTTTTAACTGCTTTAATCATCTCTTTATAAATTCAATGGGTTGAATAAGCTTGGGTTTGCTTCACAAATAAATCAATTCTTAGAAGCGTTTTAAAAGGGCGCACACGGAAGTCATGTTCGACTGAAAACCTCGCATAAAACTTGTTTTTGATCATACACACAGTTGAAAAACCTGGCCTACAACAGTAAGTTGATGGAAAGAGCAAAAGACTTTCCACACATTTTTTTGACACCGATACACCTGACTTTAACGTTGACGACCAAAATTTCTGCAGGAATAAGGAATCAAAACTATCTTTGGCTTTTGAATCATTTAAAAGTATAACTTATTTATCCTGCAAACTATGTGAAAGAAGTCTGGATCAACCCCAAAAAAATAAAGACGCTAATCAGATTATAATCAAAATCATTAAAATCCAGGAAATAATTTCCCAACAAATTGTGTAACGACTGCAAGTGGTTTTACACCAACTCGCTAATATCAGTAATTTCGTCTTTCTGTAGTAAAGCAAAGCTTTCTTTTATGTTCTCGCAGATGTCGTATTGACCATATGTTATTTTTTCCTTCCACAAAATTAATTTTATTTGAAGTACTTTTAATTTTTCTGTAAAGTCTATAATGAAAGCTGAGTTACCTTGTAATGATATGTTGATTTTTAACGGAAAGAAAAACTAAAAGGTGATGATGATGATGATGAGATTGCTGTCTAAATATAGACGTTGAAGTGGAAATAGAAGAAACGTACTTGCGTAAACGCGTACCACCAAAATTTCTCTCGCCTACCCCAGTTTGAGAACCTCTGCCCTAAGGCCTATTTTATCGCCAATTGGAAGTTATTCTTAGTAAACTCCAGTTTGGCTATATAATTTTTTAAAAGAATTTCGTGACCATCCAACTATTATGAAAGATTCCTTCGATTTTGTAAAAAAATAAATAAATTTCTGGTTTACACAGGAAAACGTTGGTTAGTTGTAATGTAAAAAAACTTATTTACAAATATTTCCTTTAATTTGGATTTAAGATAATTTTGGAAAAGCTATTTACAGAGAAATCAACAAATTTACGGACTAAATAAAACCTAATTTCGAAAACTAATGTTATGGGCCACAACTAACTTAACACTCCCATTTACCAAAAATTATACAAACAAATAGACGGTTTAGCTGTGGACTCTCCTTTGGCTCCGGCTCTGGCAGACATCTATATCTCCTGGCTTATTGATGAGCTCAAAGAAAACAAATGCAGTAGACCTCGTTTAATCCGGATTTGATTTGACAAGTAAAATTATCCGGATTAACCGAAGTCCCGATAATCCAAAGCTTTTTATTAAAAATTACAATAAGTCGGAAATCGGTTGTACTTTTAGTTTTATCCTAGTTAAGCGAAATTCCGCATTAAACTAATCCGCTTTAATCGAATTCTACTGTATTTTTAATTTATTTAACTCAATTCATATAAATACAGCTTTTATTGAAGAATTGGAAGAAAACAATCATCTTGCTTTCCTGAATGTTAATATTAATATAACGAAACCTGAAGAAAATACTGAAGCAGCTGTTTATAAGAAACAAACTCACACAGGATGTTACACGAAAATGTCACAGCGAATAACCCAAATGATTGCAAAAAATCTTAGTTTTAATATTACTTGACAAAGCATTTAAAATCGACAGTTACTATATTTTTAATTGATAAAGAATTTCAAAATATAATTGTTACAATAAAAAAAAAAAACGAATTTCTAAAACCTTTTCTCGATAAGCAAACTTCAAATTATCTTAACAAAGAGTTTTCAAAGTAAATGAATACTAATAACCAACCTACTCAAAAGATCCATCAAAAGTTTTTTTTTATTAAATTACCGATTTCCGCGCTTAAGCGCTAAGCAAAGCAAAAAAAATCAATAAAACAAACAAAGAATACTCCCACCAAAACTTGTAATAAAAACGAACCTAAATATTTTTTAAGTGAAAAAGCAGTTTTTGGCTTCCTCTAAGGATTGAGGTTCTTTTAGTGATTGTATTCTGAAGACAATTTTTTCTGACCAACTATATTTTGGTCTCTTGACTATAGAAAAGCATTGAAGAAAATTCAAGATATCCTATGCAGAGTATACGTTCTTTTTATTTTAAACATTACAAGTATAATATACAAATATATTAATAAATAAAATTTTTATTTCAATTTTTTAAAATTTATATTTATTCTTATGACTTGAATTTAACTAAATCCTAGAAATTATTATAAATATTTTGTGACTCTAACTAAATAAAATTTTTAATTTAACGGGGAATCAAAATTAGGTTTTCCACTTTAAAACCAATAGTGTTTTTTTTGCAACCACCCAGTCGAAAATAAAAAAATAAACTTTTAATGCATGGTTTCGTAGAACGAGTTCATTTGAAATTAATTATTTTTCTTTGGTTTATTTCTTTTAGATTTTTCTTTGCTGTTATTACAACAATATACCTTTTTTAACCAAGCAGTGTTGCTGCTTATTCCCGGCTTTGTGGATGTTTTAAGTTTGTCTTGCAGCAAACTCACAAAGCAGCAACTTGCTCGATGTTTTAACCACTTTTTCACAAAAAAATTACCAGAACTATAAAGTTTTTATTTGTTTATTTGTAGGAAGTAGTGAAAACACCAATAAAACAACTATTGACAGGAACCGAATTCAAAATTTTATATTTTTGTTTCAACGCTGATGGCCGGTTCTGCTTTGGTTGTAATTAGACGCCACTCTTAAACCAATTCAAAATTCACCACATTACTTCTATTCGATGCAAGTCATTTGCAGCGGTTATTAAGCAGAAACGTTTAAAGAGGAACAAATTCAAAGTGCCTTTTGACAATCGTGACGTGGGTCAGAAGAGGTTCGTGAGATGACGTCATTTTACTAATAGTCAAATGGTTTGCAAAAATTATGAAACAGTTTTTCTTCAGCTGCAAACTCTTTAAAAGTTGCAGCAATTGTCTCAGACTAGTACTTCTTTGAAAACTGTGAACCATGGCCTAAAGAGCATGGATAACTTCCAAATGGCCAAAAAGCAAATTAAAAAACTTGTTTTGGGTTTTAATATACTGTGATATATTTTTGCTTTGTTTTAATTTTAAATAATTGGAAAACAAGAAAAAACAAAAAATAAAAAATAAAACATTGAAACATTGTGATAGGCTAGCAACTTAGTTTTGGAAGAAAAAAGACCCAAAAAATTGGACAAAGTTGGCGATCTATAGACGACAATCGTTTTGAGCAAACAAATCATTTTGTTTAAATAGAATGTGTTTATAGTAATCATTGTTCATACAAAGCAATATCGAAAGTTCTTATCCTTACTCTTATTATCATCAATAACTTATGCAGACTTATTGCAATCACTATCGGTAATTTTTTATTTGATCAAGTAAAACGACACTTTATTAACTTAGAACAAGTCGAATTAATTTAATTGTTTAGCAGAAATCGATTTTGTTTAAACTATTTATTTCACTGCTGAATTTCACTTTTGCGGACGTAAACAATAAAAAGAAATTTGAATAAATTCTTCGTTACGCAGAACTTTAAAATAACCAAATGGAGGAAATCATTAGAGGAAACCATTTACTTCTTCAATTTTTGGTAGTCTTTAAAAAGACTGTTTTCTTAAGAATTCTTTCAACTGAAAGAATTTTCATAAGAATTCTTTCGGCCGAAAGAATATAGTCTTTAAAAAGACTATAAAAAATAGAAAGAGTTAATGGTTCTGTTAATGTCATTGGTTATTTTAAAGTAAAAAGAAACAAAAAAACTTCTTTATAGAGTATAAAGAAATAAAAAAATTCTCTTTTACAAAAAATTAAAAAGAAGTTGTTTTTAGTTAATTTGTCGAAGTGCTCTCCAATGCGACGAACATTTCAATTTAAAAACCGCCAATAGACATCTACATGAAACAAAAAAAAATCAAACTTAATTATAAGATTTAGAATATTTGACGATTGATTTTAATAATTTTTTTATTTTTTTTGTATAAAACTTGAATGACTAATATTTGATAAAAAATGGTTATGAAGCTTTACTTCAATTACTTCTCAAAGTGAAAAACATTTTTTTTAAAGATAAACTGCATACAGCTGTAAAGTTGTTATTTGATAATATATTTACCAAATTATTTGATAAAAACTTTAAAGTGCGTTATTAAATTTATTACCATCACAACTGAAATAAGATGTTTCAGTTTTGCACCAAGCAAATCAATCTACTGTACAAAATAATATAAAGAGATTAAAAAAAACTCATAACTATAGTAAATACTTGTACAAAAATTGTATTTCCTTTTCACAGCGATGGCTTTAGTACGGAGCAACGGAGCGGTTGAAGCTGGCTCCCGCTAAAAAAACGTCAAAAATGTCCCCCCAAACAAAATATTACTCTATTTCTTCATAGTAGAACTATGATGGTCACCCTCCCTGTCTGCACATAAATTTTAGGACAAAAATAGAAATCATGTACTCCATTGAAGGCTATAAACTTTTTTTTAAAGATCACTGTATCTTTGGGACGAGAAAAAATTTGAAACACTAAAAAATGGCTCCCCTTTTTTCTTGCACCAGATCCCTCTTTTGTAAGGCCATCACTGCCCTTTCAGTTAAGCAGTACAATATTGTCGCAAAAAAGCATTCAATATTTTACTTATTGTTTTGGATTTCTAATTAACAATAGAGGCTGTTGTCATTTGCAGTGGCGGCTGGCAAGTAAAAAACGAGGAAACGCTGCAATGCATAAAGTGGTTAAAAAATAAACCAATGGTTTCTAACTGAGGTGCTGCGTCACCTTAGTGTGTGATTTTCAACTGTTTGGGGTGCCGTGAATAGTAAAACTTCGTTTTTGTTTAACTTTGAGTATTTATTTAAAAGTAAAAAAATTGATATAATTATGAACATGAGGTATTTGGACTATATAAGCAAAAATCCTTACAAAAGACTAGATTGATAAGCAAACAATTAAATAGTCAAACTAGTTTAAATATAATAATAAATATATCTTTATAAACAAAAAGCATCAAATTATATTTTCTGGTTATTTATTGATTTCTATTTTTTAACCGTGCCACCCAAAATAAAAGCAAAAAAACATAATAAAAGCTAATAAAAAAAGCAGTGAAAAACGATACAGGTAAATACATATTTAACAACTGCGGTTGTTGTGTGCATGGTCACTGCATATGGTCACTGCACATGGTCACTGCACCGCAAAAATAAAGACATAAATGAAAAATTTAAAAGCAAAAATAAAATACGAGTAACCAGTGGTGGATATTGGGTGAGGCGAATGAGGCAGTTGCCTCGGGCCCCCCTTTTGTGGGGACCCCTCAATTTTAGGGACCCCCCTGACAAATACCTCGTATAGTTTTATTTGCTGTAGGTGTCTTTTGAAATTTTTATGAAGTTGGGACGAAAAGTGGGAAATACGAGATGGATTCGAAGTGAGGACCTTTTTTTTCTTTTTAGAGATCACCATGATTTTGAGAGAAAAATGTGGAAAGAGGAGATCGATTTGAGATGAAGACTTTTTTTCAAGATCACCATAATTTTTGGAGAAAAAAGGGAAGTACAAGATCAAAGCCTTTTTTTTTTAGAGAACACCAATTTTTGGGAATTCTTGCCTCGTGGTCCTAACTTTAAATATCCACCACTGTGAGTAACTCTCATAACTTTAAGTGATTATTTATGCAAAACCAAATGGGTGATACGGAAATAGCATTAGTTTTGTTGAGTGTCAAATTGTCAATTGTATGACTTTTGTTTGTGATTTGATACAAAGCATCAAGCCATATACAGATTTGAAAAATCTAGATTACGGTAAACAGATTGAACATGAGCAGTGAGATCTAACAACTCTCAAGAAGATCTGAAAATACTCGTCGTTTAAAGGGTATCCACTCCAGGTCAGACACAAACAGGACTGGGGCCGAGGGTTTATCCTTTTACTACCCCAGACTGCTGCACTGCCCGGATCAGATGCTGGCAGTGATGTTAATGGGTCTTCGGAACTTGTTGGCAATGTGCCCTAAAAAGAGCAGTTTTATCCTAGCATTGCCCCATCCTGAAAAGGACGTTTGCCGATTAGCAGACCCACACTGAACATCGGAATGGGTGGATACCCTTCCGTTTCGGTAGGTTTGGTTTCGGTCCTGAAATACTAAAACAGCAAGATGATTTAATATTTGCTTAGAGGAATTTTTTAACACAAAAATTAATGATAACGTCAGGACTGTAAAATAAATACAAAATAATGGATGGAATGTTTAATACCAGAATATAATTTATCTTATTAAAAGCGAAGGAACCAAATTTGAATGCCGAAATATAAAACCTGCACCATCAAAATAATATTTAGTCAAACTGATTGCGCAGTAATTTTAAGGCATCTTTTATACAACACATCATGGAGACAAAACTGTGCTTTGAAAGTTTTTCTAATGTCATCAAAATTTCTTAAATTGTCTAATCTAAAAACTTTTTGCATTGTGCAGCATTGCGGATTCATATTTAAATTACATTTTGGAAAAGTTTCTGGAAGGTATATCTTTGTTTACGTGATATGATAAATGAATTTTTAAAATAGAAGAACAGCAGTAAATATTAGTCATCTATAGCAAAATTGTTCGATTTTTCTTTTTCTTTTGCATCTATGTTTTGATTCAGATGATGTATCAGCAAAATTGTCTCGTATAAAAAGTAAGTGAACGAATGTTTGGAGGGTGTAAACTTTTTTCTGTTTATTCCTTTGAATTTAATTACTGAAAAGTTGTTTATCTTTTAAAAGAAATAAATAAAATATAATATTTAAATCTTTTTCTTTCTAAAGTAGCCATATATGCACTTAGTGACAGCCTGTATGTACAAAATTTCAAAAATATAGCTTTTGTTTAGCTTAGATCAAAAAGGGCTTATTAGTTAGGTATTTAAAGTAAACACTTCAATCTGTAAAATAAGAAGAGCATTATAACTTTAGCATCAATTAAGCTAAACTTTTGAATAGAATTATTATGTAGCTACATGCAAATATAAAATAGTTAACTTTAAAAAGATATTTGTGTGCTTGAATAGCACTTAATTTATTGCTATGTAATAGTAACAATAATTTTTGAATGAATTCTTAGTTGTACAGAAGTTAAAAATGGTCAATGATATTGACGGAACCATTAGTTCCTTTAATTTTTATTTGTCTTTAAAAGGACTGTTTTCATAAGAATTCTTTCGGTCAACTCTCGTCAGAAGAAATCGTTGGCAATGACGAACTGCAAGAAAAACGTGATTTACATAAGACTTAAAATAAATTCTTAAGAAATTCTTAAGAAAACAGTCTTTTTTAAGACTATCAAAAATTGAAAGAGTTAACAATAATTTTTTGCATTTACATTTTACTTCTATATTTATCATTGCTAAAATATGCTAGCGGGTCGAGTGGTTAGAGGGCCGTGATTGTGATCGACGTGGTCTCGTGACGTATTATTAATATTTTCGACTCGTAGGAAAGCGACGGAAACGCCATATACAGTATAGGGCGAACAATTACTCCGACGTGCTATCGGAAATGCCAAGATTATGCTGTCAGGTTGAAATTGTTTATTTAGTTTTTTTTAGTTTTATAAACATATGACTAAAATTTAGAACTGCTTGCCAAGACCACCAAGCAGGGGAAAGTACCATAAAGTTTTTTTTGTAAAGGTACAACAAAATGTGGCGCGTAGGTTTTGAACCAAGACCACGTGGAGCGCAATCGAGGCGCTTTAACCAGTCGACCCCGCTGCCATATTTTAGCAATTTCACTCCAGTTTAAAACTAGTAATCAGTTATGGCATACTTGCTGCTACGTGTTAAAGGGAAAATAAATATTAGTATCAGTACGTATCATTAACATTACAATTATTATTATTAATTGTGGGAAGGTGGTCTAGTGGTTAAAGCGCCGTGGTTGTGATCGACATGGTCTCGATTCAAAACCTAGTCGCGCCATTCTGTTGTGTCCTTAGGAAAGACACTTTACGGCACTTTCCCTCGCTTGATGGTCTTAGCAAGCGGTTCTAAATTTTATTCATATCTCTATAAAATTGAAAAATCAAAATAAAAATTTCAAGCGGACAGCAATATCTTGGCATCCTCTGAAGTAGGTCGGGGTAATTGCTTGCCCTACGTATTAGCGCCTTCATCGCTTTCCTGAGAGTCAGGACAATAAATATAAAGATAAAATAAAAAAATGAATAAACATCACAGAGAAAAATAATAATAGATTGTAGTCATATTTTCAAAGTATTTCATAAATCGACTTTATTGAAAAAAGAGAACGTCTAATAGAAAAATCACCGGCCAATTTTTAAAGCTTTTTCAAGAATACATTCAAAGAAAAGATTATATAATTATACCAGGCATATACAAAGAATCAGTGTGCAGCATTGTTAAGTTATTGACTTTTAAAAGCATGATTTAAAAAAAGTTTTTAATATTTTAATCTCGATATAATTTTGAAAGCACTATCTTATTCTGCACAGTAAATTTTAAAACTTGCGTGATGCGTATTGTGACCTTTTCTCTTGTATAACTTTTAAATTAGAATACGCTGTTAATACCGTAACGTCATAAGCTAACTATATAATTTTAGATATTCCATTGAACCGGGGGAAGGGGAACTTGCATCCCGCAAGATTTTTCAATGCGGTCCGCGTGTGGTTGGGAAGAAGCAAACCAGTACAGTAATAGCTTTTTTGACGATCATTGAGAAATCGGTGAGAAATTTTTGAGTCATGACTTTTTTTTTGGTCTTTAGCATAAATTTAGGATAAATTAAAGGTCCAATTTCTAAAAGTACCTAAGCTTGTTCCACCGGAACCTTTGAAAAAATGACATAAGCTGAAAAAATTGTTTGCTTACTAGCCAGAAATATTCTGACAAAAATCTTTTCAGGATAATGTACGGAAATATCTTTTTGAATAGCACAGAGGTTTAAAATCTTAGCGTATTTTTATTCTAGAAGTACCAAAGTTCAACTGATTTATGTTAAAAATTCCTATACACACTCGATAGCTTATTAAACCTATTGTTTGAAGGCTCGACCTGCAAAGCAGTCTTACCTGAACATTTTTTTTCTTACTTTTGTCAATAAAACTTGAAATAAGAGTTTTTGAAAATTTGTCAATTTTTATTATAGGCAAGCTTATTCAATAACTTATTTTTGCATTAGGTTTACCTGTATTATTATTTTAATCATTATTTTAAAATTAATTGGAAATCTTAACGTTTTATTTGGAGCTTTTGATTCCCGTCTATAACCTAATAATTTAGTTACATTGCATTCTATTGGAGTCAAGAAGCATCAACTAATCTATTGACATTCAGAAACATTTTTTTATTAAATTTGTACTTAATAGCTTTATATTGGTTTAGCTTTTAGTTAATAGATCATGGAAAAGTTTTTTTTATGTTTTCTTGGTTTGGGTACGCAAATTTTCGAAAATTTACTTCTCATCACTTGGTTTTTGATTTCTCCCAGATCCTAAATTCTTTTCTGATATGTCACTCTATAAAAAATAGAATGCATATTATCATTATTAATACATGTGGTTGACTTTTTCTGCCTAACTACACTGTCAATTTGGTAGAAAAGCGCTTGTACCTAAGTCCAATTTGCAAAACAAGCTTTAATTCCTTATGACGTCATAATAAAATTCTAAAAAGTTCTTGAAATAGGGAGAGATACATAACCAATGTAATAAAAAACCATTTAGGTTTTTTCCATCATTACTCTGATTTGCCAGGGTTTTTGAAAACTTTAAACTTCATTTTTTCAAAACTAACATTCTGTGACTTAGGTACATTTAGAACTAAGCCCTTCAATTTATTCTAGTATCTGTGAAAAGCTAAAAGGTCATGATTTGGGTAAACGTCTATAAAATTTGTGCAAAACTGTATTATTCCCCAAAATCTTATGCGGACCGCACCAATTTTTTAATTTTCGGATACAGCCCGCGAGTGCTATAAGGTTTCCCACCATTGCATTAAACAAAACAAAGTTAGTTTTAGAGAGAAACTAGTTGGTTGAAAAGAAACTAAGTTTTTCTCAAGAATCTTAAAAATCAAAAAAAAAAACTAAAAAAATTTTGCGCCCGCGAGTATAATTTGCGCGGCGTTTATTTCCCTTTTTATCTTTTATTGCGACTAATTTTTTTGTTACTCTCATTTCAATCGGTTTTTCTTCGAGTACGACTCGACCAATTAAAACAGCACAAGAAGTTGCCATTTTAGAATTGAAAAAAAGTGCTTTAAATTCCTAATTAAATTTAAATTTATGAAAAGAAAATTGAGAAAAATTAAAATATAATTAAAAAAAATCTTTAAAGTCTTTCTGATAATATTTAGAACTATTTCGCAGATATTTGGGAGTGCTGCAACTCTGCAGCTCCCATGGACAAGCTGCCACTAGCCATTTGTCTTATATTTTTATTGAGCTAAATTAGTTATATTTTATTCAAGAAACTAGGGCACGGAAAATTAGTCTGATGATGTAGCCAAAAAACTTAAAAGTGATATTACAACAATAATGAATGATTTTTTAAAATGGCTTCTGTAATTGAAAGTTAGAATTCACACTAAAACTCAAACCACCACTTGAAATCATGTTTATGAACTCAGCAAACACTCTGCCTCCATTAAGAGATGCTGAAGTCAACAAGTCCTGTTCTTTGAAAAAAGGAACCCGGACGAAAGACTTCGGTCGGGTATAATCAGCGTCTTCAGTTTTAATTCTCTGTCGCATTTTACGTGAAACAACCATCGACAGCTGCGCAGATGTGCTGATATTTAAAACTGCTTCATTGGATTTGACTCGACAAGACAACACGGAGCACTGCATATCGCCCAATGCAGCAGTGAGCGCGATTTTCTGAGTTAATCCTTTGTACTGAGAACACAGCTTCCCTACTGAAGCACCAGAGCATTCCACAACAGGTAGAATTTCGACAGGAAAATCGGCTGACTTTAACGTTGTAAGATCCCAATTTTGGCTAAAAGGATTAAAATGTCCCCAACAGATGGTAGGTGCTTTCACGCAGCCTGGGCCGTGAGTAAGTCTGCTCATTGATTTTAAAATGACAGACCGAAACCGAACCTACCAAAACGGAAGGGTATCCACCCATTCCGATGTTCAGTGTGGGTCTGCTAATCGGCAAACGTCCTTTTCAGGACGGGGCAATGTCAGGATAAAACTGCCCTTTTCAGGGCACATTGCCAACAAGTTCCGAAGACCCACTATTCTTCAGCTGAACATCGAAGGCCTCACTGCAAACAAGATGAATGTTCTTCATCACCTCGCTATGCAGTCTGAGGCACTCGTCATCCTACTGCAGGAGACCCACTGCACTGATGCAGAGAAGTTGGTGCTACCACACTACCAACTAGCTGGGTCTTCTTTAAGCAGGAAGCATGGCCTTGCCACGTTTGTCCACGAGCGACTGAGATACACGCTTTTGGACCAATCTCCACCGACATCGGAGATCGAGTGGCTGTGTGTGGACGTTGATGGCTATAAAATAGTCAACGTCTACAAACCACCGCCAACGCGATTGCAAACCCTGGATCTCCCAGTGTTTCCTCACCCCTGTCTGTACGCTGGCGATTTTAACTGTCGTCATGCTGACTGGGGTTATGATGACAACAGTCCGGACGGTGAGTGCTTGGCTGGCTGGGCAAGTATTAATTTTCTTGCCTGCTATATAATGCCAAGGACGCTGCCAGTTTTTATTCCGGCCGCTGGAACACTGGCACCAATCCAGATCTAGCTTTCGCTAGCGTAGGTCCAAACAGTCGCTTACCGGATAGACGTGTCCTTGAGAAGTTTCCCAGGTCACAACATCGACCCTCGCTTATTACACCACCAAGGTTTGCTATGGCAGTGCCAAGTATGCCTGTTAAGCGATGGAACTTCCGCAAGGCCAATTGGAGTCACTACATTGCTTTGACGAATAAATTCGCAAAGACTTTGTTGCCCCCTGATTCACTTGATGTGGATGCGGCTTACCAGGACTTCTGTAACACCATTAAGAAAGCAGCCAAAAAGACTATCCCAAGCGGGTATCGAAATAACTATATTCCGTGTTGGGATGCAGAGTGTGAATCCCTCTATAAAACCTTTCTGCAGTCCCCTCAGGGAGACGACTCGAGTTTGGCTGCTACAGCTCTGCTTGCCAAGCTTGACAGAAAGCGGAGGGATCGATGGTCCGAAGCAGTTCGGAGCATTGACTTCTCACACTCTAGTCGAAAAGCGTGGAGTATTTTGAATAACCTTACTGGTAGGTCACGACACTCTCCTCGTCACTGTCCCGTTTCAGCCGATGGTATTGCATCTCAGCTGGTTAGAAATGGGAAATACGAGGCTGTTGATCACAAGTCATCTCGACTTGTCTTTCAAGAAGTGTCTGACCTTTGGAGGGCCACAACACCAGACGCAGTAAATATCTTCGACAATTTTTCACAGAGAGAATTTTCTGCTGCCCTTCAGCACTTAAAACCAGGTAAAGCTCCGGGTCCTGATTCCATCTGCCCCGAGCTTATACTCCATGCTGGAGCTGCTTTGAAGTCCTGGTTACGTGACTTCATTTCTTTCTGTTTGCGCCGACTCAAAATTCCCAAGATCTGGAGAAGAGCGCTTGTGGTCGCGATCCCAAAACCAGGAAAGCCCGTGGGGGACCCAAAGAGTTATCGACCGATATCTCTGCTCTGTGTCCCCTATAAGATCCTCGAGAGGCTTATCTACGCCCGCGTTGAACCATTAATCGATCCACTGCTCCCTAAAGAGCAGGCTGGGTTCCGACGCGGGAAGTCAACCGTAGATCAAGTTGTTCTGCTAACCCAGAACATCGAGGATTCTTTCGAGGCTAAAAAGAAGGCCGGTGCCGTATTTATCGATCTGACAGCTGCTTATGACACTGTCTGGCACCGTGGCCTTACCTGCAAGCTGCTGAGACTACTTCCGGATAAGCACATGGTCAAAATGATCATGGAGCTTGTCCGAAATCGAAGTTTCACCCTTACCACCGGTGACAGCAAGCAAATCAGGCTACGCCGTCTTAAAAACGGCGTTCCTCAGGGATCGGTTTTGGCTTCCCTCCTATTTAACATCTATACGTACGATCTTCCTTCCATGATTTCCAGAAAGTTTGCTTATGCTGATGATTTAGCATTGTTGCACTCTTCTGGAAACTGGAAGGACTTGGAGGAGACTTTAAGCCAAGACATATCCACACTGTCAGCGTATCTCCAGACTTGGAGTTTGAAGCTCAGTCACACTAAGACGGTGACGGCAGCCTTTCACTTAAATAACCGAGAGGCCAAACGTGAGCTAAAGGTCTACAACAATAGTAGACTTTTACCGTTCTGTCCAACCCCTACTTACCTTGGGGTAAAACTGGACAGATCGCTCACGTTTCGTCACCATTTAGTGCTGGGTTGGCGAACCTTTTTCATAGGGCGGGTCAAAAAATGACAGTTTTTTAAAACTTACATTAAGTGGGTCATTGGCTAAAAAAAGTTGAAGACTAAAGAAAGAAAAGCCTTTACCTGTCGTGGATATTCAAATTTAGGGGCCCGAGGCAAGAATTTTCAGATATTGATGTTCTCTAAAAAAAGTTTATATAAAAAAAGGTCTTCACCTGAAATCAGTTTCGGAATTCTCACTTTTTGTACCAAAATCATAGTGATCTCAAAAAAAAAAAAAAAAAAGCTCCTCACTTGAAATCAGTCTCAGATTCCTCACTTTTTGTCCCGAAATTACAGTTACCTCTAAAATTTGATAAAAACGAGAAAAAAGGGGTCTTCACCGTAAATCTGTCTTTGACTTTTACCAAAATTGACAGGACAGAGGGCCTGTCAAATGCCAGAAATTTCAGAACATCAGGTGGGTCATTGAATTTCAACTAGTGGGTCACAACGTGACCCGCGGGTCAGTGGTTCGCCATCCCTGATTTAGTGGCATTGCGCAAAAAACTATCATCGCGCGTCACACTGCTGAGGCGACTCATGGGCTCGGGATGGGGTGCTGGTGCTAAAACACTACGCATAGCCGCCTTGTCTCTAGTCTACTCAACAGCTGAGTACTGTGCGCCAGTCTGGTGTCGCAGTGCTCACACTCGCCTCATTGACAGTGTCTTGAATGACGCCTTGTGCATAGTTACTGGATGCCTGCGTCGCACTCCAACGGACCATCTACCTGTACTCTCAGGCATCCAGCCAGCTGAGCTTCGCCGACTGGGAGCGACACTCTCCTTGGCTTACCGTGGATCTCTGGATCCCGATCATATCTTGCATGATCTTTTAAGTGGGTCCTCAGATACTGGCCAAGTGAGACTAAGATCCAGACGCCCGTTTGTGCCAGGTGCGCGGAATCTTTTGTACAATCTTGCCAGACTTGGCATCCGCGCATCTGAATGGACAAATCACAAATGGAACGCGGAGTACTGTGAAAATGCTTCCAGGCTCCGTGCTTTTGTGCCCGGGACCAGTGTCAGGCCTGTTGGGATGGGCTAACCCCGAGCAGCTTGGGTTAAGCTCAACCGCCTGCGGACTGGTGTTGGGCGATTCCATTCGTCCATGCACAAATGGGGTCTCGCTCCTTCACCGAATTGCGAGTGTGGCGCCTCAGAGCAAACCGCAGACCATGTACTAACAATGTGCCCCATACATCGGGCACCACATGGAGCACGCGGTCTGACGGTTTTGGATGACGAAACTCGACACTGGCTTAATAACATCACTGCCAGCATCTGATTCAGGCAGTGCAGCAGTCTGGGGTAGTAAAAGGATCAACCCTCGGCCCCAGTTCTGTTTGTGTCTGGCCTGGAGTGGATGCCCTTCAAACGACGACGACGACGACGACGACGACCACTTGAAATACCAAAAATAGAAAAATTTTAAAGAAATCTTTTTTGAAATATGTTTCCAGCAAAATCAGTTAAAATAATTTTTTTTAGTATAACAGAAATAAAATTTTAAATTACTCAAAAATTTACTGCATTAAAAGTATGATAATTTATGTGATAGTTACTGCTAACCAGTATCGAGTGCGACACTGAATGTATAATTAATAATCTATAGTTTTGCCACCATATATTTTAATTTATTACAAATTTTTTGCCACTATCTTTAGCCTACAGTAATAATCTACTGCGTAGCTGTAGTGTATCAGCATCTTGTTGCATCAGTATCAAACATGAGCCAGAGTATAGCGACAAAGTCCAGAAGTCGCCAATACTGCTAATTAATGTTATAATCACAAAAACTCCTAAGATTGCTGTGCAGAAATCGGAAAACATTAATCTGCAATTTTTCATTCTATATCCATATTCAATTCAATTCAATTCAATTTATTTCGTCGCAAAAAGGTAAACTTAGCAGCAATAAATACCATTATAATCTGTTAAAATTGCGACAAAGTGATTGCGAAGGGGCCGTAAAGGTCTTCGAGTCAAGCAATCACCAACTTTTTCCAAACTTTTTGCACCAGGTTTATTTACGTCTTATTGTAAAATTACCCGGTATATAAGTGTATAATTAAAAATTCTAAGTAAATTTTTTTCTTTTAACTTGCATTGCTAACTGAAAACTTATATTACGTCTGATCAATTTATTTTAAAACATTGATGCAAGTTTCATTAACTTCTTTCTTCTGAGCATTTTTGAATATTTAATCATGCTTTCCTGAGGTATCAGGGTATAAAGTCAGTGTTTTATTGAAATGATGCAAAATGTTGCTCAAGATCCTTTCTTATAAATTCTTTTAGAAATTCGTTAGGAAAAATAATAAAAATCAATTCAAGAAAGACAGGGACGTCCAACCTGCATCCTACTTAATGCTTTTGTGCGGTCCACTTTATACTCAAATTTTTTAGCTATTCTTTTATAACTGTATAGCAACGTTTCTCAAACAGTGTACCTCGAGCTTGATGAAAGTACTCAGCGAAACACTAAGAAATTTTTTTTTTTATTAGAGATCATTACATTTTTAAGACGATAATTGAGAAATCAGAATCAAATCTTTTTTTAAAGATATTACTACGTTTTCGATACGAAAACCAAAAAAACCAGAGTCAGATTCAAAGTGAAGACCTTTTTGTGGCTCGCAGGCTATAACTAAATTTATAATTTGGTCCATTATGAAAAAAGGTTGGATATCCCTGATCTAGGATTAAAAATGAATCAGGTTACAACATTTCTATCCAAAAAAATTGGCAATTAAATGCTAAAAAACTAGCATATTTTAATTTAAGTCTACCTGACCTGCAAGTTGATCACAAGATGATTTTTTTTTGACCACTTAATTTTCACAATAACTGGATCACGGGATCAGATGCGGTGATTAATCAATTTGATAAAATCCCAGAAAAACTCTTTACGCAAAAATATCATACTGGTAGCATACTGACGTGCCAGTTTAAAAGAATTAACATCTACAACCATGAAAAAATGTCGGCTCCATGAATTTGCCCTAGATGCACAATAGATAATCTACAAAAAAAAATTTAAGGTGGATGATAGTAACCTTCTACGTTGCTAGTTGATCAACTTCAAACAAAAATAAAAAAAAGCAATACTTAACTCTATTTCTGAAATTAGCCACTGTCATGAAATCATGCCAATAAAACAAAATATAAAAAAATCATTTGCTGACATTGTAAGAGCAGTCTATACCTGATGTACCGCTAGCTAAAAACGTTATAAAAGAAATTTTACTGAAATCAATAAAAAACAAAAAAATCTAGAAGAAAGGGAAAAAAATATTACGATATTCAATGTAGCTAAATTTTTATATATTACCTATGAAAAACTGAAAATTTTAGATAAAAACCTAATTAAAGAATTATGCAACTCGTATATTGATGAAAGCATATTTGAAGATAAAAATGAAATTACTAAAATACAAAGATTACAAAAAAGAAAAGAAAATGTTAACCGACAATCCGGATCAGTGTAAACAAGGGCGTCAAACCGAACCCGAATTGGAACCATAAACCGGTATTAACCAGTATTAACCAGTATTATTTTTTAAACCTAAACCAGAACTAAACCCAAAAAAATTTTTGCTGAACCTGAACCGGAGCTGAACCAGTAAAAATTAAATTGCTCAACGTGAACCTAAACCAGAACTTTATTTTAAACGGATCCGGTTCGACGCTCTCATTTTGATTTTCTATGGGCCTGAATTAAGGCTGTTATTAATCACTTTTAAATCACTTTTTCTCTGTTGCTATTTTACTGTTATCACTATTATTTTTCTGGATGTTGAAACATTTATCCAGATGGGTTAAAAATGAAATTTGAACTCAATTAATACTAAAACAAAAGTTTAATCTGTAAAATAAATTACGATTAATCGATTAATAATCTTTAAATTGGGCAGCCCTAATAAATAGGCCTACTCATGAAAAGCAAATTTGCCAAAAATTGTATACAAAAAAAAGCTTTTTACTACAGTGCTTAGACTCTTATCCGAGCGCTCGTCTTAAAAGCATAATTTTTTTCAAATTTAGCTCTATTTGCCATCAACTCATACAAAACTAATGGACTTTTCGAGAAGGCGAACTGTTTCTCTTCTTGCATTATCGAGTAATAAAAGAATTGTGAAAACTTTAGACTGTTTGCAGCGACACCGTACAGCAAGCCGGAGGTCCAGTTAAGAAGTTCATGATTAAATAAGCACGATGACACGTTGGACTATCTGTGTTTTTGTTTACGTTGTAGATGCTTTTACTAATGGATCAAAAAACCTTGGAAAGACTGTATTGTGTGGATGAAAGACTTGCAATCATGTTAAAAATAGAATAAGTTTGCATTTGTTTGCGTGGTCACTATATCTATTTACAATAAACAACTCTATTTTGTCTGAATTATGTACGAGAAGTTATGACAAATAGTTATCAAGGCCAGTGGTGGATATTCAAATTTAGGGGCTCGAGGCAAGAATTTTTAAAAATTAATGTTGTCTAATAAAAAAAGAGCTTTGATCTTGGCTTTGAACTTTTTCTTCAAAACTTATGTGTCCTCTAAAAAAAAAAGGTCTTCACCTAAAATCGTTCTGTACATTTCCCAATTTTCCCACATTCCCGACTTGATCATAACTTCTAAAGAGACATCTGCAGCGTATTGAAACTGTATGTGCTATTTTCGAGGGGAGCCCCTAAAATCGAGGAGAGGCCTGAGGCGACTGCCTTATTTGCCTCACCAAATATCCACCACTGATCAAGGCCAGATTTCTGTATATCATTTTAATACTAAACAATTTTGACGTTACGTTAAGTTGGCCACGAAAAACAAACAATAATTTTCCGTAAGCTAAGAAGTTTTCTTTTGGTGCAATAAACTTCAATTAAATCTTAAGTAAAATAAGCTTATGCACCTTAACTTTTCGCGTATAAATTAAAGCAGTGTTTCCCAAACTTTTTCAGTCAGATTCAGTCAGGCGCCCCCTTGGTTTTTAGCTCGATTCCCAGCGCCCCCTCGCTTCTTTTTAAGTGAAAAGAATGTTCAACAGAGAATATTTATCTGTAATTTTGCTATTTTTCTCCCAAATTCATTGTGATCTCTAAAAAAAATAAAGGTCTTTACCCTGAATCGATCTTGTATTGAATACTTCGGGAAACACTGCTGCAAGATCACCTATAAAAGGTCCTTCATGTATTTATTAAATATAAACCTATATCAGTGTTACAAAACTATAACACGTAACATTGCCTAAGTTAAGGTTTAATAAACTAAAAACGAGGCACGTCTAAACATAATAGAATTAATAACATAAGACTCTAAGATAACCGATAACATAACAAACGTAAACCACTACAACATAACTGCAACTGTATAAAGAAAGAAAACGGAAAGCTGCTGCAGCATGAAGTAATCAAGGCGCGACAAAAGGTGCACGCTTATATTAATTGGTTCAATTAGTAATGGCAAGTTCGACTACCAATCATATCAATCAGGTAACCTATATCAGGTAAATTACAAGAACATTTTGGATTTAAATTGTTGGCTGACCATAATATCAAAAATGACCAAGTTTATTGCATTCTAAGTGACAAATCGTTTGCATGCCATGAATCTAACAGATCACGAACTTACCACCTTAAAAAAACACTCGCTACAATATTCAAAACTTCAGCTTGCAAAATCAGCTTCATTTAATCAGTTAATAAATGCAGAAGTTTTGTTTTAATCGAAATTAAATATTAATTAATCGTTAATTCGTAAAAGTTAACGATTAAAAATAAATTAATCGTTATTAGCCCTACTATTTATTGATGATAGTTGACAAATTATAGACTTTTTAAAGTTAAGATTTGTTTTTCTTGAAGACTTATGGAAACAGCTAACTCATCTTTAAAAGCAATACAAAAATTTTTTAAATGGATACCGAAAACATAATTCTAAGAATATTTACATCAGAAAATTTGTAGGCATAAACATGATAAAAGAACAAAAATGAAATATTTCAACGTGAATTCTTTTCATTCGTTTCCATTACGAATAAAAAATTGTGTGCTTTGACTATTTTTTAAGCTTTTCGCTTTTAGTCTAAACAGCTTTCCGCCTTGCTTTTTTGCGCTTTCCGCCTCACGCTTTACGTTTTCCGTGTCCGATCTCAGTCTAAACCAGCTTAACTCATGTATAATTGTTATGATGAAAGCATTAATCAAAATCATCTAATATTCTTGCGTAAACATTTCTACAAAGAGTTGGATGCTTTTTACAATCCGCCCGTAAGTTGTTGGCATTGAACCGCGAGTTTACGACATGCAAACGATGAAACCTTCTCGAATTCCAAGAAGAAAAACTCGAATGTTGTTTGATCTGATATTTGACTGTTTTTGTCTGAAATATTACAACAATAGAATTATTAACTGTTTCAACTTATTATATTTATTATTCATTACT
Organism: Diplosoma virens; assembly: GCA_963680785.1. Classification (NCBI taxonomy): domain Eukaryota; kingdom Metazoa; phylum Chordata; class Ascidiacea; order Aplousobranchia; family Didemnidae; genus Diplosoma; species Diplosoma virens. The sequence continues at coordinate 32,016,105 of OY796895.1, read as the reverse complement.
CATTACAGTCTGTTAACAAGTCTTATCTTAAAATAACTTGCATTAGTTTTTTAATTTCTTAAATGAATTTACTCTTCTCTTAAAACGCGTCATTCATACTGTTATGTTGATAAGACACAATTTTAGAGAACAATTCAGCGTTTTGCGTTTTAGTTTTCAACGCAACAATAAACTTGCTTCTTTGAGGTTTACTAGAAACATTAGTAAATTTGAATTTTTAATAAAACCGTGCATAGAAACCAACAAAATCAATGAAATAAAATAAAACAATTCATCTTTTTGACAACACAATCGATGACGGATGATGGCAAATGATGACCTCTTAAAATATCTCTTATATTGTCTCCCGGTGGGCCGGTGGGCCGATGGTCCGATGGGCCGATGGGCCGGTGAGCCGGTGGGACCGCTTGGTTGGTGATGCGCGGTCAAATGATAATTGTTATGACAACCTGCAGAAGAAAAACAGTTTTTTTAAAATGATTTTAACAGTGTGTAAAAAAATTTAAAATATTTAAATCTTTTTGATTATTTGCTAAAAGCAACCAAATGACGCAAATTTATTGCAGCCTATTCCAGATTTTTCTGGATTCATTTATTCAACTTTGCTTTAGATCCTGGTTTGACTACGAAATCAAAATTTCTTTATTGAAAAATAATTTACTATTAGTTGATTTACGTAACTAATTTAAAATAATTACCACAACATACCGGAAGAGCAATAAGTCTTATGCCGTGACATTTTAACTTTCACTTAACATGTAAGTATTTAGAGTACATTGTTTATATTCATGTTTATTCAGGGTTAAACTAATCCCTACTTTCTGTTTTAAGTGGAGTCAGCATTGTAGGCAAACAGCGACACCATGTGAGAACCCCATAAACAATGACGTTCCCAGGACGCAACAAAAATAAATTTTGACTTATTTTTAAAAACAGCTCAATAGAGATGTAGTCGCCCATTGGATATTGTAGCCTATTGGATATTCTATAGAACAGCCCATTGGATGCCCATTGGATATTGTGGATATTCAAGAGTGACAAGATCGTTGGGCCGACAAAATGTAGCCCACTAAGTTAACAGTTTTTGTAGTATTCGATCTATTACTGCGACGTCGTGGAAAATTGTTAGCTAACTTAAGTGTGTGGCAAATTGCGGTGTACAATTAACGAGATTTCGCCTAATTTTGGTTTCCAAAGTTTTTGTTTGCTTCAAGATTTAAAGTTTACGTGTTATTATGAAATTTTAAAGTTCGACAAAAAGTGATCTGATAACAATGATCTTGTACTGCTGCTTCAGGTTCATTTATTTATTTCTATTTGCTTTCTGCATTTATCCTCCTGTCTTGCAAGCAAGTGTCGAAAGCACTATATGTTGTCAAGTAATTATTCCGACCTTGCGGAGATGCGGTCCAGATAAAATTTTTTTATTATTTTTTAAATTTTACTTTGTGATATAAAAAAAATTTAGGGATGCTTGCTAAGAACGCCAAGAAGAAGAAGAAGAAAGTGCCGCAATGTTTCTTTTCTAAGAAGACAACAAAATGGCGCGAGTAGATTTGAACCGCCACTGTATCGGTCACGTTTGTCATCAATCACAGCATTCTTAGCCACAAAGAATTGTAGGATCTCATAAATAAGAAAATAAGATACTGTAAATGACATTATTATGTTTCAAAGCAAACAAATCTTTTTTTAAAGCTCTTGTGAAGATTCTAATACAACAAACAGAAACCAGAAAAAAATTTTTGAAATTTAAACCTACAGCAAAAAATTGTCTAATTTTTTTATTAGAACATATTTCCGTTATCACAAACCATCGTTCTCCATTTATTCAATATGAGTAAATTGAATTTTTTGGAAAAAAAGTTGACATATCATTCTGGAAGAGTGAAGGATGGAAAATATTTCCCTATTCAATAGTTCTTCAAACGTGTCGTATTCATTTTGTGGCATTTGAAAATAAATAGAAAAATATAACAGCAGTGAGGCAAAAATAAAGTGTTCTTTTTTAATTTCTTCTCATGCTCAACATAAAAATTGAATATTTTGCAATGTAAGATTCAAAATTATTATTATTTTTTTTGCATTTGCAGATTAATTGTTTTTGCATGCTTAGTTAGCCTAATTACTATGGTTTTTTCAAAAGAAGAAAGAGTTGATGTGGTACTTCTCAGTCAATACAAATTCAAAACAAAAATCACAGATTCAATGCACTTGACTCAACGAATAATGAGTGAATGTACCAATATTGAAAACAATACAGATTTATTGCATCGAGTTAATGCAAATTTTGCGCAACGCATAAACATTTGCATAGCAAATGATAGAAATCATATTGAAGATGTTATTTGATTAAAAATAAATAGTAAAAACAAAGCTTTACAACAATTACATGAAAAATATTCAATTATCCTATGTGTCTAGATTTTACGGACACCTTGTAGATTATTTAGAAAGCACTCGGCTGTACTATCTCATGTGCCAGTTACGGTAAAAAGAGAACTAAAAGAGTAAAAAGAGTACTAAAACATGATGTAGAGCACAATTTGAATTTTTAATCGTACTTCATCAAAGCATTAATGATGTGAGTGAATGCATTAAAAAAAACTTTGTTTTCAAAAAAAAAATATATATATATATATATTTTTTTCAATTTCAATTTATTTATTTCGTCGCAAAAAGGTAAACTTAGCAGCAATAAATACCATTATAATCTGTTAAAGTTGCCACAAGGCGATTGAGAAGAGACCGTAAGGTCTTCGAGTCAAGCAATATATTAACACAAGAAGTTAAATATGTGGCGAACGACTCAACAAATTTTGTTTCTTTCTTTTTAACAATTTTTGGAATGAAGTTTTGTGAAAGTTTTACGATGCCAAGAAATAAGCTATTTACAGCAAAAATTTGCCATCAGAGAATTGCTCCCACAAGATAAAAGTTCGTAGCTTTTTTGATGAATCAACGCGACTCAGTAGAAGCGATGCATTGATAATGCTTAAAAGATTTGCAAAGACCAAAAAATTCCAAATAATTGAAAAAAACAATGCCAGGCGAATATATCAGAGGCGTAGGTTTATATAGAGCAAAAGAAATAAAGCGACGCATGTTGGGAGCTGTGGAGCGATTAGTGAAGCAGAAACAACTCGGTAAAATTAGCCTGCTACAAAAAAACTTCAACAGGATCACTATTGAAAGCAATATTGCAGATATGGGTGTGTTACAATGGTTAAAAAAATTTTTATCTCCTGAATACCGTTTTCACTTGTGTCGGTTGGATAGCTCATTGTGATAAAGCTCGGTTTGTAGCCAGGGGAAAGGCCCTTCGTAACAAATTTCTCAGTGGAATCACGCTGCTTACTTACAGAAATTATCCCGCTCTAAAAGGGAAGCAGCACAGGCTGTAGGCCAATATGGGTACAAGGCGCCTTCATTTGTGTGTCTTAAACTTTAACTCACTCTAGTCCTGTTTTTTCAACCGAAGTGCTTTGAAACTTAAAGTTCTACTTAAAATCTGCTATGGCGGAAAGCAAGTTGTTAACACAATCAATGTTGCCATTGAAAATTATTTTGTCCAAAACCTTTGTTTGGCTGATCTATAAGTTTTCTTCAATAAAGGGTTGACAAGTTGATCTTTGAAATGAATGATATAGCTGTACATTTGATTAGTAATATTTTTTTAGGGTTGCATGTTTTTTTTACTTCAAGAATTGGTATTTTTTTGTATTTTTACGAACTTAATATACTCGGCTTACTGTTAGGGAAGTGACGCTTTAAAGTTGGCGTCTTTTTGTTCATATCTTCAAAGGCCGCAAATGGTTCTTCCACGTCACTGCACCTGAAGAACTACAAGAAAATTTAAAGTGTTTTACTACTAATATTTTCTTTATCTATTTTAAATTTTTTCAAACTTTAAAATAAATTTGGACTCTAAATTCTTTCTTCAAGGTTTGTCGAATGATGCTGCAAATATAAAATGAAACAGCAGCGGAGTTATACGGATTTGTAAGTTGTCTAAAGTAAACCTGAGGACATTATTACATAAAAAAGTGCTTGATTTTTATTTAAACCAGTCTTTGTCGATGTTTCTCCGAGTTTTATCATTTTTATTCATTTTATAATTATTCAAAGTTGACTTGAAACGTAAACCATAGAATGTAATAATACTTAAAAAAGAATTTTCTTACCTTTTGCTAATTCCAATAACGCTACACAAAGTAATGTCGATGCAATTTTTACAAAATGTATGTTTTGCAACTCAATCACTGGTAGAATATATTAGCAAAAGGACAATAAAATTAATGCTAATTTAAAAAATTAATTACTTTAGAAAAAGCTACCGGTACTGATCTATAATTAACACAAATTATCATCAATGTAATAATTTCCAATTTTTTTCTTATGGTACCTATAAAAAAAGAAAGAACTTGTATTATTATTCCAAGCGAGTTAATCTATTTCTACTTTAAATGAAGACTAAACCTTAAAAAAGTCTTGAACTTGAAAAGCAAAACTAAACTTTTAAGCATCCATGGCTTTGTAATTTTAAGCGATTAACTTGATCGGAGCCATTTCTAAACCTTGGATATGTGCTAAAAGTTTTTTTTCACCATATTAGTTTATCAGTTTATATTAAACAAACTTCAATTTATAACTTAGCTTTAAAAAAAAGAAGAACTTGTTTCATAAAAAAAATTTTGAACCATTTGACTGTGTTGTTATGAAATAATAAATGCTGCTTCGTCTTGCGTTCTCAGGGTCATAATTAAACAATATATAAAATAAGTGAATCACCAAACACTTCAGAGCCATTGTGTTGAGCGTCATTTATTGGAGAATCATTTGTTGGAGATTTCCATTTTTTTTTTTTTTTTTGGAAAGAGTTAAGGTTAGAGTTAGGTTAACGTCCCTGTAAGCTTGCGCCCTGTAGTGGATTTTAGCCACCCTGAGATTAAGTAAGATCGCATCACCAAGCAGCACCAAATAATGTTTGTTATCAGGCAAATGTTACAAATTATTCTGTAGTGATTTCTGAAACCAATTCACTTAATTTTACTTCTTCACTATCAGTTTGAGTAATTTTATTGCCAAAGAAATCGTTTCTCACGTCTTTCTTCAGATTTATCGACAAAACGTAATCCAGTTTTTTCTGAACGACGCGGCTTTTAAAATTAATTGAAAAATTTCTTTGCAGCCAGTTCCTTTTATACCCTGGTTGTTTGTTTTTGGGTTTTTTTCGAAAGTTATTTCTCAGTGGTAAATTTCACAATACGTAGAACCAGCTAGAAATTGTTCTCAAGACGTCAGCACTCTGAATTGCAAACGAATTTACTAATTTGAACCGGGAACGGCTGAAATTATGGACGTTTGGATACCAATCAACAGACGATAAGCCTCGTGCCAAACATTAGCATTTCATCAAAAACAATTTAATAAGTTTGAAAGTTTTTGAAATTCTTTTATTTGTTTTTTGCTTTACTTTTTACAAAACTGCAAAATAGTTCTACTTGACAGCTTTACAAAAGTGTTTTTTAAATTTACCATGACAATTGCCGATCTCCGGCAAGTTTTAGTTTAGCACGTTTTTGTGTTTAAATCGCGTTTCTGGAGTACATCGCTTCGCTTGTCCGTTACACTCAGAAAAATATTTAAATGCCACAATAAGAAAGCAAAATAATTCTCAATTTTTTAAGAAAGTACATATACGTGTAATCCGGACCTATACATACACGTGAAATCCCGAAACCGGAGTCTGAATGCAAAAATTTCGGTGATTCCGACTTCAACCAATTTAGTTGAAAAACTATCAAATCCGACTTCAACTTCTTTTCAGACCTCTAAATTTGTAGTACAATACTTAAACAGTAGTTATATAACTTATATGATTATTACTTAGCAGATATACATATATTATTAATATATAGGACCCGTTAAAGTCAATAAATCAAAATTGTTCAGGGCTTTATTACGTCATCAAACTTACACGACGTTAGTTTAGTTGTTCACGAGTCTTTTTACTGAGTTTTATATTTAAAAATAAAATCAAAATTTGTCGAAATTTTACATCGTAGAATTTTACTTATAAAACTCGTTTCTTACTTGCTTTTGAGATTTTTCTAGCAATTATAAATACTTTTAATATTTTGTTTTGCACTTTACATCAATATATTCTTAAAATTTAAAGCTGTGGCCTCTTAGTGTCAATCTTGTTACAAAATAATATTAAAAAAGAAAAATTGGATCATATTTTTTTTAAGCCAAGATTTTGATTTAAAAGAAAAAATCTTATTTTTAATTTTAGAATTATATACATAAAGTTGTTCAAAGCTAATTGCAAGAGAAATAGAATGCAAGATGATATAGTGAAAGAGAAAAGAAAGAAGTAGATAGCTGAAGTAAACAAAAAGAAAGAAAAAGGAAGAAAATGCTATAATATGCATGTTTTTCATGAGATCGCTATAGTAGTATTTTCATCAGCAAAATTTGCTCTCCTATAATGTCTAACAATAAAACTTTAAGCTGTGTATCATATTATACACTACAATTTCAACGTAGTTAGTACTATTTTTATTTTGGAAAATAGTTCTGGAATCTAAATTTTTAGGACTAAATATTATGATTATTAAAAGAATTAGTGACTCTTGAATTTTTTAAAATATCGTAAAAGTTGGGCCATCTTTTCCCCAAAAGATGTCTTTGACTATATTTTTGATAATTTTTCACTTTGTTTTGACCTAAAGACTTTGGCCTATTATAAAAGTTTTTGTGGACAAATTTTTGTTAAATTATTGCAAAAACGCTAAGTTACTTTAGTTTTGAAAAAAATAATAGTGCTTTTCGTCGACATTGAAATTAAAAAAAAATTTGTTTTTTTCAATATATTAGTAATCCACAATAAAGAACACTACTTAAAATTGGTTCTTCTGCGTAACAATAACACGTAATTCCGTTGTACGTGACGAAGAGAGCATTAGCTGTGAAAACTTGTGCGATAAATAAAAACTAAGTCAACCTTAGTACACAATTTTTTGTTCTTTTCTGATTGATTTCAATAGTTGACAAGGCTTTCCCAAATTTTATTCCTTCCAATCCTTCGACAACGTAATTTACTATAAATGTTTTTATAGTCAGTGTCATATCTGGGCTATCTGTTCTCTTAACTTGCAGGAAATCGTCGGAACCGCAATAGTTTGGGCGACCGTCCAGTGATTATCTTGAGTTGCTTTAAGAAATGCCGACAAACTGCTTTCCTGTTGAAATTAATTTTTATTCTTTACTTTTTTCAAGGATATGATTGAAAGTAAGAGCTGCTTGCGGGTACTTAAGCAAAGTGCCGTAAAGTGTCTTTCTGAATGACACAACAGAATGACGTGAGTAGATTTTGAACGCCTAAGATATCGATCACATTTGCCAATAATTCAACGCTCTTCGCTCGCTACTTACGCTGCCGATTTTTTTTAACAATCACGGATTAAAAAACACATTTTTTACCTAAATAAGAATTAAATTTTTTACCAAATTTAAATTGGTAAATATGCTTATCATAAGGATTAAGAATTTTTAAATTGAAAATTGCGCACATCCGGGTGGGTGATGTTTAAAGTCTCCAGGAAAGGCGTAAAGTTGCTGGAATATTGTAAAACGTGTAAAACTTATACATTGCTGATTCAGAACTTATAAAGAAGTGCAAAAGTTTTTAAAAAAATTGAAGTTAGGGTTGGAATACCGTATATTTTTATAGACTTTGACTTCGGCTCCAGAATCAAAAAAAGTTTTAAAAACTCCGACTCCTTTCACAAAATTTTCCCAGACTCCTACTCTGACTCCATAGCCATGGTTACATCCCTTAAGCAGCCAAAACTTTTAGTTCGCTTGTTGGCACTAAAAATCAGGTTCTAATAGGAAAAGAAACTAAACTGCTTTCAGATTATAAAAACTTAACCATAAACAATTGATATTTCGAGCATTGCTGCAGAATCTCTTCATTACAATTAAAAATTTATTTATTTATAAATACAACGTATGGCGATTAGATTTAAACGAAAACACACTTACATACGAGGAAATACAGAAAGTATTTATAACATTTAATAACAATAATAACAACTTATCAAAAGTTAAAGGATAAAAACACGTGAAAAAGTTAATCCACAAAAGTGTACACAAAAAATTAGCAAACAATGTTTGTAACAGAATGGAAATTGATTTTTTTAAGCAAGTTTTGAAGGAACTCAGAGTACCAGATACAGCAATTGCTTGTAAAAATTTATTCCAAATATTGGGTTTAGCCTACGGTTGGCAAAAAAGCTTTTATTTCGGTGACTTTCAGCGCTATACAAAGATTTTATCATCAAACAGTGACGTCGCAGATTACATTTTGAACAAGAACATTCAAACAGAGCATTGAAATGCAGATCCGATAACTTATTACAAATTTTATAAATTAAAATTAAGTCAAATTGATTACAACAATATTCTAGGAAGGCAATTTTCAATTTGTACAAATGGTTAAAGTAGGATAGTTACTAAAAAAAATATCACATCACTTGTTCATATGATTGTACATTTAGTAGGACGTACATCCCAAAGGTTCCACAATGCATTAAGCAATATCTTCCCAGGTCGATGAGAAACCATCATTCTTTTCAAGATCGCTCTAATCTTTCCCGTGCCAGCAAGAAATTCTCAAGTTACAAACAACACTTCTTAAGTCACTGCCCATGACTCTGCTATTGGATAGCATCTTTTGAAAAACCCTCCCTGTGCCAGCCAATACAGTGACGCCAAATTCTCTATCCTTGCCCGAGGACGTACTTTTTTCCACCTCTCCGCTCTTGAAGCTACGTTTATCAAATCTTTTTCAACCCAATCTCTGTCGATACAAAGAATTTCTTTACAGTTTAAAACTCATTTATTAACGCTCTTTCACTTTCACTTCTGATTAGTTGTCTCTCTTGACCATTCAGACGCACTCTTGTTTTCTTTTCTTTTCTTTTCTATTCCTGATTGGCTGCTTTTTTAACCAATCAGACTCATTCTGCTTTCCTATATAAGCAAGATCGAATTGTTCTCAGTTCATTCTGACGATTCCTCCCAATAAGTGTCAGATGAAAAATCTTTGAGGAATGAACACGCTTTTCAAAGCTATCTTAAAGTTTTGTACCGCCAATCGACCATTCATAAAGCATAAAATGTTGTACGGCTATTCTATTTGAATAAGTGCAGTTTCTTATAGAACGCCATTCAAAGATCCATTTGAACTTATGTCACCAAAAAGAAAAAACCGAGAGCCACAAAATTCTTTAAACTAGAAATTAAAAAAATTAAGATTACTGTATTTTGCATTCTTAATTTGAACTTTCTTGCCTTATCATACGAGTGAAATGGCCCAGATGGTAGGTGCTTTCACGCAGCCTGGGCCGTGAGTAAGTCTGCTCATTGATTTTAAAATGACAAACCGAAACCGAACCTACCAAAACGGAAGGGTATCCACCCATTCCGATGTTCAGTGTGGGTCTGCTAATCGGCAAACGTCCTTTTCAGGACGGGGCAATGTCAGGATAAAACTGCCCTTTTCAGGGCACATTGCCAACAAGTTCTGAAGACCCACTATTCTTCAGCTGAACATCGAAGGCCTCACTGCAAGCAAGATGAATGTTCTTCATCACCTCGCTATGCAGTCTGAGGCACTCGTCATCCTACTGCAGGAGACCCACTGCACTGATGCAGAGAAGTTGGTGCTACCACACTACCAACTAGCTGGGTCTTCTTTAAGCAGGAAGCATGGCCTTGCCACGTTTGTTCACGAGCGACTGAGATACACGCTTTTGGACCAATCTCCACCGACATCGGAGATCGAGTGGCTGTGTGTGGACGTTGATGGCTATACTCGTAAAATAGTCAACGTCTACAAACCACCGCCAACGCGATTGCGAACCCTGGATCTCCCAGTGTTTCCTCACCCCTGTCTGTACGCTGGTGATTTTAACTGTCGTCATGCTGACTGGGGTTATGATGACAACAGTCCGGATGGTGAGTGCTTGGCTGGATGGGCAAGTATTAATTGTCTTGCCCTCCTATATAATGCCAAGGACGCTGCCAGTTTTTATTCCGGCCGCTGGAACACTGGCACCAATCCAGACCTAGCTTTCGCTAGCGTAGGTCCAAACAGTCGCCTACCGGATAGACGTGTCCTTGAGAAGTTTCCCAGGTCACAACATCGACCCTCGCTTATTACACCGCCAAGGTTTGCTATGGCAGTGCCAAGCATGCCTGTTAAGCGATGGAACTTCCGCAAGGCCAAATGGAGTCACTACATTGCTTTGACGAATAAATTCGCAAAGACTTTGTTGCCGCCTGATTCACTTGATGTGGATGCGGCTTACCAGGACTTCTGTAACATCATTAAGAAAGCAGCCAAGAAGACTATCCCAAGCGGGTATCGAAACAACTATATTCCGTGTTGGGATGCAGAGTGTGAATCCCTCTATAAAACCTTTCTGCAGTCTCCTCAGGGAGACGACTCAAGTTTGGCTGCTACAACTCTGCTTGCCAAGCTTGACAGAAAACGGAGGGATTGATGGTCCGAAGCAGTTCGGAGCATTGACTTCTCACACTCTAGTCGAAAAGCGTGGAGTATCTTGAACAACCTTACTGGTAGGTCACGACACTCTCCTCGTCATTGTCCCGTTTCAGCCGATGCTATTGCATCTCAGCTGGTTAGAAATGGGAAATACGAGGCTGTTGACCGCAAGTCATCTCGACTTGTCTTTCAAGAAGTGTCTGACCTTTGAAGGGCGACAACACCAGATGCAATAAATATCTCTGACAATTTTTCACAGAGAGAATTTGCTGCTGCCCTTCAACATTTAAAACCAGGTAAAGCTCCGGGTCCTGATTCCATCTGCCCCGAGCTTATACTCCATGCTGGAGCTGCTTTGAAGTCCTGGTTACGTGACTTCATTTCTTCCTGTTTGCGCCGACTCAAAATTCCCAAGATCTGGAGAAGAGCGCTTGTGGTCGCGATCCCTAAACCAGCAAAGCCCGTGGTGGACCCAAAGAGTTATCGACCGATATCTCTGCTCTGTGTCCCCTACAAGATCCTCGAGAGGCTTATCTACGCCCGCGTTGAACCATTAATCGATCCACTGCTCCCTAAAGAGCAGGCTGGGTTCCGACGCGGGAAGTCAACCGTAGATCAAATTGTTCTGCTAACCCAGAACATCGAGGATTCTTTCGAGGCTAAAAAGAAGGCCGGTGCCGTATTTATCGATCTGACAGCTGCTTATGACACTGTCTGGCACCGTGGCCTTACCTGCAAGCTGCTGAGACTACTTCCGGATAAGCACATGTTCAAAATGATCATGGAGCTTGTCCGAAATCGAAGTTTCACCCTTACCACCGGTGACAGCAAGCAAAGCAGGCTACGCCGTCTTAAAAACGGCGTTCCTCAGGGATCGGTCTTGGCTCCCCTCCTATTTAACATCTATACGTACGATCTTCCTTCCATGATTTCCAGAAAGTTTGCTTATGCTGATGATTTAGCATTGTTGCACTCTTCTGGAAACTGGAAGGACTTGGAGGGGACATTAAGCCAAGACATGTCCACACTGTCAGCGTATCTCCAGACTTGGAGGTTGAAGCTCAGTCACACTAAGACGGTGACGACAGCCTTTTACTTAAACAACCGAGAGGCCAAACGTGAGCTAAAGGTCTACAACAATAGTAGACTTTTATCGTTCTGTCCAACCCCTACATACCTTGGGGTAAAACTGGACAGATCGCTCACGTTTCGTCACCATTTAGTGGCATTGCGCAAAAAACTATCCTCGCGCGTCACACTGTTGAGGCGACTCGTGGGCTCGGGATGGGGTGCTGGTGCTAAAACACTACGCATAGCCACCTTGTCTCTAGTCTACTCAACAGCTGAGTACTGTGCGCCAGTCTGATATCGCAGTGCTCACACTCGCCTCATTGACAGTGTCTTGAATGACGCCTTGCGCATAGTTACTGGATGCCTGCGTCCCACTCCAACGGACCACCTACCTGTACTTTCAGGCATCCAGCCAGCTGAGCTTCGCCGACTGGGAGCGACACTCTCCTTGGCTTACCGTGGATCTCTGGACCCCGATCATATTTTGCATGGTCTTTTAAGTGGGTCCTCAGATACTGGCCAAGTGAGACTAAGATCCAGACGCCCGTTTGTGCCAGGTGCGCGGAATCTCTTGGACAATCTTGCCAGACTTGGCATCCGCGCCTCTGAATGGACAAATCATAAATGGAACGCGGAGTTCTGTGAAAGTGCTTCCAGGCTCCGTGCTTTTGTGCCCGGGACCAGTGTCAGGCCTGTTGGGATGGGCTTACCCCGAGCAGCTTGGGTTAAGCTCAACCGCCTCCGGACTGGTGTTGGGCGATTCCATTCGTCCATGCACAAATGGGGTCTCGCTCCTTCACCGAATTACGAGTGTGGCGCCTCAGAGCAAACCGCAGACCATGTACTAACAATGTGCCCCATACATCGGGCACCACATGGAGCACGCGGTCTGACGGTTTTGGATGACGAAACTCGATGCTGGCTTAATAACATCACTGCCAGCATCTGATCCAGGCAGTGCAGCAGTCTGGGGTAGTAAAAGGATAAACCCTCGGCCCCAGTTCTGTTTGTGTCTGGCCTGGAGTGGATGCCCTTCAAACGAAAACGATACGAGTGAAATAATTCTTTTGACCCACGCAAGAATTTTTTTGGGTAGGTTTCTTCGCCTGTAAGAGCTTTATTATCAGTGACTCATTGTGTATCCCCAGTGTGGAGAACTGTTTAAATTGAAACAGTTTCAAATTAAAAATTTTTAAAAGTTACGTTCGAAGAATTTTCTTTGAAACTGCTGCAATGAAGTTACGGAAGATTCTTTTTCGGAATTTTCGTAAAGGTTATTGGTTGTTTCGGAATCAGCCCTTCCTTGACGTTTTAATTTCGTAATTGGTTAATGTTTCCGATTAAGTCATTATCTTTTTTGTTCGAGCTCAGACCATTTTAAATTTGATTAGAATTGTGCTATTTGGTTGAAATCCTATTGAAATCGAGAGATATAGCAAGTCCTGAAGATCTCCAGCCTTTCTATCTATTTGAACAAGATCCGAGTCGTATCTTAGTAAAAAAAGTTCTTGCCAAAGTCAATAGAGCTTCTTAACAAAAAATTACAAATTTATTTACTAATGGCTGCAGTTGCCAGAGCCACTCAGCCAGATACGAAATAACGAAAGTGTTTTTAGAAAAATAAAAGCGAAGCGTTACAATCGTTCCGGACTCGATCAATCACATAAAAAAAACCAACTTGACTGCCTTCAACTCGTCTTCATCTTTCAAAACATAGATTTAAGAGATTAAAAAAGAACAAAATCCCATGGTTAAGCGCAAGGCGCAATTACATCAGGCAAAGGCGCTTAGCACAATCATTAGCTGGCTAAGAATTCACGGGGCGGGTGCGTGATTAAAATAAAAAATCTGGTTCGAAACCCACGGCGAACGCTAACAGTACCCCCAAAAATTAAAGAGTTACCATCGAATTAATTTTCTATAAAAAGAAGCGTAGCCATGGTATCAAATACGTTCAAGTTACATTATGCCGGAAAAAAAGGGTAGCAGTCATAAAACAAACACAAAGTTTGCGAATGTCTCTCTCGCAAATACGACCATCGGACAAGCGAATCGCAGCAGAACGAACTCTCCCATCTGAGCCGTACGTTAGACTTTCAAACACCGCGTTTGAACAGCATCCGATAAGTGGGGAGTCAGGATCGTCCAGCAAGACGAAATTGCCTCTTTTTGAAATTTCGTTTGTCGCTACGCCATTTCGACCTTTTTTGTAGCGAATCCATGTGGCGGTTGGTCCCACTTCTGCCACCATTCTCTGAGAAGAGCGGTTGATGTATGGTGTCCTCGACGCAGCTTGTTCTTGGTGATTGTGGTTTTACTGCAAAATAAATTGTTATCTAATAGGTTTAAGCAACCTGTTAACAAATCGATAGGTCGTAGTGGTTTGGGGTTGTCTTGGTTCCCAACGAATTTTTTAGAGGCTAAGTATTCACAATATACTCTGCTTCGCGGCAAATCGTAATCAGTTCAAAGTCTGTAGAAAGTGTTTAGGCAGATGTTTTTGATTGTCTGCTTCGAAGAAGCCATTGCACACTTCCTTGAGGGTATGGAATTGCCGTTCTACTCTTCATTGATGGTGTGAACTGGTGAGTGTTAAGAATTCTCAGCCAGTTTTAAAAATTTCTTCTGTAAAACATTATACGCACTCACAAATGCAGTGCCGCAGTCACTTCAAATATTTCAAGTTTTCCTCGCCATGAGGGAAAGAGAGTGTTGTAAACAGTTCAAAAAGGCCGACTTGAAGAGATTCCACTACTTTTATTTGTGTTGCCGTTGTAGAATTGCAGACGAAAAGACAAATCCACCTCTTCTCTACACATCGTCCTCATTTCATCTTGTATGGACCGACATAGTCTATGGAAACGGAACTGAAAACAGGTTGTCCTTATATCACCCGGTATTTAAATAGAAAAGCAATCGATTGTTGGGCGCTTTTTCTGCAAAGCAATTTACATATATAAAGCATTTGACAAGAGAAATCGTACCGTTTTTATTCCTCTGATTCGTCTTACTCCCAGACTTCAAAGAAGTAAGTATCCCCATTCTGCAGACCGATGAATCAATTTCTGATGTCCATTTAAAATGACAACTTTAATTACATCGTGATCTCTAGGGAGAAGAGCCGGATGTTTGGCTTTGTCACTCAAGTCCGTGGCATAGTCAAGTCTTTCTCCGACACAAAGAGCGAAGTCGTGATCTAAAAGCCTCCTCAAAGGTAGCACCTTTATGCATGCAGTCGAGGATTTGGGAAAACTGGTTGCGTTGTGCGGTCCGAATTAATCTAGCCTTCCTCTTTCTTCGGTCCACGTTATTAAATTGCTTTGGGGTGGTTTGAGCTGTTGTGTCCAAACATTACGAGTATAGCATTCTACTACTTTCCAAAGAATACGCAGTGATGAGATCACGAGCATTTTTCGCAGCTTCTTAACTTGCAATTTCTGGTACTGTAGAAAATTACCAACGCGCGTGTTTGCTTTATTTCCTTTGCGTTTCTGATCACAATTTGCGCTTGCACTCGCTGCCAGCGCCTTTTTTGTTTTATGCTTTAATTTAGTTAATCTCATCTCGAAGCATAGTTCGTGTCTGCAGCGCGTTCATTTAGAGCTGGCTCTGTTGCATCCTTTTTTACTCTTCTCAAACTGTGAGACAACCAGCAGCAGTATTTGTGGGCAGCTGGTTAAAGTCTTGAGTGCCGTTTACCGTTACAGGTACAATGATTTACTGCAAAACAATTAAAACACAAATCATGATTTATAATCGATCGTGTTTATTTAACTATATTCCATCGTTCAGCCACCTTCAGGCTTTGAAATTTCCTACACTCTGTCATCAAGAATGAAGCAGGAATTTAGGATGCTACACGCACTGGCCCGACTAAAGACGCTTTGTGCCATTGTTATCAAAATTACCATTGAAACCAATTGGAGGTTGTTCTCTGATCTTCGTAGCATAAATGGCATCAACGTAAGCGATCTTCATGCTAAAAAATTCGATGAATGTTTAAAATGACCATTGGTCGGGAGGGAGAAATTCTTCCAATTGCTTTTCAATATATCATTTAAGGAGCGGTAAAGTATTTCTATTAGTTCCATCAAGAGGTTGTGTTACACCCTCAAGATTTCTCATGTCAGCTCAAAGATTAAGTAGCGTTTTCCTACAGAGCGCATCGAGTCGTCAAATACTCTGCCCTGTCCAATAATTGTAGCTTCTATTCATAGTAACAGCAAGTCTGGCCGCGCCGATATTAGTTGACAATATCGCAAGTGAAAACGAAGGCGATAAGCTGGATATTCAGATATATACCGCTGCCTGAGAAATGAAAACCTCCACTGTACTCTTTCATCAACTCTTCTCTCCAATGAGAGGGTTATGTAGCCTGGATCGTATCTTGCCTGTATTTCGGGAACATGGTGGTTAGAATTAGAAGGTGCAGTTGGCTTAAGCTCAGTTTTATCAGTATTAAGTTGTCGCTTTAATCTTACCATATGCTCTCGTTCTTCTAGAGTCCAGGAAGACAAGGAAGAAACTCCTGATCGTGTCAGCGAAACGAGGCGTGACAACCCGCAAGAGGATCTGACCGATTTATCGTCAAGCCCTCTGCAAGCGCGATTGTAATATTGTTGCAAACTTTCTTTCGATCGGGGTAATTAGCGATTAGCCTATGAATCTTTTCCTGGGCGATAATTTATTTACTAATGGCTGCAGCTGTCAGAGCCAGCCAGCCAGCCAGATAAGAAATAATGAAAGTACTTTTAGAAAAATAAAAGCGAAACTTAACAATCGTCCTAAACCCTCGTCAAACAAAACGTAGATTCGAGAGATTAAAAAGGATAACATCCCACAGTAATGCTCAAGGCGCAATCACATCAGGCTAAGAATTCACGTGTCGGGTGCGTGATTGTAATGGTAAAAAAGTCAGTTTAAAACCCACCGCGAGTGCTAATACCCATTTTGTGCGCTTTACATTTTTGTAGCCCTATGTGAACTAATTAGAAAAGCATTGTTCTGATAAGTCATTCCTTCATTATTAATTGTCCTAAGTTTAGAGCGTAGGGGAGAAACTTAGTCAGGCCATGTAGTCCGTAGGAACTGTTCTACGCTGTTATTTTGTAGAGGGGATTCTAAGTTCTTTGAATCGCCCGGTAAAGTTTTAATTCGTTATTACAGGTTTAAATTTTTGTTGAACTGGAGAAAAATTCCGTCAAAAATCCTACGCTCTGTGGACCTGTGATTTGTACAGATATCATTTGATTAAAGCTTATATTTTATTTAAATCTGATTTGATAAATTATAGTTAGGAACTAGAATTGAAGAAAATCATCTCACGACCTCTTCAAAAGGTTTCTTCAGCGTAGAAGATACACTTTCTAATGAAGAGAAGGATTTAATTCCATTATACGCAGTGAACCAGCACCACATATTTCCTGACGGTCTCAAAGTGTCATTGGAAACGCCATTTTTTGACGTCAGGTCATCACACAAACATCATTTTCAACAAATCTTATAATTAGATGATTATTTTTAACATGGATCCTAGACTGCGTCAACAACATTATATTTGAGGTTACTTTTAAGAGTTAAACCTTGACTATTATTTTTAAAAAAATTTAAAAATTGAAGAAATCACTGTAACAGGTGGATTTAAAAAAATAAATTCATTTAACTTTTAACAGTTTGCTAACTTCATATTTTAAAGTTATCCTAAAAAAAAATTTTCATTCTAATTGTTTAGCGCCAAATCGTGTCACAAATTCGAAGTGCTTAACTTCGCTATATCGCGTTTGTGACCAGGGTTCTGAAGTCGGGGTTGCCGGAGTCGCATATTTTAGGAAGGAGTCGGAGTCGTTTTTTAGATATGCTGCAGTGGGAGTGGTCATTGTTTTCTTCGGACATTCAGCTTTACCCTAAATTATGTGTCAAACGTTGTGGAATCGGACTTCCTGGAGTCGCATATTTTAGAGTGGAGTCGGAGTCGGAGTCGTAAAATTTTGTATAAGTAGAGTTGAAAAAAATTCATCCGACTCCACATCCCTCCTTGTGACATTGCCACTTTATATGTTTGAATATTACATTCTCAGCTCCTTAAATTTAGAATTCGTCCTTGTTGTTTTGGTTTGACAGAAAGAATCAAATCATAATTCTAAAAACAACAAAAAAAAACCTTAAGGACTGTAAAGTCCATTAGTAGAATTTCAGATTGTTTAAATCTGTTTTTATTTACACAATTTTTAAATTATCAGCTTTTAAATCAAAGCATTTTTAGTATTGTTTTACTTTTTGCCGATTTGTTCATCCTATGAACAATGTCTGTTTAGTTTGTTTTTGTTCGCTATTTAAAGAACTGTTTTTTATGGTGTATTTTACTCCTAAAATTCCCCTGGCGTCAGCAACCTTAACCACTCAAAGATCCATTTGAATTAATGTTACCAAAAAAAGAAAAACCGGGAGCCACAAAATTCTTTTCAGTAGAATTTAAAACGAGTCGGTAGGTTGGAGTCGGCAGCGTGGTCGAGTGGTTATAGCGCCGTGCTTATGATTAACATGGTCTCGGTTTAAAACCCTCTCGCGCCATTCTGTTGCGACCTTGGGAAAGACACTTTACAGCACTTTCCCCTACTTGCTGATCTTGGCAAGCAGTTCTAAATTAGAGTCATAACTCTATTAAATTACAAGCGGACAGCAATATCTTGGCATCTCCGCAAGCAGGTCGGGGTAATTGCTTACTCTATGTATCAGCGCCTCCGTCGCTTTCCTGCAAGTCAGGGGAATAAAGACAGATATAAATTAAAAATAAAAATTAAGATTACTATATTTTGCATTCTTAATTTAAGCTTTCTTGCTTTATCGTACGAGTGAAATAACACTTTTGACCCACGACAGGATTTTTTGGGT
This sequence comes from Diplosoma virens, assembly GCA_963680785.1. Classification (NCBI taxonomy): domain Eukaryota; kingdom Metazoa; phylum Chordata; class Ascidiacea; order Aplousobranchia; family Didemnidae; genus Diplosoma; species Diplosoma virens. The sequence continues at coordinate 31,997,564 of OY796895.1, read as the reverse complement.
AGGTTTCTACACTTGTAAGGCCTTTATTACCAGCGACTCGTTGTGTACCCCCACCTTTTTCTGCCAACAACGTCTAAATGTGACTGAGATGACGATTTTACTTTTGTTGTTTTTCATCTTTTGTTTTTTCTTAAAAAGTGCTGCAACCATGCACACTTATTTTTAAAAATTTGTTTTTTATCTTAACTGCATCCATAACGTTTATCGTTTTGTTGCTACTTTCTTTTCTGTTCTGCTTTCCACTAGTCAAAATTTTTTTAAGTTTCACTATATTTCTTTGACCAAACTGAAAAAACATTTCGATATTGATAAGGGGCACTTGATAAAAATAAAAACGACATACTCAAAATTTTTTTAATATTGCTGACAGAACCAAAATAAGATAAAAATAGTTTTTGGCATTACGAAGCGCTGGTATGTAATAATATTGCTAGTAGGCAAAGCTTATAGTCAGGCTAAACTAGAAAAAGCCCTTGAAATTTTCTACATCTTACACACCATATAAATCTGGTAGGCCTACACCTTTAATTGGGGTAATACAATAACTAGAATTGTTCCAAACAAAAACAATATTGAAAGCGGCAATTTTATGACAGATTTTTTAAAAGCTTTTACATACTAAATTAAACTTGTGCTTGTTATTTGATTATGGGCGAAATAATAAAGTGATGCAAGCTTCTTCGAAACTTTTTTCAAAAATTCGAGCAGCAAATACTCATTTCTGTTTGAAACGTAACTAATTTGATGAGTTTGGCAGTAAAGAGTAAATCAAACAGTTATTATTTTCCAAACTCGCAGAAGAAAAATTAGAGCCACATGCGGCTACGTAGCAGTGGGTCACTGATCTACGGCCTGTCACATCAGCAAAGGACACAACAAGATTTTGGTTTCAAATTGTTGTTTTAAAAATCAATATCTGTTTTAAACTGACGACACAGCACTGACAATGTCCTAAAGACCGAAACAGTGACACTATTTGCTGTTAAAGATCTGATAGTTTCTTTTACACTGTGTCAGATTTTGCTGCCCCGGTCTAATTGTCATTACTCTTGATTCTGATAGAGAATGCCTGGGTTCGAATCCTATTGGCGAAATCAGGAAACATCTCAGCGTCTTCAAGACAGTTTTACCACCACATTTTGAAAGGAATAACGTAGCGGAATTGGGCAATGATAATTCTAGACACAATTTGGCGTATTCACCCTGTAGCCTACTATGAGGCTCAATTTTCAATTTATATCAAATTTATTGGAATGTCAAAAATATAAAGACTATATGCCATCATTTAGTATTTGTTTCATTTTAAAGTTATGCGCAAGCGAAATTGTTTGATAAACTCATTATTAGTATTATTGATAATCTTGGCTTATTCTGTTGTATTAGAAAAGAGACAACTTTCAAAACACAAAAAGTGATGAATTACTCATAATAAAGAATAATCTACAATTTTTATATGATTACATAAAACTAGAAAACAAATTCAATTTTTTGCTTGTTGAAATCTTCGTTGAAAATCGACATCCAATGTTGAAAAGTTTTATTTGTGTTTTCACTGCAAAAAACTGTTTGTAACTGATACACTACATTTTTTAATTATAAAATAAATAAGAAAAATATTAAGATTGTATGCAATAGAAATACATGTATATATGTTATGAAATTTGGACGATGGTAAACTATAGTCATATCTCGCTCTTTTCACGAATTTCGAGTGTGGCGCCACTGAGCAAATCCAGCCCTTCACATTGGGCACCACATGAAGCACGAAGTTTGACGGTTTTGAATGACAAAATCCGATGCTGGCTCAACACCATCACTACCAGCATCTGATTCAGCCTGGGGTAAAATAAAGATAAATCCACGGTCATAGTTCTGTTTGTGTCTGACCCGGAGTGGATGCTTTTCCAAACGACAACGCGACAACGACGACGATAATTATGTCTTTACTTAGAAAGACAGTAACTTGGTCCACAAATAGACCAAGCCATATTACAAAGGCCGGAAAACGTTTTGCATGCTCTTGTGTTACAAGTCAAGTTTTTCCAAAATTTGAACAGCTTATTTAACTTTCTAATTTTTTTAAAAATTCGTTAGATGCATTGCTATTAAATAACGTCACAATTAAAAGAAAATACTTGGCCAGTCAAGTCAATCAGAGAAAGGAGTAGGATATGACCCACGGACCGTAGTTTGCTTACTTCTATTCAACACAATCTTTTACAAGAAAATTAATAAAAACAAAATAACAATTTACGAAATTACACAACAGCTCTTCAGCTTTATCTAATCTTTTATTGTAGAAAATAATGTATAGTTTTGTCAAAATATTCTTAAAAAACAACATCTGATATTGTGTTTGTTTAGAAACTCACCTAATTTCTTCGTTTTACTTTGGACCTTTTTCATAACAAATCTAAAAATAATTTGAAATAAATACCCTGAATAAGATTTTCAAAAACCATTTACGGTTCCTTAAGTTCAGTGTTTTTACATAGCCACACTCTGATGCAATGAAAGTAATCAAGATCCATTAAAACGTGGCCCGACACGTTTCGCTTAAAAAATGTTAAGATTCATATGGAAATAACTATAAGCCATTGTACCACTTTAATGCATACAGAAGCATACATGGAGGCTAAGTAAAACGGTTCGATTATTTTGTTGGTTTGATATAAAAACTGCGCATAGATGATGGATATTTATTTTAAAATATCAATTTGGAACTTATTTTCTGACTGCATTAATAGTTGTCTGTAGTTCAATTAAAAACTAAAATAGAATGGTTTTAATCTTAATTTGGAATCCACAAAAAAGTAAAAATCGCATATGTCCAGTCAACTAAACAAAAATAACAAAAAGAACTTAATGGAAGCTTCACTTAACTAAACAAAAAGGCGGATCTGCTTACAGTTTTTACCCGAACTTTATTCTATTTTCTTGCAAAGAAAAATTAAACAAACAAGTAAATATATTTTTTAATAGTTGCAACGTTACTTTGTCAAAAAGTTCAGCCAGCATTATCAAATTATGGGTCGCGACACGAATGACCGCCACAAAAAACAATTGAGCCTCCAGCATATTTTTCTTCGGGTTTTGTTGAACTTAAGCCATAATTTTGCTGTTTGATATTTTTTAGGGTTCAGATCCGAAAAAATTCGCAACATCGACTTACTCCAAAATCTCTCTCGCTTTTGTGTAACGTTAATTTATTTCATGGCTTGTGGTAAATTGTTCTGAACTAGTCGAAAAAAAGTTGCCGAATTGTAAAAAATGCTTTCTAGGGTTAAAAGCGTTTGTTGTTCATTAAGAAATCACTCATTCTCCTTACACAAAAGCAATTAACATTGAACCCAAGGTTCAGAAAATTGTGGTGTAGAAGTAAAACACAAGAAGCGTTGGATTTCACAAAAGTCACCATAGCAAAGTTGGTAAAATTAAAATCTTTTAAAATTTAACACTATAAAATAATAAAATCGATTTCGGTTTAAAATCACAGTCCATCTAATTCAGTTATGTAAAGTTTTTAGGGTTAACTGAAATTGCAAAAAGTTGAACTGCATGGAAAAAAATAAAGGTGAAAAACTTTTGTAAATTTTATGGCTAAATTTAAAATTTTAATAACACAATATTTATCATTTTTGAACATTTTTAAATATTTTTTGCCGCAGACTAGAGTAGGTCTTTATTTTTAGTGACTAAAAGATATGAATAAAAAAACCACAAGTCGGGAGCAGATAATATTATATCCATCTTTTAATAGGTTTTTTCTAGATACGAAAATAATTTAATTTATTGGTCTGCAGTGCTTATCGGTAGTAACTTTTGCCCTTCCTATGCAAGAAGCTTGGTACCTAATTAAAAAACAACGTTTCAACTAATATGCGGTTCTACTTTTGACACAAACCAGAAATTATAATTTGTTTAATCATGAATCAATAAAAAAGAATTGATTTGTAGGCTTCTTATCAGTATTAACAATGAAAAAGTTGTGCCTGTGATGGCCGCATCAATTTAGAGTCAACAAAAATTTGAACCGTTTGAATTTGGACTAATAAGAAACTATTCTCAAAAAGCGTTAAAAATTCCTTTGTATTCTTTGAACATTGTAACAATGGTATTGGTATATGTTAGTCAGCTGTTTTATTTTCAGCAATCAAAAACTTGCTGTAACTGTCTTAGTTGAAAATGTATTTTAAAAGCTAAATGATTTTTAGTAGAATAGTTCCACCGGAAATAAGCTTCTCACGTTAAAAAAAATATTGTTATTTATCATCTATAATCTAATTAACTAGAATTTTTGAAGTCAGCAGCTTTAGAAAAACGTCAACAGTTTTTAAGGTTGTCAAAGATAAAAAAATCTAATTTATTGCATAATAATTAAGTATAATTTTATTTAACAAATTCCCAAACTTATACCAGGAATAAACTTTGATATGCTTGAAATTAATTGTTAAAAGACTTTTAAGACCATAAAAACCATTTTACTTTTTACTACATTTCAAACAAAAAATTATTATTATTATTTTTAATCTCTATATTTACACTCCTGACTCGCAGAAAGGCGTAGGAGGCGCTATACACAGAGCAATTGACAAGCAATTACCCCGATCTGCATTTGGAGATGCCCAGACGCTGCCGTCCGGTTCAAATTCTTTTATTGGGTTTTTTAGATTTTATTTAGAGATATGGATTTACAGCTCATTACTCATACTGCTAAATTAGCAGGAAATTTTGCCGTAGGGCGTTTTTTCAAAGGAGATATCAAAATGGCACAAACAGGTTTTGAACCACGACAGTGTCGATCATGGCACTCTTTATCACTTGACCACGCTGCCCCAAATTAACTCGAATAACTTTTATAGTTAAATATGTAAGATCTTCTTGTCCATATATGAATTTATTGAATTGTTTGTTTGGTGAAGTGTACCGCTGTAGATAAAATAAAATTATTACAGACTTGTGCAAATTAATTAACTAAAAAAGCAAAATGTACTCAATCGAAACATTGTACTTACTTTCACACGTCTACAGAGGTCAACGTTCAGCTTGCAATCAGGTATTAACGAGATCAAATCTTTCAAACTAACAAAGAACTTTGCTCTTTCCGACATCTAATTGTAAAATTGTTATATTTTACTCATAAAATTCATTTGTACAATTAAAAACCAAGATTTTCAGCTTAAATGTTTCCAAAGACATTTTTGAAAATTTGAATTTTGAACAGAAATGTGTAAAAGCAACAAGCGTTGTTTAAATTAATTAAATTCAAAAACCTTCACTAAAAATTAGAGCTAACTAAAATGTTTTTAAATCTTACCTACAATATAATTCAAAAACGGTATTTCATTTGCCATCATGTGGTAAAATAACACTGTCTAAGCTAATAATTTTTTGCATTCAAAAGTTGAATTTAGTTTTTAAAATAGTTTGCAAGCGTTGCAGAAGTTAAATGAACTAAATTCTTAAATTTTGGCAAATCTATAAAGGCTAGCCTTTTTTTTTAAAAGATAAATTACCGGTCCAATTGCACATTCAATGATTCGGTCGGGCACGCCATGGTTTTCTAGGATTATTCGTTCTTTTTCGCGAAGATTAGGTACGCGAAGCAACCCACCAAAATGACAACCTTTGCAAAATAATGTTTACTACGTTTTGATGATGGTGTCAAAAATCATCCAGAAATGATCAAACTTGTAAAAACAATATAATTTCTCAAAAATCTAAATACCTCGTAGAATCTACTAATTAGCGACTGATGCGAATAAATTAGTCAAACCACATTTTAACTGTCAATTTTATCTAAAAAATTGGGTTCAATATATTTCTTAAAGCGTTGTTTTTGAAAAAAAATCTTTAGATTTTTGTTTTGTAAAACTCAATAAGTTTCTAATAAAACGTGCAAAATCAGAAAAATGATTGCGACACACCGTGAAATATTATCGAAAATGGCGCGTGATAATCAGTATCGATAACAGTTTGACGCACACCTTCTACTGAAAAGCTGATAAAATAACAAACTTACCCAAAGTTAAATCAGCTAATAGAAACAATAAAAATATAGAAAATTTCATTGTTTAATATATATTTCCTAATCCTAGTTAATGAAACTGAAATTGGAAAATTGTATGAAAAAATTAAACATTGATCTAAATTTAGAAGGACAAAATCTATGCCATAGGTTTTTTTGATTAAAAAATTTGAAAGGATATTTTTCTTACTATGTTTGTCTTTATTATTTATTTCTGACAATAACAACATTTATCAGGTAATATTGCAAAAAAATATTGTAAAAAAGTAATTTGAGATTATAAACGTTCTATATATAAATTAGTTAATTAATTAAATTTCATACCACAAAATTTAATTTAACATTGATTTTATTTGCCCTAACAGATTGTTTCGCCAGCCTGGGCTTGTCAGGTGCTGGTTAGAAATTTTATTCAAATAAATTTATTTGAATAAAATCTTCTTACCGCTCCCTGATAAGCCCAGGCAGGCAAATTTCATTAAAATAAGTAACCACCTGACAATTCTATAGGATGAAACAGACTGCTGCGGTTTTTGAACAGTGATTAAATAAAGTTTGTATTATATATAAAAATATATATGTATTTAGGTTAAGACGCTACACAAATTAAAAATTTTTGACAGTCTGTTTCGCCAACAAACGGCTCATCAGGCCATTATCTAAAACATTATAGTAACAAAAAATAAAAGAAAATAAATTAAATGAAAAAATAACTAAAAAATGAAAATTAAAAATGATAATAAAATTTTTGAATAACCAACTGAACAGCTTCTTTACATTAATAAAGCGCAACTTCACAGATATGAAAAGACCTTTTCTCATCGACAAGTGATGTCGATGAGAAGAGATTTCTTTGTATTTGTGAAGTTGCGTCCTATTGGTGTAAGGAAGCTGTTCAGTTGGCTATTCAAAAATTTTATTATTATTTTTTTATTTTATTTTTTGTTTAATTTATTTTCATATTTATTTTTGTTTCAAGTTGCATCTGTCATCTTTCAGATAATTGCCTCATGAATTTTTTTGGCGGAACAGACAGTTACGATTTTAAAATTTTTATGTATAACGTTTTACCTAAATGTATATATTAGTTTTTTTTAAGTTTTTTTGATCTATGTTTATCAGAAAAGTGCTCAATGACGTCAAGCCAAGCGGTTAAAATTAATTAAAATTTTGAGCGCAAAATTTAATTTAACATTAATTTTATTTGTCCCAACAGACTGTTTCGCCTGCCTGGTCTTGTCAGGGAGGCGGTTAAAAATCTTATTTAAAAAGAATCATACATAAGTCATCAATTATATATATAGACCTATATCAAACAGTAAAACTAAGAGCCAGACAATTTTTTGGCGTGATAAAAAGAAACTGAGTATTTGACTAAATAAAAATTACAAACAGAAGAAATTACGTAAATTAAATTTCTTTGATAGTTTGCTAAAGAACAACTGAACCATATAAAAAGTACAACAATTTTTTTGTCAATCAGGATATGTTAGTCAAAAATTGTTGGTTAAGCACAAGTTTTTACTTCATTGTTACCGTCATTTTACCCTATATTAAAGAATGATGCAGCCTTGGGAAGAAAAAAACTGAGCAACCGCAATTAGAATGCAGAAATTTAGAGACCCCCTTTCATTAAAATATTTGCTATTAAAATAGATTAATAAATAATGAATCCGTGCAGCCAGATTGCAAAACCCATTTTTCCTTTTAAATTAACTTCGCTGAAATTCCGCCCCAGTTATACAAAAATTCCCTTTCGTCTTTGACTGACATAACAAGAGATACTTTTTGAAGTTCAATTTAAAGTAAAGGCCAGTAGATCTAGATATATCTGTTAAAGATCTAGATATATCTGTTAAAGACCTAATGGGTCTTTAGTGGACTTCCATGAAACATGGCGGTTTAAGATTGGATTTCAATATCTAAATTTTTGTTAAGATAATAATGTCCCAATATGGCCACCCTGAAACACGATCATCTTAATTCTACTACTCATCTACGTAGAAAAGGATTTTATTTTACTTTATACTCAGGGACAGCAAACCTCAAGACCAATTCAAGACATTGATATCGAATCGATATTTGCTTTTTCGAAAGTAGAAACAGCTTTCGCAAACAAAATTATTTATTGAACAACTGAAAATAATAATCAACAATCAGCGTTTTGTTTTTTATCATTACTTTTAAAGCAACCTTCCTAAAGCTATAAAATATTTATCATATTACAAACAGGCAGATAACATTTAAATACCTCCAGGCCTTATGCTCTACTTATATATGAAGAAAATTACTTACGTCATGATTTATGAAAACTTTTTCTACGTAAGATTTCATTGTTTTTTTTAGAATTATGCACGTTTTTCTAATAAATAATTCAATTGATTCCTTTAATTAAATGCTTATGCCAATTTTCAGAATGTGCTGAAATGTTAACATTGTTAAAATCAATCGTTTAACTCAATATTTGGAATTGTTGAAATCAATCGTTTAACTCAATGTTGAAATCAATATTTGGAAACTTCTTTATCTTTTTTCAAAATCCGGGATACTACTGTCATTTGGCAAAGAAGATAAAGAAGTTCTCAAAAATTGAAAAAAAGATAAAACTATTTTAATTTTTAAACAAGATAAAGAAGAAAGTGTAGCAGTTTGGATAAAAAGTCTTTTTTTACAAAAAGGAAAAAAATTTTTAGAGCAAAACAATATTTAACCACTAACCATTGACAAGAATTTAATTTATTTTTTAAAATTTCAAAAATTTCTATATCAATTAAGAAAATACCTGTTTAATAATTTAAAAGTTGAAATATACAATCAAATTAGACAGACCTATTTTCGGCGCAACACCTACTCTATATAATGTTCCTAAGCTAAAAAAACACAGCGTTCCCCTATAAAGCTTATTTTATCGTCAAATTGAAGTTACTCTGACGAACTGCAGTTTGGCTAAACAACTTTTGAAAAGAATTTCGTGATCATTTAACTATTATAAAAAATTTTTTTTAATTTCGTAAAAAAAATAACTAAAATTTCTGACTTAGACAAGAAAATATTGGTCAGTTTCGACGTTAAAAGTTTATTTACAAATTTTCCCTTTGATTTACATTTAAGCTAATTTTGGAAAAGCTGTTTACAGACAAATTAACAAGAATTTATTGATTAAATAAAACCTAATTTCAAAAACTAATGTTATGGGCCACAACTAACTTAACACTCCATTTTAACAAAAGTTATACAAACAAATAGACCGTGTTGCTATATGGGTTCTTCTTTGGCTCCAGCTCTGGCAGACATCTTTATTTCCTGGTTAATTGATGAGTACAATGTATTCTCTAAAGAGATCACAATGTAAGCGATTAAATGTAATTTCAACGAGTTAAATAAGAATAGTAAAAAAGTAACTAAAACAAATTAACTAAGAGGACGATTATTATGCGACAAGCCTGTTTCGGTCTATGAACATCATCAGGCATAAGTTATCGTGAAAATTTCTCACGATCAATGAGGATTTCGTGAGGATTTCGTGAGGTTTTGTGAGAATTTCTCACGAAGATTTATCGTGATCAGGAATTCTCATTTTAACTTTTTGCGCTACCATTTTGCCTTAGAGGTTACGGTAACTTATGTCTGATGAGGTCCATAAGACCAAAACAGGCCTGTCGCATAATAATCGTCCTCTTAGTTAATTTGTTTTAGTCGCTTTTTTACTGTTTCTATTTAACTTGTTAAAATTACATTTGATCGGTTACTCTGATCTCTTTAGAGAATACATTGTACTTGTTGAGAATTGATTTTTCACATGTTGCATCCGCTTCGGCCTGGATCCTTTTTAAATGTTTTTCACATCAATTGTGTTGATTTAGTTATAGTAGCGTTTCTTGATTCTCAGTCCTTGATGAAGTTTTAAAAAAACAAATATTTTTTTACCATTTATCGATACGTCGATGACCTAAATATATTTTTGGCTTTCGATAATCGCAATGAAATTGATGTTATTTTTAATTTATTTAACTCAATTCATAGAAATATAACTTTTACCAATGAATTAGAAGAAAACAATCATTTTGCCTTTTTTCATGTTAACATAACAAAACCTAAAGATAATATTGAAACAACTGTTTTTAAGAAACAAACTCACACAAGAATATATAGGAAATGGGACAGCTACAATCATCAATCAATCAATCAATCAAGGTTTTATTTTTTTGTCCGTTACAGAGCAGATAATCATATTAAAACTCACACATGTGGTCGAAAAAAAAGGAATCAACGACAAAACGATATACGTTGAAACATGCGCCAATTCAAGGTTACAAGAGTAATTATTTAAAAATGCATGGTCGCTGACCCTGAATACCCACACACACTCACACAATATGCACAAAACAAGTAGTAAACAATCATAAACAGAACACGAAAGTAATGTTAATTGAGCATAGAAATGAAGCTCATGCCATCAACCTGCAAGCTAATTTCTAACAATTTCAACCAAATTTTATCAATCAAAATATAATATAAGAAAAATTAAATTGCTTTTTTCTATTATTATTATTTTTTATTTCTTTTTTTATTTATATTTTTTTAGTAACCCATGTTTAGGGAGGCTCACAGGTGCAACACCTTTTGCAAGGGTGACCTGGAGGAAGTTGTGACAGGGTTTCCTCATTCGTCCCAACTTATCAAAGATAAACTCACAACCGGATGTAGTTTATTCTCATACCCAGGAGATCAGTGACTAAAAGAAATTATAAATACTTGCAGGTTACAACTTGTGAAAAAAGAAAACTAAAGATAATAAAAAAAAGAAAAAAAAGAAAAATGACATAAATATCAAGTCATGCCATAAGTTCTGTTCAAATTTTGAATAAAGAAACAAGTAACCAAAATCTATTTAATCAAAATTTAATCAGAATATACGTTCTCTGGTTATATCTATGACTTTTCTTCTATCTATTATAAGCTAATTAATTTCATTACTGCAAAACGTTTTTGCTAAAACTCTCCATTCTTAAAGCAAAAAACTCTTAAATGGCAGTTTCGACCCTCTCATGAATTTTAAAAGTTTATTTCAATGATTCTGTAAACTACAAAAGAAGCAATATTTCAAAAGGAGCAAGGTCGGAAAAAAAGGTAAATGAAAAATTTTTTCCCTACCAAGCATGTGAGTTTTGCTGTGTAAGGTCGTGCATTGTTGTTATGGAACATTAGTCCTTTTTGATTCCCTAAAACGAGCCTTTTTTTCTTCAAAGCTTTGTTTAAACGCTCTAATTGTTGATAATAGACGTGAGCATTGATTGTTGCATCAAGTGGTACCAATTCCAAGTAAATTGCTCCTTTGCAATCCCCCCAGATAGACAGAAGAACCTTTTTATATTTCATAACATTAAATTTTATTCAATTGTTATGAAGTTAAAGTCGGACAGAACTTATGGGATGAGCCAATACATAAAAAACTTAGTTTTAACATTACTTGACAACGCATTTAAAATCTGCAGTAACTATGATTTACTTCATAAAGAATTTTAAAATATATTCGTTGCACTTCAAAAAAACGAATTTTAAAATCTTTTCTCGATAAGCAGGCTTCAAATTATATTAACAAAGAGTTTTTAAAACAAATAAGTGCTAATAACCAACCTGCTCAAAAGAATCAATCAAAAATTTATTCATTAAATCACCTTTTCTTGAAAACGTTTCGCAACAAATTAAAAAAAAAATTACTTTCTTCTTAAGAAAAATAAATCCGAATCAGGTGCAATGAGCATGCAGATTTTAAATACTTTAATTTTTATAGATTATAGCTGTACAAATATTATTTGCATGTCTTATAAAGTATATCATTTTTAGTGCTTCTTTTTTGTCAGCTTTTCATGTGTTTTTGTGCTTTGGTTTCTGCTGTTGCAGCTGAAAAAATAAAAAATGATACGTACATAAAAACAAACAAAAAAACATAATTTTAAATTCATTCTTGTAGAAGAGACTTATAATATTGAAAAATATTTTACTTATGAAGACAAACAATCAATGTTTCGTCGGTCAAATGCTGTGTACAAAATTACTATTGGACAGAAAAAAAGAAATTGCGAAACAGAAGAACAGACAGAATAAAAAAACACAATCCCGGTCTTTTGAAAAAAAAAGCAACAGACATTTCCAAGCATTTAACTGAGATCCCCGACCATTCGGTTGATTTTAATCACCTTAACATTTTAATCATAACTGATTAGTTATGATCTATTACTTAAAAACATAAACAATTTCATTTATGATTTTTTTAAAATCTCACTTAGATATCAATCAATAAAAAGTGATATGTTATGACATGATCAATATTGAACACGCTCAGAATAAGAAGAACAAGAACAATTTTCAAAAATTGTATTTTTAACTTGTTAAACTTGTTTATGATAAACATTAAAAATTCACTACTTTATTTTTTAACTTTATCTAATTCTTCAAAAAATTTGAATTCGATTACAACTGTAGCCTAAAGTTTTTTCATTTATCGACAACTCACCCAGCTTATTATAAAAGCTTTGTGCAATACAGGATGTTCATAAAGTTTTTAACACTTTTCAAAATTTTATTGCTAAATAACTAAAGTAGATAAAATCATACAGTTTTTTGTAAAGTAAAGTTTGCTTATTAAAGTTTTATATTAAAAAAATTCTAGCAGTTTAAGTGATAGCCATATTTCAAGAATTTAATTTTTCATGCTATTTATAGACTTCAACATGTGGTCCATTTGTTGCTCTTGATATGTCAAGGCGATACTCAATTTCGCGCCAAGTGTTCTCCAGCATTTCTTTGTTTACTGTGGCAAGAACATCGATTATTCGTGATTGCAATGTTTCGACGTCGTGTACTGGCCTTCTGTACACTCTGTCTTTCATACAACCCCACAAGAAAATTCTAAAGGGGTGATATCTGGAGATCTTTGTGGCCTTGGTGTTGGGCAATTTCTTCCAATCCATCGGTTTGGAAAACTTTCATTCAAAAAGTCACAAACTATCAAACCCCAGTGTGGAGGGGCACGGTCTTGCTGAAACACAACCCACGGCTGGAACTCTTCTAATTGAGGAACAACGTAATGTTTCAACATATCCAGATAAATGTTCTCTGTAATGATGGATTCAGCAAAAATGAACGGACCAATAATCTGGTTATGCGTTAAACCACACCAAACATTGATTTTGGCACTGTCTCTTTCTTTTTCTACAACCTCGCAAAGATTTTCTGATTCCCATATTTGAATGTTATGCTTATTGACTTTCTCGGATACATGAAAAATTGCTTTGTCGCAAAAAACCACACTGTAAAGGTAGTCATTGTCATCATCAATGCGCTGAAGAATTTCTTCAGCAAAAGCTGCTCGGCAAAGAAGATCATCCGGCTCAAGAGCTTGAACAATTTGTACCTTGTAAGCCCAGATGGTAGGTGTTTTCACGCAGCCTGGGCCGAGAGTAAGTCTGTTTATTGATTTTAAAAATGACAGACCGAAACCGAACCTACCAAAACGGAAGGGTATCCACCCATTCCGATGTTCAGTGTGGGTCTGCTAATCGGCAAACGTCCTTTTCAGGACGGGGTAATGTCCGGATAAAACTTCCCTTTTCAGGGCACATTGCCAACAAGTTCCGAAGACCCACTATTTTTCAGCTAAACTTCGAAGGCCTCACTGCAAGCAAGATCAACGTTCTTCGTCACCTCGCTATGCAGTCTGAGGCACTCGTCATCCTACTGCAGGAGACCCACTGCACTGATACAGAGAAGTTGGTACTTCCAAACTACCAACTAGCTGGGTCTTCTTTAAGCAGGAAGCATGGCCTTGCCACGTTTGTTCACGAGCGACTGAGATACACGCTTTTGGACCAATCTCCACCGACATCGGAGATCGAGTGGCTGTGTGTGGACGTTGATGGTTATAAAATAGTCAACGTCTACAAACCACCGCCAACGCGATTGCAAACCCTGGATCTCCCAGTGTTTCCTCACCCCTGTCTGTACGCTGGCGATTTTAACTGTCGTCATGCTGACTGGGGTTACGACGACAACAGTACCGACGGTGAGTGCTTGGCTGGCTGGGCAAGTATTAATTGTCTTGTCCTCCTATATAATGCCAACGACGCTGCCAGTTTTTATTCCGGGCGCTGGAACACTGGCACCAATCCAGATCTAGCTTTCGCTAGCGTAGGTCCAAACAGTCGCTTACCGGATAGACGTGTCCTTGAGAAGTTCCCCAGGTCACAACATCGACCCTCGCTTATTACACCACCAAGGTTTGCTATGGCAGTGCCAAGCATGCCTGCTAAGCGATGGAACTTCCGCAAGGCCAAATGGAGTCACTACATTGCTTTGACGAATAAATTGTTGCCGCCTGATTCACTTGATGTGGATGCGGCTTACCAGGACTTCTGTAACACCATTAAGAAAGCAGCCAAGAAGACTATCCCAAGCGGGTATCGAAATAACTATATTCCGTGTTGGAATGCAGAGTGTGAATCCCTCTGTAAAACCTTTCTGCAGTCTCCTCAGGGAGACGACTCAAGTTTGGCTGCTACAGCTCTGCTTGCCAACCTTGACAGAAAGCTAAGGGATCGATGGTCCGAGTTTGGAACATCGACTTCTCACACTCTAGTCGAAAAGCGTGGAGTATTTTGAACAACCTTACTGGTAGGTCACGACGCTCTCCTCGTCACTGTCCCGTTTCAGCCGATGCTATTGCATCTCAGCTGGTTAGAAATGGGAAATACGAGGCTGTTGATCGCAAGTCATCTCGACTTGTCTTTCAAGAAGTGTCTGACCTTTGGAGGGCCACAACACCAGACGCAGTAAATATCTCTGACAATTTTTCACAGAGAGAATTTGCTGCTGCCCTCCAACATTTACAACCAGGTAAAGCGCCGGGATCTGATTCCATCTGCTCAGAGCTTATACTCCATGCCGGAGCTGCTTTGAAGTCCTGGTTACGTGACTTCCTTTCATCCTGTTTTCGCCGACTCAAAATTCCCAAGATCTGTCAGCGTATCTCCAGACTTGGAGGTTGAAGCTCAGCCACACTAAGACGGTGACGGCAGCCTTTCACTTAAACAACCGAGAGGCCAAACGTGAGCTAAAGGTCTACAACAATGGTAGACTTTTACCGTTCTGTCCAACCCCTACTTATCTTGGGGTAAAACTGGACAGATCACTCACGTTTCGTCACCATTTAGTGGCATTGCGAAAAAAACTATCTTTGCGCGTCACACTGTTGAGGCGACTCGTGGGCTCGGGATGGGGTGCTGGTGCTAAAACACTACGCATAGCCACCTTGTCTCTAGTCTAATCAGCAGCTGAGTACTGTGCGCCAGTCTGATGTCGTAGTGCTCACACTCACCTCATTGACAGTGTCTTGAATGACGCCTTGCACATAGTTACTGGATGCCTGCGTCTCACTCCAACGGACCATCTACCTGTACTCTTAGGTATCCAGCCAGCTGAGCTTCGCCGAATGGGAGCGACACTCTCCTTGGCTTACCGTGGATCTCTGGACCCCAATCATATCTTGCATGGTCTATTAAGTGGGTCCTCAGATACTCGCGAAGTGAGACGCCCGTTTGTGCCAGCTGCGCGGAATCTCTTGGACAACCTTACCAGACTTGGCATCCGTGCCTCTGAATGGACAAATCACAAATGGAAAACGGAGTACTGTGAAAATGCTTCCAGGTTCCGTGCTTTTGTGCCCAAGACCGGTGCCAGGCCTGTTGGGATGGGCTTACCCCGAGCAGCTTGGGTTAAGCTCAACCGCCTGCGGACTGGTGTTGGGCGATTCCATTTGTCAATGCACAAACGGGGTCTCGCTCCTTCACCGAATTGCGAGTGTGGCGCCTCTGAGCAAACCGCAGACCATGTACTAACAGCGTGTCCTATACATCGGGCACCACATGGAGCACGAGGTCTGACGGTTTTGGATGACGAAACTCGATGCTGGCTTAATGAAATCACTGCCAGCATCTGATCCAGGCAGTGCAGCAGTCTGGGGTAGTAAAAGGATAAACCCTCGGCCCCAGTCCTGTTTGTGTCTGACCTGGAGTGGATACCTTTCAAACGACGACGACGACAACCTTGTAAGCATGGAGCCGCAGTCGTTTATGTAAAACTTTGTGAACTGTGCTTTGAGGAATAGCAAGTTCATTTGATGCAACACGAATGGATTTCCTTGGGCTGCAATGAAATGCTGCACACACAGCATCAACAGTCTCCTCATCAATGCTTGGCCTACCCGATCTTTTGCGATCCAAAATGTTGCCGGTTTCCATAAAATTTTTAAACCATCTCTTTATGCTGTTAGTGTGAGGAGGGTCTTGTCCAAACTCATTTCTAAATTTACTTTGTACTACAGTTGGTGATTTCAATTTATGGTACCAAAGAACACATTATGCTTTTTGTTGAATGGTCAACATGTTTCATACTTTGTTGCAAACGTATGCCTTTATTAAAAATGTATTATTCTTGCTTATTTTAACAATAAAATAACCTGTAAAAAACAACAAAAAAATTTTACGGTAGTATAATTCACTGTCAAAAATTTAAAGTTTCTACCTTATGCGGTTTTTGAGATATTAAAATTTTAAATATGTGCAGGACTTTATGGACACCCTGTATATTGGTTAATTTTTCAATTTCGTTTGGCACATCTAATCAAAAACTAAAAGTTACTCTTTGGACCAGTGCTATTTAACCGGGTATACTGTATATATGACATGGGCTTTTTTCTTATACTTCATATATATGACATATATTATCAGTAACGTATTTAGGGGGGGGAGCCATTGTGCCACAATTCCCCCCTTGGAGATCACTACTGTAATACGAAGGCTTACCATAAGTTGGACAGTAGTTTAATGCCATAACCCCTTGGAGATCTTTTGGGAAAAAATCTGCCAGAAAACAAATACAGATGCAACGTGCAGATCCTTTTTTTTGTTTATCAAGAAATCACCAGACTTCAGAGACAAAAATCATAAAATCCGGGCCGATTCCAAGTAAAGACCTTTTTTTTACGCTTCTTTGGAACGATTCAATGTAAAGACTTTTTTTTAGAGAACGCTTCTTTTTTTGGAATGATTCAAACTGAAGACTTTTTTTTAGAGAACGCTTCTTTGGGAACGATTTAATGTAAAGACTTTTTTTTGAGAACGCTTCTTTGAGAACGATTCAAAGTAAAAACCCTTTTTTTGTACCAATTGAATAAATTTTTTCGCTAACCACATTTGGTTGTGTTGGTAAGGCCCCCCTTTCAAAAATCCTTGGCACGCCACTGCATGGTATCAATACGGCCCGCGGGTCCTTTTTACTTATATATCTGGCCCGTCAAACAATTTATCGTAACTATGACATTATTATTTGATAGCAATGTTTCCAACTGGATTATAAAAAAGTAATAGAATCAAATGCGTTTTGAAAGTTTATTGGGCCGATCTGTCAAAATTTTGAAAAACATCGGCTAACAGAATAAAAAGTTTTTCACCCCTGCTGATATGACCAAGTGTAATCAGGATTAAAAATAAGGTATACAATTGAGAAGAGGTATACGAAAAGTATATTGCAGGACTGCACGACCACTGATAGTCTTACGATGCAACCAGCAAAGAAAATTTTTGAGCTGATTTTTAGTGCAGTTGAAATTATTCATTTTAGTTCGAAGAAAATCACGAAGAATTAAAGTGAAGAAATCAAAATCTTTTTTGGAGAATGATTAAATAATAACCAAAAGTTTTGAGTGAAGACCGAAAAAAAAAAGAAAAAAGGTCTTCACTTTAAGGTTATGCGTCGGTTTTCATAAAATTTTTTACTACCAGAATTTAAATTGGTAATTTAGTCGAAGAACGAGAAAAAAGTCTTCACTTTAATTTTTATATACTATTAAACATTTCTATTATTGAGGTGTTCAAAGTTTTTGAAAAATTGTAAAAAGTTGCATCGGGAAAAACAAGTTAAAAAGCAATGTTCTAGACGAGAGAAAATTTAAAAAACTTAAAGTAAATCAAGGATTTAATCCAGCCCTTGGTTAGTTTGTTTTTTTGAAAATACCATTGTAAGTTTTTTACGATTGACAAAGTAATTCTAACCTTAATCATTTTTTTAATTTCATTTTTGTTAAGTTAAGTTTTACCTCAGCTTAATATTTTTTTAAGCATAAAAGGCAGTTTTTAGTTTTTTTTTAATGATTGAGTTTTTTTAAATGGTGTGTAAAGTCCATTTTTTTGGATGACACAACTAATTTTTGTCATTTGACTATAGAAAACATCGAAGAAAATTCTAGACATCCTATGCCAAAGATAGTTCTTTCTGTTTCCAATATTAAAATGTGACAGATAAATATAAGTTTTTATTTTTCTATCCTTTTGTAAAAATTTATAAAGAAAATTTTATGCAGAAATTTTTTATGAATTGAAATAAATATATATATAGATTGGACGGGAAATCAAAACCAAGTCTACCACTCTAAAACCGATAAGTTGTTTTCAAAATCCACCGAGTCGAAAAGATCAAAGTTTGCTTTTACTTTACAGTTTTGAAGAACAAAAAAATTTAAAATTATTATTATTATTTTTTTAGTCTGTTTCTTTTCGATTTTTCTTTGTTGCTATTGCAACCAATAGACCTTTTTAAGCCACCTTTCCATTTGAATAAGTTGTTTGAAGAAGTTAATTAAACGAAAGCTTATAGTGGTATTTAGATAAGAGTTTTTGTTAAGAAAAGTTTATAAAATTAATTTTCCCGGTCTATGGAATCTACAATGGATCTACCACTTATTATTGCTAGTTTAGACCTGACTTAGCTTTTGACAGTTTTGGATCATTTTAGCAGTATTGCTACTCATTTCCAGTTTTGCGGATATTTTAAGTTTGTCTTGCAGCTATAAGGCAGCAACATATTAGTGTTCTAACCACTTTTTTTTACAAAAAATTAACCAAAACTTTAAAGTTTTTATTTGTTTTTTTGTAGGAAGCTGTGTGAATAAAACAACCATTGGTTTGAACTGAAGTGAAAATTTTATTGTTTTGTTTAAACTCCGATGGCTAGTTTAGCTTTAATTGTAATTAGATGCCACTCTTAAACCAATTCAAAGTTCATCACATTACTTCCCTTCGACACAAGTTATTTGCAGCAGTTATTAAGCAGAAACGTATAAAGAGGAACAAATTCAAAGTGCCTTTTGACAATCGTGACGTGCTCAGAAGAGGTTCGTGAAATGACGTCATTTTACTAATAGTCAAATGGTTTGCAAAAAACATGAACAGTTTTTCTTCAGCTGCAAACTCTTTAAAAGTTGCGGCAATTGTCTCAGACAAGTACAGTTTTTAAAACTGTGAACCATGGTCTAAAGAGCATGGAGAACTTCTAAATATCCAAAAAGCAAATTAAAAAGCTTGTTTTGGATTTTAATATACTGTGATATATATTCGCTTTATTTTAATTTTAAATAATTGGAAAACGAGAAGAAACAAAAAAAATAAAACATCAAAACATTGTGAAAGGAAGGCAACTCAATCCTTTTTAAGAAAAAAAAACAAAAATCTTGAAAAGCTTGGCGACCTGCCACAGCAAACAGCAAAGAAGTGAAGAACAAGAAAAAACAAAGTGGTTTGCGGCCCACCGTGGGCCACTGTATATCTAATTTTTACGTTTTACACGTTAAGTTTTGTGAATATATTCTTTATAGTTTGAAACCAGTGGTTATCAACCAGGGTTCCGCCAGAACAGTCCAGGGGTTCCGCAAGTTTACATTCACATCCGAGAGTCTATTTTATTATTGTGTGCATATTATTTAAATATATAGTAATTTTCGATCTATTAAGTCCCATTGCAATCATATAAGTCTATGTTGCATTCAATTAAGTTTGTGTTAGTTTTTAATAGTTTTTTAATTGTATATTTAATAGTATTATATTTTTAATAGTACAAACGACTTCGGCTAAAACACACACACGTCATAATGCCAATTGATAATTATCAATTATGCTACATCACAATGCGAACTAACTGATAACTGATAATAAACAGGGAATTACAGTACAGTAAGCTTCTGCACTGTAGTGTACTATAATTTCCTGTTCATTACAATATTATTACAGTATTAGTTAATTTGCATTGTGATGTAGCATAATTGATAATCAATTCGCATTATGACGTGCTGTGTGTTTCAGCCGAAGTCGTCTGTAACAGTGGTTCTCAACCGCCGGTCCGCGGACCGGCAACGATCTGCATAATTTTTTTCCGGCCCGCAAAGTATTTTTCTTTCTGCCAGGTTAATTTAATATGGCAACGGTTGGCAAATTGCGGCTCGCGAGCCGCATGTGGCTCACCGACCTTTGGTTTGCGGCTTTTTTAGCTAAACAATAATAACGAAATTGAACAATGCACAATTGTTATTCACAGTTGAATTTGGGTCAAACAAAGATTTCTAATTAGGTGCTAAGTCGGATTATACCGTGGAAAAAAAGCATTTCTTTGTTTGTTGTTAGGGACCATTTACATTCAGCGAACGAAAATTTGAGCAAAGCGAGCACTATCTTTCTTTTATTTATTTCTCGCCTGCCGAGACAACGCTGGTAACTTTAGAATAAAAGAAACAAAGATAGTGCTCGCTTTTCTGTGAGGAAATTTGTAAAATCATAATATCGTGCAAGTCTAACAAATGAAGATTTGAGAGAATTAATTCACACCACTTCGCCTTCATATTGTCCAGATTTTCAAAAGCTAGCTAATAAAGTCGAAATCCACGGTAGATCTAAAACTGGTAAAACTCGGAAAAATTATAAATCGCGTAACGTTGTATTTGTTTTAATTATTTGATTAAAACTTGCTTTGTTTACTGTATTTGACTTGACACCTCACGCAGAATTTGTGGCTCTCCGGCAGTTTTGAATTTTCACATGTGGCTCTTTCATTAAAAACTTTGCCCACCCCTGGAATAGACCTTCAAGTAAAAGTTCGACAATATTGTGAAAACTACACAGCTCTGGGATTTACTTGGACTGGAAACCCAGACTGCCCTTCACCTTTGTGTATTGTTTGTGGGGAGAAGCTAGCTAATAGTGCTATGGCACCAGCCAAACTGAAACGGCACTAAACAACTAAATTTCCAGAGTTGTCAGGCAAAAATGAAGAATATTTTAAGAGAGAATTGGCTTTTAATAAAAGGTAAGTTTCTATGTTTGCCAAAAAGTTCAAGTTAAGTGACAAAGCACAAGAAGCAAGTTATGCTGTAGCGGAGATAGTTGCAAGTAAAATGAAATTTCATATCATCGCTGAAACAGTAATTTTACCTGCATGCCAGCAAATAGTGAGGATAATGTTTGAAGAAGATGCTGTATCAGAGCTAAATAAAATTCCACTTTCTGACGACACAATAAGTAGGCGCATTCAAGACATGTTAGGAAACATTGAGTGCAATATCAAGTCAAAATTATTAAAATATGAGCTGTTTGCACTTCAAGTCGATAAGAGTACAGACATCAGTGGTAAAGCACATCTCCTTGTATTTGCTCGTTTTATTGATGATAAAGCTATTGTACGTAAAAGATTTCCCGTGCTGCAAAGAATTGCCAGAAACAACAAAAGGACAAGGTGTATTTGATGTTTTGAATTTATAGTTGGAGTATTGTGGATTGAACTGGAAAACCTGTGTTGGTATTTGTACTGATGGTGCCCCTGCAATGACAGGATGTCTCAAAGGCTTTGTCACAATCGCACAAAAGCAGAATCCGAATATTGTCCATACTCATTGCTTTATTCATAGAGAAGCACAAATTCCCAAAAACTCTTGGAACTGAACTAAAATCTGCATTGAATATGGTGGTGAAAATAGTTAATTACATCAAGATGAGGCCACTTAAACGTCAACTGTTTACGAAACATTGTGCGGGTATAGAAGCAGAACATTCCAGTTTAATCCAACACACAGAAATACGATGGTTGTCAAGGGGAAAAGTATTGTTTCGTTTTTACGAATTAAGAGAAGAGCTATTGACTTTCTGTTTGCAAGAAAACCTGAAAGAGTTTGTAGAATGTTTGAGCGATGACCATTGGTGTTCCAAGTTAGCATATCTTACCGATATATTTCATGAATTGAACATTTGAATAGTGGCATGCAGGGCAGGAATGAAAATATCTTGCCTTCTACTGACAAAATAAATGCTTTTCAGAAGAAAGTGACGATATGGAAGAAACGCATAGCCGCAGGAAATTTGGAAATATTTCCAAGTACTCCAAGCAGTTATCCCAAATTTTCAGCTCTGACAACAATCAAGCACAAGAAGCGAGCACAATTGCTGTCTGAGGAAGATGAACTTCGTGTGTGTCTGTCAAAAACATGACCCAATCTTAAAGAGTTATGCAAGAAACATCAGGCTCATGTTTCTCATTGAATTTTTTACGAAAATAAATGTAATTTTTTACAGTTTGTATTTTTATTGCAAATAAATCTGGACATGAGTATTTTAATCTCATTTTATTAATCAAATGATGTTTTTTTCATAAGACTATCAAATTATTACACAGGGTTCCTCGAGCCTGTGGAATGTTTTACTGGGGTTCCGCTCCACCAAAAAGGTTGAAAACCACTGGTTTGAAACAGTGTTTTCTTTGGAGAAAGACGTTTTCAGCAAAGTTTTCGTAGAGAGAAATTTCTAGCCAGGACGTACGTACAATCTCGGCAAAAGTTTAGGACCAGCACAGAAAAAATAAAAAAGTTGCTATTTCAATTTATTTAAACAAAAAAATCAATTATTTGGTACTTACTTGAATAAGCTTTGTTTTTTATAATTTCGGCTATTAGGTCTCTTTCATATGTCGGCTTAAAAATGTTCACCAAATTCTGGCAGATTTCTACTGAAATTTTCTCGATCCAAATTGTCTTAATTGTTTCTTCTAATTTTACCAATGATAAAACTTTCTTTTGAGCAAGCATTTTTTCCACTATTGGCTATAGACTTTTTATGGCATTAAGGTCTAAGGAATTTCCAAGAAGTTTTAGAAATTGAAAATACTTTTTAATCCATGCAACTGATCTTTTTGAAGTGTGACATGGTGCTAAACCTTGTTAAAAAATGGAGCATTCATGAATTGTCATAAAAAGATCCAGATTTTCTTTTAGGGTTAATAAATATACACATATGTCAATATTCTTTTTTTTCCTTTCGAATAAAATGTAATGCACCAGGGCTTTTTGTAGAGAACAGCCACACGCCATAATTGGTAAAGAATGTTTTACTGTCTTTCGTATAAACTTTGGGTCAAACGGTATTGAATTGTCTCACGGTGAATTCACCACTAAACATTACACTTTCTTTAGTCCAGATTTTGTATCTGTTGTTAAAAAAATTAACATGATTTTTCAAGCTATCCTAAAGTTTTTTACCGCAAATCGACTGTGCAAATGTTTTTGCTAATTTTTTTTTTTGTAAGAAGTTTCACCTTTGTATTGAATAAATCCATCTACAAAATAATATAAAAAAAGTAATATTATTAAGTACTAGTTCAGAAATTATGTAATATTTCTTCCGGTTAACCCATTAGTGCCTACGGTTGAATATTCGTGATATAGTGATGAAATTTCAGATTTTTTGAAGTAATTTATAAGTATCTATTGCGCAAATTTTCAGTGAATATAATTAAGTGGTTTCTGCTAAACGGCGTGTATTAAATTTAATACATTTCGCTCTCCAAGGAAAAAAAATATATTAACTAAATAGTTTAGATTACTGTAAGTTATTGCTATAAATCTATTTACTAGCTATTAATTCAATATAAAGATACTAGTTTTAGTAAAAATAAATATAGGTATTTACAAAATAAAAATATAAACTAAATAAAAACTAAATAAAAATGTACATTCATTTGTATCCCTGCATATATCAATCAAATTTTATTTGCGTAATTTGAAATAAAAAGTAACAAAATATATATAAAAACTAACCCTAACGCTACTATATAAACAGAAAATTGATTAAACCGTTACGAGACTATCAATGGATCTTTTGATGTTTGAAATGAAGTTTTTGATGTTCTGATGATAGACTCTAATACGCCTACAACAATTTTGTGGAAATCATTTTAGCTGTTTTTTTTTTTCTTGTGGTACACTTAAAAAATTTTGTATGAGGCTTTGCAAAAACTACCTTACATTTTTTACATTTATAATTATTCAATTCATTGCATCTTTTTCTTTATTATTTATCAATTGAAATTATTCAGTGTACTGGCTCTTTATTTTTAAAATCAATCGCTCTTTGAAAGATCTAATGCCTTTGTTTTCCAATTGATTTGCAAGAGGAAAAAGCATTTACACACTTGGTTGTTTAATTAGTTATTTTAGAGCTTGATTTTTTCACAAGTCGGGAAGCATTATTTGTTGTCTAAAAACGAATAGGGAAAAAATAAGAAACCACTATTTTAAGTTACTTATTCTGGTCCGTACGAAGCCCCACTACAACATTGATTCATTAATCAAAAAGTCCCTTTTACTTTATCAGCCTACTATTTAAACTATCGAAAATATGAATAGCCCGTCAAAAAACAATTCAAAGTACTGTGGGGTATTTGGGCAGCTTGCACTCTAATATACACAATAATACAAATAAATGTAGAGAAATTATAAATTCCTTCCAGTTACACAGTGGAATGATATTATCTCAAAAAAGCATTCAATATAATACTAATTGTTTGGATTTCTGATTAACAATAGAAGTTGTTGTCATTTGTTTTATATCAGAGATGTCCAACCATGGTCTACTTAATATCTTTAGTAGGCTTTATTTTCTTTAGTATGCTGTGGTCCAACCTTTTTTCATAATGGGCCAAATTATTAATTTAAGTACATTTAGCGAACCGCAAAATTAAATTTTTATAAAATTCCCACCTTTGGTATTAGATGACATGATTAAATGACAAGTATTAAAACATAGATTTAAAATTGATAAAATAGCCTAATTAGGAATCTAAGTCAAATGTGGAATTATTAAAATCATTACGTAATTAGTGTTAAAAATGTCCATGTTAGAGCTGCTTTGAAATCTCAGTTACGTTAGTTTCTTTCTTCCTGCTTGCACCGACTCAAAATTCCCAAGATCTGAAAATTCCCAAGCCTCTCTTTAAAGCTCTTTATAATTACGTCTACATCTGCCCTCCACAATTTCCAAAAAGTTTAACTACGCGGACAATCTAGCATTGCTGCACTCATAGGAAAACTGGAAGGCTTGTAAGGAGACTTTGAATCAAAATATGACTAAACTTATTGTATATCTTCAGACTTGGAAGCTATAGCTCAGTCACACTAAGACGGTGACGGCAGCCTTTCGTTTAAATAAGAAAAAGGCCCAACGTGAGCTAAACGTTTACAACAGCATTAGACTTATAGCATTTTGTGGATAGATTGCTCATGTTCCATCACTATCTCGTGACATTGAGCAAAAAACTATATCAGCGCGTCACACTGCTACGGCGACTTAGCTCAGGATGGGTGCTGGTGCCAATTCACTGTTTACAAATACTTTATCTCTGGTCTACCTAACAGCTGAGTAGGCTATTGCGCACCAGTCTGGTATCGCAGCGCTCATGCTCGCTTTATTAACAGTGTCCTGTTTGACACCTTGCGCATTGTCACTGGATCCCCGCGTCTTGCTCCAATTAACCACCTACCATTGCTTTCAGACATTCAGCCGACTAGAAGCAACACTCTCCTTGGCTAACGGTGCAGCCCTGGACACTGACTATATGTTATATACCTAGATTGGACCTAGAATCTCTAAAAATGTCTCGTCTTTTCATATGGAAATATATAGTATGAGTTAGTATAGAATAGTATAGAATATGAAAATATAAAAATATATAGTATGAATAATGTAGATTTAGTATTAGGAGATCATACTAAATCTACACGATTCCCTTTTTTACGTCAAGCAGTATGGCTGCTGCTACTGAAATCTTGTTCTAAATCTCCCCAACTTGGTTTAAAGTTACTATCTTCACAAACACTTAAGTCATTAACAACTATCACTTGATGTTGTAAATAATGTTTGAAAATAACACATTCAATATTAATTTGAATTCAATATTAATTTAATCGCAAAACAGTATGAATACTGAAAATGATGCTTGGGGCAAGCGTCTTTATCCCATTTTTTTACTAGCCTGACGTATATGTCAGGCAAAATTTGTAGTTTTTGATAGCTTATAACTTTATTAAATATTTCACCATGTTTGTTAATGTTGCTCTATTTGCTGGTCAATAGATATAGCAACGTGTTAGCATATAAAATTAACGAGAGATTTATCTGAATTCTGGCGACACTGGTGCTGAAAAGTTGTCAAATATTTTGATCCCAAAAAACATGACCACTCCGAGAAAGTAAGTATTTTTTTAATATGATGTATTAAAATAAACATTTGAACATTTACATTGTGGACTATATATAAAGCTGAAATTTGACTATCACTTTTTACAATTTTTGCCTTGCCAATATTTGAACTATAAGCGTTACGTCATCGGTGGGACGTATATACGTCACACTAGTAAGATTTGTAGTACAGTCAAGTGCAGAAATCAAAAGTGGTCGTTTTTTACCTATCATGAAGCGAATTAAATGAGAATTGGGGAATACCGATTTTGGTTTGTATCTATATAATTTCAGCTCAATTTTCCACCATCATTCACTCACAACTATTATTTAGAACTATTTCTATTATTTCCGACCATCATTTTTCTTGGCAGATCTTTTACACGTGATAACATTTTGGCACTTTTGGAAGAAGATTGTTCCGCTGATATTTATATTGAACCAGCAGATGCAAATAAAACTGATGAAGATTCTGGTGATGAAGATGGTAGTGGTTACATTAAAAATCTAAGTGGAAAGCAATTGGCACCAAGTGTGGCTGTTTTATCATCATACCGTCGAATCACTGCAGTTGATGATGATCCAAACTTGGAATTTTATTCCAAGTATAACATCCCTAAATAGAGCAAAAAAAGAAAAGTTCAAGCACAAGATTACAGGCTTTCGTATAGCAGACTATACAGGATACCGTGATTTTTTATCAACTGAACTTTTTGAATTATTATTTGACGAGAAGGTTTGGACATTGTTAGTAGAGCAAACCATACTGTATGCAGCATTCAAAGGAGATTTATCATTTATCGTCAATGGAAATGAAATGAAAGTGTTTGTTGTCATACTTATTATATCTGGCATTGTGCTTGTTTTACCCAGGCACTTGTTTTGAACAACATCAAAAATAACACGCAACGAAGCTGTATATAATTCAATGAGAAGAAACAAGTTTGATAAGATAATGCAATATTTTTCCTTTGCAGAAAATACAACTTTGAACCCCTGAGATAAATACGCAAAGCTTCGTCCTTTAACGAATCTCCTGCTGAAGAGGTTTATTTCACACTTTGAACCAGAGCAGTTGCTTTTTCATGATGAGGCATTGATACAGTATTTTGGACAGCATGGTTGTAAACAATGTATAAGAAATAAACCAATAAGGTTTGGGTATAAAGTTGGGTGCTTGAACACAGATGATGGATATCTAGTGGCGTTTGATCGACATCAAGGTAAAACTTTCCATGGAAATGTTAAAAACGAATGCAAATTTGGTAAGTGCGGTGCAACAGTGTTTAAAAACATAGACTGTTTACCCGAAGGAAAGAGAAATCTCTCATACAATATATATTTTAACAGTCTTTTTACTTCGTTTGCTCTTTTGAAATGACTTGCTGATCAAAATTATGGAGCAACAGGCACGATTAGGGAAAACAGGTGCAAAGATTTGCCTATAACATCAAGCAAATAAATAAAAAAAGAGAAATGTGGCACATCTTTTTTTGCAGCAGATAGAGCAAATAACGTTTTAGTGCGTATAAGGATAGACAATGCAGTTGTTAGAATAGCGACAACAGTACATGGATGGAATATGTCAGGAAAGGCAAACAGATATTTAAGCATTGAAAAAAAGCGTATTGAGCTGAATTATCGAGAAATGATGAAGCATTATAATATGCACATGGGAGGTCTTATCGATGAGATCAAAATATTAGCAAGTACAGAATCCGTTTCCGAGAAAAAAATGGTGTTCCTAGATGTTTCCCTTTAAAATGCTTGGCTTCTCCACAAGAAATCTGGAGGGAGACTATCTCAACTAGCATTCCTGGAAGAAATTGTGGAAACATACACATCAAGGCATGGTGTTCCAACTAAAGGTGGTGGAAGGCCCCAATCTCACACTTCTTTATGTAAGCGTGTATTTGATTGTTGTCGTCGTCGTCGTTTGGAAGGGCATCCACTCCGGTCAGACAAAAACAGGACTAGGGCCGAGGGTTTATCCATTTACTACCCCTGGCTGCCATACTGCCCAGATCAGATGCTGCCAGTGATGTTGTTAAGCAACCATCGAGTTTCGTCATCCAAAACGGTCAGGCCCCGTGTTCCACGTGGTTCCCGATGTATGGGGCACGCTATTAGAACATGGTATGCGGTTTGTTCAGCGGCCGCACTCGCAATTCGGTGAAGGAGCGAGACTTCATTTTTGCGTGGACGAATGGAATCGCCCAACACCAGTTCTCAAGCCGTTGAGCTTAACACAAGCTGCTCGGGACAAGCCCATCCCACCAGGCCTGGCACCGGTCTTAGGCACAAAAAACGGAGCCTGGAAGAATTTTTACAGTACTCCGCATTCCATTTATGATTTGTCCACTCAGAAGTACAAATGCCAAGTCCAGTAAAGTTGTCCAAAACATTCCGCGCGACTGGCACAAATGAGCGTCTAGATCTTAGTCTCTCTTGGCGAGCATTTGGGGACCTACTTAAAACACCATGCAGGATATGATCGGGGTCCAGAGATCCACTGTGGGCCAAGGAGAGTGTTGATCCCAGTCGGCGAAACTCAGTTGACTGGATGCCTGAAAGTACGGGTAAGTGGTCCGTTGGAGCAAGCATTCAGTGACTATGCGCAAGGCGGCGGTCAAGACACTGTCTATGAGACGAGTGTCAGCGCTGCGACACAAGACTGGTGCGCAGTACTCAGTTGTTGAGTAGACCAAAGATAAGAAGGCTATGCGTAGTGTTTTGGCACCAGTACCCCAGCACCCCATCCTGAGCCTACAAGTCACCTCAATAGTGTGACGCGAGGATAGTTTTTGCGCAATGCCACTAGATAGGGACGAAACGTGAGCGATCTGTCCAGTTTTACCCCAAGATAAGTTGGGGTTGGACAGAGCGGTAAAAGTCTATCATTGTTGTGAACTTTTAGCTCACACTTGGCCTCTCGTTTATTTAAGTGAAAGGCTGCCGTCACCGTCTTAGTGTGGCTGAACTTCAACCTCCAAGTCTGGAGATACGATGAAAGAGTAGACATGCTTGGCTTAAAGTCCCCTCCAAGTCCTTTCAGTTTTTAGAAGAGTGCAATAACGCTAAATCATCAGCATAAGCAAAATTTCTGAAAATCATGGAAGGCAGATCGTACGTATACTCGTAGATGTTAAATAGGAGGGGAGCCAAGACCGATCCCTGAGAAACGCCGTTTTTAAGACGGCATAGCCTGCTTTGCTTGCTGTCACTGGTAGTAAGGGTGAAACGTCGGTTTTGGAGAAGCTATATAATGATTCTGACCATGTGCTTATCCGGAAGTAGTCTCAGCAGTTTGCAGGTAAGACCACGGTGCCAGACAGTGTCATAAGCAGCTGTCAGATCGACGAATATGGGCACCGGCCTTCTTTTAAGCCTCAAAAGAATCCTCGATGTTCTGGGTTAGCAGAACAACTTGGTCTACGGTTGACTTCCCAAGTCGAAAGCAAGCCTGCTCTTTAGGGAGCAGTGGATCAATTAATGGCTCAACACGGGCGTAGATAAGCTTCTCGAGGATCTTGTAGGGGACGCAAAGTAGAGATATCGGTCGATAACTGTTTGGTTCCCCTATGGGCTTTATTGGCTTTGGGATCGCGACTACAAGCGCTCTTCTCCAGATCTTGGAAATTTTGAGTCGGCGAAAACAGGAAGAGAAAACGTCACGTAACCAAGACTTCAAAGCAGCTTCAGCATGGATTATTAGCTCTGGGCAGATGGAATCAGGTCCCGGAGCTTTACCTGGTTTTAAATGTTGGAGGGCAGCAGTAAATTCTCTCTGTGAAAAAATACCAGAGATATTTACTGGGTCTGGTTTTGTGACCCTCCAAAGGTCAGACACTTCTTGAGAGACAAGCCAAGATGACTTGCGGTCAGCAGCCTCCTATTTCCCATTTCGGACCAGCTGAGATGCAATAGCATCAACTGATACGGGACAGTGACGAGGAGAGTGTCGTGATCTATCAGTAAGATTCTAAAAATTACTCCATGCTTTTCGACTAGAGTGTGAAAAGTCGATGTCCAAACTGCCTCAGACCATTGATCTCTCTGCTTCGTGTCAAGCTTGGCAAGCAGAGCTGTAGCAGCCAAACATGAGTCGTCTCTCTGAGAAGACTGCAAAAAATTTTTATAGAGGGATTCACACTCTGCATCCCAGCACGAAACATAGTTGTTTTGATACCCGCGTTGGATAGTCTTTTGGCTGCTTTCTTGATAATGTTACAGAAGTCCTGGTAAGCCGCATCCATATCAAGTGAATCAGGCGGCAACACAGTCTTTGCAAATTTATTTGTCAAAGCAATGTAGTGACTCCATTTGCCCTTGCAGAAGTTCCATCTTTCCAGGCATGTTTGGCACTGCCAGAGCAAATCTTGGTGGTGTCCACAACGTCCACACACAACCACTGAATCCCCGATGTCGGTGGAGATTGATACAAAAGCATGTATCTTAGTCGCTCGTGGACAAACGTGGCAAAGCCATGCTTCCTGCTTAAAAAAAACCAAGCTATTTGGTAGCTTGGAAGTACCAACTTCTCTGCATCAGTCCAGTTTGTCTCCTGTAGAAGAATGACGAGCGTCTCAAACTGCAGAGCAAGGTAATGAAGAATGTCGGCAGCGTGGTCGAGTGGTTAAAGTGCCTGGTTCAAAACCCACTCGCGCTATTCTGTTGTGTCCTTGGAAAAGACGCTTTACGGAGCATTCCCCTGCTTGGTGGTTCTGGCAAGCAGTTCTAAATTATAGTCATATCTCTATTAAATTACAAGTGGACAGCAATATCTTGGTATCTCCGGAAGCAGGTCGGGGTAATTGCCTACCCTATGTATTAGCGCCTCCGTCGCTTTCCTGCGAGTCAGGAGGATAAATATAGAAATAAAATAAATAAAAAATAATAACGTTTATCTTGCTTGCAATGAGGTTTTTGATGTTCAGCTGAAGAATAGTGGGTCTTCGGAACTTGTTGGCAATGTGCCCTGAAAAGGGCGGTTTTTCCAGGCATTGTTCCGTCTTGAAAAGGACGTTTGCCGATTAGCAAATCCTCGCTGAACAGCGGAATAGGTGGATACGCTTCCGTTTCGGAAGGTTTGGTTTCGATTTGTCATGTTTGAGAGCAATAACAGACGTACTCACAGCCCAGGCTACGAGAAAGCACCTGCCATCTGGGCCTGTATTCAATAGTATTCAATATTGTTTGTAAATATTGTACTGTAATATTTTTGAATATATACTGCTGTTATTTTCTTTTGACAGATGCAGCAATATTGACGACACAATAACGGTATCGTGCGACAGAACAGATCGTTGACTACTTCTTCTACACTAGTAATAAAAGAAACTTACTGAAGTGTTTGCTGCTCCCTTTAGACATCGCAGCGATTATATTCGGAGACATTGCCAGAGTTTATTAATTAGTCAACAATCTAAAAAAAAGAAATCTAGCATTGTTTTCTGTTTTAAGTCGCGCTGTAATCATCTTTTTCTGTATTTATATGTACGTCCTTTTTTCACCGTTGCGTCATCATGCTGCCAATTAGATTTTTGAGAATTTTTACTATATTTAGAAATTGTTTTTTTTCTTTATCCGCCGGGGGGGGGGGATATCTGTAGCGATTACTCGGACAGCTCAAATGTAATTTTATATTTTCACACGAAACGCATTTCTAGTTATTATCGGAATTATGAAATTTGGTTTAAAGCGATGAATTTAACTTTCACATGCTCTATTTTTATGCAATTTTCAATTTTACATCCTGCCGTTCTATATCGTATGATCACGTGGCAATACGCCCACTTGTATACAACAATGTGGCTTAGTCACAAATTGTAATATATTGTGTTACTCTCCTGCAGATATCAATAAGATAAGTTAGTAGTTAGAAATAAGTCATTTCATCGCAATATCGGCGGTGCTGTCGGAGGTCCTGTCGGCGGTCCTGTCGGAGGTCGCACCCCCGACGAATCGCTGATGCTCCACCCAACGGATCCAAGGTGGAGGGTAAATCCAAGAGGGTTAAATCCAAGGAGGTTAAATCTAAAGAGGCTAAATGAAAAGAGGTTAAATCCAGTGGAAGACTGTAATCAATATACTTGATAAAGATCAAAGTTATTTTTGAATAACTCCTTAGCATCAACTAGCGGTGGTAAAAGGTCTAAATGAAATTAGGTAATCAAGTTTGATTATCTAATTTCATCTAGAAACAGGTTCGATCCCTAAATGCAATAAATCAAATAGTTAGTTATTGTTCAATAAAACCTAAAATCTAACTAATGGATTCTAGGCAGGGCTGCGAACTCGAACTCGAACTCGAACTCGAAGAACTCGGCAATTTTGGCCGAACTCGAACTCGAACTCGAAAACTAAAAATTTCTGAACTTGAACTTGAACTCGAACTCGAAAAAAGTTTGTGGAGTTTGAGTTCATTTAATGGGTAAATTTGACTATAATATTTCTCAGCGATGGTGCCCAATTATAATTTGCTACCCTCTTTTATTTTGTTTAATAATAGATTAAAATTGGTAACATTGATGACAAAGCAATTTTTAACATGTGCTTAGTTTTTCGCGGTTGAATTATCCTCTTAATTCTATCCGACTGTATTTTTTCAGCTCTATTTTGTGAACTCGAACTCGAACTCAAAAAATTGAAATTTAAAGAACTCGAACTCGGACTTGCAATTTTTTTGTGAACTCGAACTCGAACTTGAACTCGATTAAAAATGTTTCGAGTTCGCAGCTCTGATTCTAGGTCAATTAATTTTTGATGGAAGTATATTAGATAATATATTTGAAAAGCAGTCAAAGAAATAGACCAAGAACATACTAGTATAACAATTAACCTTATACTCAACCTGGTAAGAGATTATTTAACTGTATATTATAACTACAGTAAAAAAACGGCTTTCTAACAGATGTTTTTTCAAAGTCTTATAAAAGATGTAATTATGTCTAAAGACACGTTGCTAAAAAACAACAATAAACTTTCTAACAAATTTGTAACTAATTTAGAGTCTTGTAAAAAGTTTAAAAACAAAGAGTGACCTTGAAAAACATGTTAGTAAAAAATAATTAGGTTTGTAACAAAGACAAACAAAGTTTTGTAAAAATAGGTAAAAGCATATATCTTTAAACCGGAATTAGCTTTCTAATCAACGATTTTTTAACAAGTTCATAAGCAATTATCCTGAAAGACGTGTCTCTAAAAAATAATTAAATCTCTAACCAGTGAATTTTTATCAAACAAATATAAACAAGGATCTGGAAAGACATGTCGCGAAAAACACTTAACCTTCTAACAAATGTTGTACTTATTGAAAGTCAAACAAGTTCAAAGTCTTGTTAAACTATAATCTGTTATTTTAAACGACTTTATAATGATTTTTTATCAAGTTCACAAGTATAAACAAGAATCTGGAAAGACAGGTCACTAAAAACACTTCACTTTCTAACAAAGGTGTTACTTATCGAAAGTCAAACGAGTTCAAAGTCTTGTTAAACTATAATTTGTTATTTTAAAACAACTTTTTAATGATTTTTATCAAGTTCACAAGTATAAACAAGGATCTGGAAAAGACAGGTCGCTTGTTAGAAATGACGTCATAGGAAGAGGGTATATAAGCACGGTTGGTGAAGCTTTTAATCATTCGCAATGTCGTTCACATGTGATATATGTTTTAAAGTGTTTACTGAAAAACGCACTTTGATGAGACATATTGCATCAGTGCATAACAACGAAAGTTATAATTGTATGTTATGCAAAAAATCGTTCAAACAAAAAGATTATTTACGACGACATCAATTATCTATTCATAGTAGAACGTATGAGGTGAGTTGTTTAAAATGTGAAAAAAAATTTTTCAAGAAAAGACAACTTGAAGAAACATATGAAAATTTACTGTGTCTGCAGACAATGTTCTAAAAATTTTGAAACTGTTAAAGAATTGTGTTAAACAATGAAAGTAAACGTATTTAATAATCGTAGATTAAGCTCAAGTGGTTTTTAAATACGTTTACTTTCAATGCTTCATTATACAATTCGCGGCTACGTTGAATTACTTTTGCTTTGTTATTTTCTAATTCATAAGCAATAATGTTAATCTTACAAAAATTTTCAAGTTTAACAAAACCAAATAAACTTACACCGGAAAATTCACTTACGTCAAAATGGCTACAGTATTCATAAAACAATTGCTTTGCAGCTCGATTACAATGTATATAAATATACAGTATACAGTATGAGATTATTATAATAAATATACAGTAATAAATATACAGTATGAGATTATTGCTATTAATAGCTTTACTTCTTTAATATTTGTTGGCTTCAATGCCAGCCTAAGTTACTTGACCGACTTAGTCAAATTAGGTTCCTATTAATGACCTGACGTCAAAATTAATGTTGGTTTCGTCGCATAGATCATCCAATAGCTCAAAAAGTCTGTCTTCTGTCTGAATGAAGTTTTCTAGAGAGTTGGTTGGATAAATGTCTCAAATCCTACTTCCTAACTATAATTTTCCAAATCACATCTTGAAATAAAATATTATCTTTATTCAAATCCTGTAAGTCAAATTACAGGTCCACAAAGCGGAGAATTTTTGATGAAAATTTTCCCCAATTCAACCAAATTCGAATGTAAAATACTGACTCCAAACTACTTTACCGAGCAGTTTAAATGACTTGAATGCCCTCTACAAAATAACGTAAGACGGCCTCTTGCAAAAGACTTGATCTACATGACTTTTTATGTCTCCTCTTTAATTTATAGAGGCCAACGGTAGACGTCACACTTAAACACGTGGCGAGTAACAATAAAGCATTTGTGACGTATCACGTGGTTATGGCGATTAACAATAAAGGGAAGAATAATGAAAATCTGTCGTCATTACATTTCGCATTCTTGCACACAATGCTTACCAAATAGTTTGCAAAGCACTACAAAAAACGTAAAATGAATACAATGGGACTTCGACGGAAATTTAGCACGATTCTTAATTAAATTTCCATGGTTTGAACCCAAACAAAGCTAATCAATTTTTAGAAACAATAACTAATTATGAAATTAAATTATTTCAAAAAAGGGCCGATTACAAAACAACCAATATTATAATCTTGAAAAATCTTAAGATTGCTGTGTACTTCTTCTTTTATGTATGGAGTAAATGTTTCTTTCGGGAAGACTCTTCAGATACTAGGGCAGGAATTGCTCAGCCAGGCCACTATCTCTTCATCATATGTTTCCAGACCAATCCCCTTATTTGGATGATGGAAGATGGGACAAGATGTTATGATGTGATCAGCGGTTCTCTCCTCCGCGCCACACTCACGGGCTGCTGTAAAAGCCATACCCCATCTGTGCACTGTAGAACAAAGTAAACCAACGGTTAAACCTGACCCCGGACGGTCTAGGTAGATACGTTCCCAATGGTTTGAGGTTGACGTCTGAAATAAAAGTACGTAGACGGGAAGTATTGCCTTGCCATTCCGTGTTCCATTTGGTTTCCGCCCAACACGCCAACTGTTGTGCGACTTACAACAGTTCTTAAAAAATGCAACAGCCACAAATGGATGTCTCCATTTCAGCTGCCGGTCTCCTCTATAAGAGGAAGACAAGAGCCTTTTATGAAGTAGGTGTTTATGATCTTGTGCTTGGCAAGCTAGAAACAGCACGGCTCGTTTTGTGACAAAGCTTAGTAAGTAGAATACCTTGCAAGGAAATAAATTGTCTATAGTGTTGAACGCAGGCATCCAGTCACAATGTGCAAAGCGTTATTGATAGGCTTGTTAATGAGACGAGTATGGGTACTACTCTACAGCAGAGTGCACTAGCGCCTGAGCGGCTGTGCGTAATGTTGTGGCGCCACCACCCCAGGTCGACCCCGCCAATTTCCTCAAAAGCCCAACGCATGTTCTTAAAATTTTGTGCAGTAACTCAAGGTGTCGACCAAACCTGAGCGCCCTATTCAATTTTATGCCGAGTACGTAGGCTTAGTACAGAATAGTAGAGCTCGTCCTTCGACGCTGATGGAAAGAAATTCAGAAAGCAGGATTGTACTAATTATGTTGAATTTCTAGTTTGTGATGTAAGATTAACTTAAATTTGTAGTGTATGACATAGCAGGAGAGTAAATTTTGATGATAAAAATGTTATTTCAGCAAGCTTATGCAAAAACACACGTGTTATAACATTTTCTGTCCCTTTCTTTGTCTCTTTTTACTTCAGTTATCTATTTCTCTCCTTTCTCCTGCATTACATCATATTGCATTCTATTTCTCTTGCAATTAGCTTCAAACAATTGTATATATATATACATATTACATGTTGCGACGGATGATGCGCCAAGCTGTGAGGTCCCGTTAAGAAGGCGAACAATAAAACCTCCCGCTTGGCAAAAAGATTATTATACGTTTTAAATTTGTTATTTATTTTTTAACTTACCATTTTTGTTGGATTTGAACTCGCGTCGCTAATTCTTCAACTTAGTTAATCATTATTGTAATTTGTTTTCTTTCTGTTCGTTCTCTCGCGGCGCGAATTTTGTTCTTAAAAAGCTTTGTTTAAGTAACTTTTCCATAGCATTTCTTAATTTAGAATTTTCCTTCGTTTGACTTTAAAAACTGTTTATAGCGCCGTAAATATTCGTTGTATCTGGGTTTTTCATCCATTCAACTTGGTCAATTTTAGCTTAGCCAGTTTAGGGTTAGGTTAGTGTTTGTTTATACGCTGATTTAGCTAGAGTAGGGTTAGGTATGTTTTGTAATAAGTGTTTATTTGCGTTAGTGATGTTTTTCTGTTAATCCTTTTGTATTTTTTTTTTTTTTTCTATTTGAATAAGACCTAGATCATTTGTTAAATCTAGTTAAATTGTTTCTGATTTCAAATAGTTTCGTGGTTAAAAATTGTGTAACCAAAATTGTTTGTATCACACATTCCAACGCTATTAAATCATTTGTTGATCCAAAACAATTTGAATTTTCGAATACCTGACTGCGCAGGTTTAGACGAGTCATTCCCCTCGTCCGTAGAAACATTACATATCAATTAATTAAATTTCATACCACAAAATTTAATTTAACATTAATTTTATTTGCCCCGACAGACTGTTTCTCCTGCCTAGGCTCGTTAGGGGACGGTTAGAAATCTGAAAAAACAAAACAAATGAATAAAGTACAGTTTAAACAAGGCGATTGATTGCCGGGAAAAAACATAAAACAACAAGAGAACGAATAGCATTCTATTTGAATGAATTATAGAAACCTATTTTATTTAAACCTATTCTATTTAAATCTTTTATTTAAATGAGATTTCTAATCCCCTGACAAGCCCAGACAGGCGAAACAGTCTGTTGGGGCAAATAAAATTAATGTTGAATTAAAAAAATTTTTGTGGTCTGAAATTTAGTTCTTTAACCTCTCTGACTCGACGTCATTGAGTACTTTCCTGATGAGCACCGATCAAAAATTTGAAAAACTTTAGTGTACAGTATATATATATATAACTTCATACAAGATTCTAAAATTAAAAATGAGGTTTTTTCCTTGAAATCAAAATCTTGACTTAAAACAAAATATCAACCAATTATTTAGTTTTTAATATTATCAAAAAACTGGGATAGGAGTTGGAATCCCGGCTGCAGTTTTTTAACTCTTTCGAGGCACCCACCAAAATTTTGGGAAATTGGTAGCATTAAACCACCAATATTTTGGTGGTCGCCATTTTTCAAATTTAACAAGAGCACTAGCTCTTTTCAATTTTCTGGATGGAAAGTCAAAAATATAAAGATTATATGCTATCATTTAGTTTTCGTTTCATTTTAAAGTTATACGCAAGCAAAATTACTTGATAAACTCATTGTTAGTATCATTGATAATCTCGGCTTATTCTGTTGTATTAGAAAAGAGACAACTTTCAAAACACAAAAAGTGATGAATTACTCATAATAAAAAACAATGTACAATTTTTATATGATTATATTAAAACTAGATTATAATTTCAATTTTTCGCTTGTTGAAATCTTCGTTCAAAATCGACATCCAATGTAAAAAAGTTTTATTTGTGTTTTCAGTGCAAAAAAATTGTTTGTATCTGATACACTACATTTAGAAATGTTTTTTAATTATGAAATAAATTAGAAAAACATTATGATTGTATGCAACAGAAATATATATTTTATCAAATTTGGATGACGGTAAATTATAGTCAGATCTCGCTCCTTTTACGAAATTCGAGTGTGGCACCACTGAACAAATCGCAGACTATATTCTAACAGCGTGCCCCATATATTGGGCATCACATGGAGCACGAGATCTGACGATTTTGGATGACGAAGCTTGATGCTGGCTCAACACCATCACTACCAGCATCTGATTCAGCCTGGGGTAAAATAAAGATAAATCCACGGGCATAGTTCTGTTTGTGTCTGACCTGAGTGGATGCTTTTCCAAACGACAACGCGACGATGACGACAACGACAACGATAACGACAAAAATAGTCGTGTCTTTATTTAGACAGCCAAGCTATATTGTTGAAGCCAGAAAAAATTTTGCATGCTTTTGTGTCACGGGCCAGGTTTTTTCAAAATTCAAACAGCTTATTTGACTTTCTAATTGTTTTTTGAAATTCGTTCGATGCATTGCTATTAAATAACGTCACAATTAAAAGAAAATAATTGGTAAGTCAAGTTAATCAGAGAAAGGGATCAGATGTGACCCACGGACCATAGTTTGCTCACTCCTGTTCAAAACAGTTTTTTACAAGAAAATTAATAAAAACAAAATAACATTTTACGAAATTATACAATCGCTCTTTAGCTTATATCTAACTTTTCATTGTAGAAAAATAATGTATAGTTTTGTCAAAATATCCACAAAAAATCTTCAATTAGATTTGTTTAGAAACTTACATAACTTCTTTGTTTTATTCTTGAGCTTTTTTCAAACAAATCTAAAAATAATTTAAAATAAATACCCTGAATAAGATTTTCAAAATTCATTTACGGTTTCCTGAGTTCAATGTTTATACATTGCCACACTCTGATGCAATAAAAGTAATTAAGGTCCATTAAAATGTGGCCCGACACACTTTGCTTGAAAAATGTTAAGATTCATATGGAAATAACTATAAGCCATTGTACCACTTTTACTTAATACAGAGGCACACGTGAGGCTAAGTAAAAAGATTGGATTATTTTGTTCGTTTGATATAAAGACCGCGCATAGATGATAAATGTTTGTTTTAAAATATCAATTTGGAACTTATTTTCTGACTGCATTAATAGTTGTCTGTAATGCAGTTAGAGGCTAAAGTAGAATGGTCTTAATTTTAATTTAAAATCCACAAAAAAGTAAAAATTGCATTTGTCCAATCAACTGAAGAAAAATACCAAAAAAAGGACCTAATAGAAGTTTCACTTAACTGAACAAAAATGCGGATCTGCTTAGAGGTTTTAACCCAAATTTATTGTACTTTCTTGCCAAGAAAAAATGAAACAAACAAGTAAATGTATTTTTTAATTGTTGCAACGTTACTTTGCCGAAAAGTTCATCCAGAATTATCCAATTATGGGTCGCGACGCGAATGATCGCCACAAAAAACAATTGGGCCTTAAGCTTTTTTTTTTTCAGTTTTTGTTTAACTTACCTCATAATTTTTCGGTTTGAAATATTTTTTAGGGTTCAGATCAGAAAAAAATTGCAATATCAACTTACTCTGAAATCTCTCTTGTTTTTGTGAAACGTTATTTTATTTCATGGCTCGGGGAAAATTGTTCTGACATTAGTCAGAAAAAATGTTACCGAATTGTAGAAAAATGTGTTTCCTGGGTTGAAGTGTTTTTTGTTTATTAAGAAATCACTAAATCGTCTTATAGAAAACTAAATAAGAGTGGATCCAAGGTTCAGAAAATTGTCACGTAAGGATTGAAGCATAAGAAGCCTTGGATTTCACGAAAGTCATTATAACAAAGTTGGTAACATCAAAATTTATTAATATTTAACACTATAAAATAATAAAATCGATTTCCGTTTAAAACCACTGTCCATCTTATTTGAATAGAGTTTCTAGGGTTAACTGAGATTAAAAAAAGTTTAACTAAGTGTTAAGAAATAAAGGTCAAAAACTTTTGCTAGATCTTAAATTTCAATAACAAAAATGTTTTAACATTTTCTTTTAGTAAACTAGATTTGGTTTATATTTTTAGCAACTAAAAGATATAAACAAACAAACCAACAGTCGGCAGCAAAAAATAATGTATCCATCTTTCAATAGATTTTTTCTAGATACGAGAATAATTTAATTTATTGGTCTGCAGTGCTTATCAATGGTTACTTTTGCCCACCTTATGCAAGAAGCTTGGCGCTATTAATTAAGAAACAACTTTTCAACTAATAAGTAATTCTACTCCTGATACAAACCAAAAATTGTAATTGTTTAATTAGGAATCAATGAAAAAAAGTTGATTTGGAACAGGGGTGTGCAAAATGCAGGCCACGGCCCAAATGTGGCCCTCAAACTCAAATCCTGTGGCCCGGTATGCCTTTGGTCTTCACTAGTTTTTTAGATGTATAATGGAAAAGAAACTATTGGTTGCGGCCAAATGCCACACAAATTTTATCTAAAAATTGTTTTGGCCTTTAGAAGTTGGAAACCGATTGTTTCCGCTTCTTTTTCTGCTAAAAATCAGGAAAAGACCTAAAAGAAAAAATA
The DNA here is from genome assembly GCA_963680785.1 of Diplosoma virens. Classification (NCBI taxonomy): domain Eukaryota; kingdom Metazoa; phylum Chordata; class Ascidiacea; order Aplousobranchia; family Didemnidae; genus Diplosoma; species Diplosoma virens. The sequence continues at coordinate 31,956,447 of OY796895.1, read as the reverse complement.
ACAATGGTCTCCACATTAATTTTGTTTACCTATGGACTGATAACGGCTATGTGTACAGCATCCCCGGCCTGCGGTTTAATTTTGTTGTGCGCATTTGGCTTGGCATTGCTAAAGGTTGCAAACCCTGATTTGAACGGTTCTATCAATGTTAAAAATGAAAAGACGGGACCTGTGATTGCCACATCAATTTTAAATCAACAAAAACATGAAATATTTGGACTTGGACTAACAAGAAACTATTTTCAAAATGTGCTGACCATGCTTTTGTATTCTTTCTAAATTGAAACAATGGTAGTGGTATATGTAATGATTTTGTTTGCAGTAATTGTAAACTTACTGTAACCGTCTAATTGAAAATGCATTTTATAAGTTTAATGATTTTTTTGGTAGAATAGTTCTACCGGAAATTAGCTTCTCACGTTAAAAAAAAAGTTGTTATTTACCATCTCTGTTCTAAGTAGAAAATTTTTTAAGATCAACAGCTTTAGAAAAATGTGTTGAAGATAAAAATTTTAGTACTTGTTTCAGGCTAAACAAATGACCTAAACAAAATTTAACCTGTAAAGGCTAAATTGGTACGCTGCTGAAGCCGGATCTCCAGTGAAATGGAGGCGGGTATGCCAGCTCACTACGACCAAAGCATACTGCCAGGATTTGTAGTGTAGATAGCTTGTGGTCGCTATGACATTAAGCTAAAAGTTACATTTTGTTTAGGCTATTTATTTAGCTTAAACAAGTACTGGTCGACACAGCACTGACGAGGTCCTAAATAAAAATTCTAATTTGTTGCATAATAATCTAAACATGATTATATTAAACAATTTTCCAATTTAGACCTAAAATAAGATTTTTTATGCTTAAAATTAATAGTTTAAAAAAATTTGAAGGCCATAAAAGCCATTATATTGTGTCTCAAACAAAAAAAAAATAATTATTATTATTTTTAATCTCTATATTTACACTCCTGACTTGCAGGAAGGCGAAGGAGGCGCTATAAATAAAGCAATTGGCAAGCAATTACCCAGATCTGCATTTGGAGATGCCAAGACATTGCTGTCTGGTTAAAATTCTTTTATTAGGTTTTTTAGATTTTATTTAGAGATATGAGTAAGATTTACAACTACTTTTTCAGACTGCCTAATAAGCAAGAGAAATTGTCTAAAAGCATTTTCCATAAGAGACATCATAATGGGGCAAGTACGTTTTGAACCGCAACAGTGACGATAATAGCACCCTTAACCACTCGATCACGCTACGCTAAATTAACTAAATAACGTTTATAGTTGAATAGGTTAGATCTGTTTGTCCCTATATAAATTTATTGAATTGTTTGATTGGCAATGTGTAATGGAAAAAATAAAACCATTACTTACTTGTACACTTAAAAAGGGTTATCGCTCAGCATGCATCCAGGTAGTGATGAGACTGAATCCATTAAATAAACTAAAGACTTAGTTTTTATTGAGTTCTGGACCTAATTGTAAAATTATTGTATTTCACTCATAAAATTCATTTGTACAATAAAAACGAAGATTTTTAGCTTAGATGTTGTCACAAGCATTTTTGAAAATTTGATTTTTAAGCAGAAATATGTTAAAGCAATAAACGTTGTTTAAAAATTGTATTTGATTTGCCATCAAGTGGTAAAACAACACTATCTAATCTAATAAAATTTTTGCATTCAAAACTTAAATTAAGTTTTTAAAATAGTTAGTCAACGTTGCAGAAGTTAAATGAAATAAATTCCCAAACTTTGGACAATTTGTAAAAGCTATATTTTTTTTTTAAATATTAATTACCGGTCCAATGACACATTCGATGATTGGGCTGGATATTTTGTGATTTTCTCGGATTGTTGTGGTTTGCTATTGGAAAAAAATATTACAACCTGTAAAATAGTGTTTACTGCATTTTGTTGATGATGTCAAAAATAAGTCAAAAACGATCAAACTTGTAAAAAAATTTAATTTCTCAAAAATGTAAATAAAGTCTACTAATTAGCGACTGATGCGATTAAATTATTCAAAACACAACTGAATTTTTATTAAAAAAATTGAGTTCAATGCATTTTTTAAGCGCTGTTTTTAAAAAAAATCTTTAGATTTTTATCTTGTAAATTCAATAAATTTCCAATACAACGAAAAAAATCAAAAAAATGGTTGCAACACACAGTGAAAAATTATCAAAAATGACGCGTGTATGAGCATGGATAACAATTTGGCGCAAAGTTTCTACTGAAAATCTGATAAAATAACAAACTTATTAAAAGTCATATCAATTACACTGGTCAACACACAAATTTTTGCCACAGATATTATATTGATTTTAGGGTATATCAGGTGCGTAGATTTCGAAAATGACATTCATTTTTGCTAGTTGGCTCTAGTTTTTGAGATAATTGCATTTTTTTGTAAAAATATTACTTAGACTGTGTTATATGGCATTGTTGTTCATTTAATGCTATTTAATCAATACTGTACGCTTCGATCTTCTTTTGTAAACGCAGTAAAACAAAAATGCAAAGCATCCATGCAAACTACAATGCTAAAAAAGGATGCAACAGCAATATTTACCGTTAGTTTGCAAGAAACGTATTGGAACTAAAACCCAGTATTACAGCGTATAAATGTATGTTGCCGTTATTTATTTAAACAAACGAAGCTTGAAAATACTGAGCTTTAACAACTACCATTCTGTCAAATCTACGAAACCAATCGCCTCTTGTAAGACTTTCTAGCGTGAGGAGCAAATGGCTTATGTCGTGGAAGATTCCAACAATAGTCCGCCATCATGTGGGTGTCCCATCGTCCTTGATACCTTTCTTCCATTACTTTAATGTCCTGATGGAATCTTTCTCCTTGCTCTTCACTTAATTCCCCAAGATTTTCTGGAAATCTATCTAAATGACTAAAGAGGTAATGAATCTTGATGCTCATCTTTGCTCCCAAACTTTGAAATTTTGAAAGCATATCTTCAACTATCTGAATGTAATTGTTTGCTTTATTGTTTCCCAAAAAGTTTTTTACAACCACAGTAAAAGAAATCCAAGCAGCAAATTCCTTCTCAGTCATAGATGCAGTGAAGTTTGGATCGTTCATCAGCTTTCGAATTTGAGGACCATCAAATATTTCTGCTTTTAGTTTTTCATTGCTCATCCCTGGAAATACTCTGCAAATGTAATTAAAACAATTTCCGTGTACTGGCAAAGCTTTTACAAACTGCTTCATTATACCCAATTTGATGTGTAGAGGTGGCAAAATGATTTTTTCTCTTGGGACAAGGGGCTCATTGATGACATTACATTCATTAACTGTTAGTGTAATTCTTTCAGGCCATTCCTTCTTCACCCAGTGGTCACTGCGAGCACGGCTGTCCCACAAACAAATAAAGCACGGATATTTAGTATAACCACTCTGCTGACCAAGCAAAAAGTTGACCATTTTCAAATCAACACATATTAACCATTGGTGGTCACAGTAGTTCAATTTTTCTAGCACTCGTTTAATATTGTTGTATTTTTCTTTGAGCAATGTAGAGTGGCCAATGGAAATCGAGGCATACTTGTTTCCATTGTGCAGCAATACACACTTCAAACTTCTTTTTGAACTGTCTATAAATAAACGCCAATCTTGAGGTTTATATTCAGGTATTCCCATTTTTAAAAGAAGTCCTTCAACATCTGAGCAGAAAACAAGCCCTTCTTCTGAACGATAGTACGGAAGTAAGTCGCTCTCCCTTGTGCGGTAAAAGGTTACTTTCGTACCAACACTAAGGCATTTCTTGTCTTTAAGCCTGGATGCCAATACTTCAGAAACTTCTTTAGATAGATTAAGATCTCTTATGAGATTGCTCAGTTCCTCCTGATTAAACTGCTTCGGACTGGTCGAACTTTCTTCAAAAATGCTTGAAACATCACTTTCACTACAGCTTTCTGAAGCTTGGTAGACAAAGTCCCATTCTGATGGTTTTTCTGGAAGATGACTAAATTGTGGCACGGGTATATCTTCACAGTGGGGTACAGGACGCCTAGCAGATTCTAAGTCCGGGTAAATCCATGATTTTTTCTTGTGACAATTAAAACCCTTCAAATCTACCATACAAAAATAACAATCATCAAAGTGGTTTTTCTGTTCTCGCCACACCATTGGCACACCAAATCTAAAGCTTTTAGTTTTTCCTTTTGTCCACATTCGTAAGTGCTCAACACATGATTTGCAGACAACATGTGGAGCCCATGGCTTGTCTTGGTCACCAAGTTTAACTCCAAAGTAAGCACGGTATACTTTGCGAACAAAATCTGTAATAGACCTTTTATACTCTTTAAGAATATATTCTCCACATATGTAACAGAAACTGTCAGGGTCATTACAACAACTTCTTCTTCTTGAACAACTCATAGCAGGCAACATAAAGCAATTGAAGGGTTTAGAACGAAAAGTAACTAAGTCACAAAATACTGCTTTTGAGTAAATTGCATTTAAAGTTTTTAAATGAGTCATAAAATCAGGTTTCACAGCGATTTTTGTTTTTAGGATTATTAAGCATTTACATATTGTATAATGAACTTATTTCATCATTTACAGATATTTTGGATGAACATGTCAGATGATATTAATAAAGTACTAGATTTGACTTAGGCACTTTTATTGTGATTTTATGGACTTAGGCACTTTTAACCACAAACTATGGACTTAGGCACTTTGCTTTTAAAGTCCATTAGTCATATTTAAGTAAAAATACTTAATATTGAATTATTTACAAAGAGAATTTCAGGACACGTCAAAATATCCAAGTAATCACTCTTTTTCATTGTCCTTGTAACTACCTTATTAGATTTATTGGGTAAAAATTAGCTATAACTTCTGCAGTTGTCCTACTATACTCTGCGATTTCATCACTGCGTAAGGCTTGTAAAATCAAATGCTCCATAACAATAATACTTACAAACTGTTTCTCAATGTTTTAAAAACGCATATGACACTAAAATTGTTAGGTCCGTAGTCAAAGCACTAATAAGATTTATGAAAAAAAATTCGAAGCAGTAAACATAGGGTGAAGTTTAATTTAAGCCTCTCCTTCTGTTCATTACAAACAATACTTTTATTTACAAAAAGTTTATTGATGAAGGTGATGCTTAAATTTAAACCCTTTCAAACAGGAAATGTCTGTTAAAAATTTTTGAAAATGAATAAAATGTCCGACATATATTTAAAATACTTTGATTTTACCATTGCTCACAAAGTACGCTTATGAGTAAGCAAAGGTTTGCCAACCTAGCTTTTAATTCTAATTAAATTCTCTGTGTTTACTTCATTCTTGATTACTGTATTCAATTTAAGAACCAAACATTTTAATAGAACATTCGTGCATATTTCTTTGAAACCTACACCTATATATGAGTAAACTAAAAATGAAACCTAATTTACCAGTTTTTATGTTATATAGTCAAAGCACCAAGCTACAATATTAACAAAACTGATTTCGTATCACGTGACTAAACCTTACAATGTGATTGGATAAAATGGACTTAGAAACTTTTAAAAGAAAAATTCAGCATTTCCAGCAAAACCTTGCATTGAAAAAAAAGACTTAGTGGCTAACTCAATTCGGGTAAAAATGTGACTTAGTTACTTTTCGTTCTAAACCCTTCAATTAAAACTGAAAACATGAAAACCTAAATATAGTAAAAGTTACTGCATTTCAACTTTTCATTAGAATTTTTTTAGACTCCAAGATTGCTAATGGTCAGTTATTGACTTTTCTGCTTTGTTAACCTTTCTAAAAATGAGACAACTGGTCCTTTACTGCAAAACAAAATCTCCTTGTCAGCACAATTGCCTCTTACGTGTAGTTTATATGGCCGTTATCTGAGCTTTTATAGCCAGTTATTGTGTTTGCATTATCTCAAAAACTAGAGCCAATTCCGCAAAAGTAAAGTCATTTTTGGAATCAGCGCACCTGATATACTATAAAATCGTTGAAAGATCTATCGCAAAAAGAAAAAAATATTTTTTTGTTGAGCTGTGTTATTATAGACAATAAAAATATAGAAAATTTCATTGTATTACAGTATATTTATTTCCTAGTTGATAAATCTGAAATTGAAAAATGTAATGAAAAAATTAAGCATTGATCTAATTAGAAGAACAATATCAATGCCATAGGTTTTTTGTAATTGTGTTTGCATCATCGTTTTTTTCTGACAATAGCAATATCTATTAGATCAGTGCTTTTCAAACTTTTTTTCATTACGGCACACTAATAAACTCTGAATTTTCCTGCGGCACACTTACAAAACTAAATACACTCTTCAAGTTTACATACAAAAATTATATTTAATATATAACAGTAACACCTAATGAAAGGGTGTGCCTACAGAAATTGTTTTAATACAGGGTACAACAGGGATGTCCAACCAGTGATGGATATTGGGTGAGGAGAATGAGGCAGGGGCCCCCTTGAAAATACCACATATATTGTAGTTTCATTTTGCTGTACATGTTTTTTTAGAGATCACCATGATTTGGGAGAAAAATAGCGAAATATGAGATCAAATCGAAGTGAAGACCTTTTTTTATTTTTTTTTTAGAGATCAGTATGATTTTGGGAAAAATAAAGGAAATACGAGATCATAGCCCCCCCTTTTTTTAAAGAACATCAATTTTTGGGAATCCTTGCCTCGGGCCCCTAACTTTGAATATCCGTCATTGTGTCCAATCTTGTTTTAATTTGGGCCAAATTTTAAATCAAGCCAAAGTCGCTGGGCCGCAAAAAGCTTGTCATGCAAAATCTCGCTGCAATTTCTTTATTTTTGTCTCTAAAATCAAGTGTTCTGTAAAAAAAAAAACGGCCAAGACTCTATCTATGACTTTTTGTCAAAACACAAAAATTTTGCGGCACACTTCAATCCCTTTTACGGCACACAGTTTGGGAAACCCTGTGTTAGATAATATTTCGAAAAAATATTGTACAAAAGTACTTTGAGATCATAAACTTCATAAACATAGGCGAAAAAGATAGAGTTGGCAATTTTTTTTAAACAGTGAAACTAAGAGCCAAGCAATGGTTTTGGCGTGATAAAAAATAAATTGAGTATCTGACTAAATAAAAATTATAAAAAGAAGAAACTACGTTTATTGATTTTTTATGCGAGTCTGCTAAGAAAGATTTGAAACATATAAAAAGCACAGCAACTTTTTTTTAATCAGGATAATTAGTCGAAAATCGTTGGTGAAGCACAAGTTTTTACATCATTGTTACCGTCGTTTTATTTTGTATTAGAGAATGCTGTGACCTTAGCAAGACCTTAAGCAAACACTCAGAATCTACGAATTTAGAACCCCCCTTCCATCATAGCATTCGGCATAAAAGTATTTCAATGACTTCAATATAACTTGATCGAACAACTAATTTTTTCTTTTTATCAACTTCGCTTAAATTCCGTTCTGTTTTGTACCAAATTTCCTTCGATTTTTAGTCGAAATAACGAAAGGTATTTTTAGTCAAAATAACCAAAGGAAATTTTTGACCTTGGACTTGAAGTAAAGATTAGTAGCTCTAAATGAATATGTTAAAGACGTAATCGGTCTTTAGTGGACTTTCATGAAACATGGCGGTTTGAGATTGAATTTCGACACTCACGATTTATTTTAAGATGACAACATCTTATTTTTGCCACAGTGAAACATGTTTAGCTTACTTTACTACCCATCTGGAGTGGAAATTCATTTTACTTTATACTAATGAACAGCAAATTCGCAGACCAACTTTAGACATTGACGTAGAACTGATATAAATTGGTTCGAAATTAACAAAACAACTTCCGCAGACAAAATTATTTATAAAACAACTAAAACTAATACAATTAGCAATCAGCTTTTGCCTTTTTTTTTTAACATGCTATGAAATATTTACCACGTTACAAGCAGACAGATAACATTTAAACGTCTCGAGGCCTTATGTTCTACCTATATATGTAGCAAACTTTATGATTATAAATATTGGGTTTAAAGTATCTGTTTAATTTCTTTATGATTTATGAAACCAAGAGAAAAGTAGAGCGAATTTTTCGAGTGTTTCGTGATAAATGATTTAATTAATAATAGCCTACACGAGTTTTTTTGTAGAAAATAACACTGATCAACAAAAAATAGCTTTTTTTTAAACGAGAACAAGAGCACGTATTTATGGTTAACAGCGGGGCGCTGATTCCGAATCTGGCATTAGTTTTTTCTAGTACATCTTCTATTTTTTTTTAGTATGTATTTAACTCTATTCCATTGTTCAAACACCTTCAGGCTTTAAAATTTCCTACACTCTGTCATCAAGAATGAAGCAGGAATTTAGGATGCTACACGCCCTAGCCCGAGCGAAGACGTTTTGCGCCATTGTTATCAAACTTACCATTGAAACCAATTTGAGGTTGTTCTTTGGTTCGTCTTCTTAAAGACGGATTCCATTGCGACTTGACCTGGTCTTGGATATGGGCGGAACGTCTAATTCTATTTTCATAGCATGAATGGCATCAACATAAGCGATCTCCATGCTGAGAAATTAGATGGATGTTTGAATGAGCATTGGTCGGGAGGGAGAAATGCTTCCAATTGCTTCTCAATATATCATCTAAGAAGCGGTAAAGTCTTTCTATTAGTTTCTGGTTTCTCAACGTCGATTCGCCATCAAGAGATTGTGCTACACCCAAGATTTTTCATGTCGTCTCGAAAATTATGTAGCGTTTTTCTACAGTGCGCATCGATTCGTCAAATATTCTATTTTTTTGCCAAATACTTTTAGGGCTCCCAGATAACATCGCAAGCGCGTCCGCTATCGAAAATAGAAAATGCACTCCTTATGTGCCGCCTGGCCTGTCCAATGATAGTAGCTTCTATTCATCGTAATAGCAAGTCTGGCCGCGACCATATTGGTTGACGATATAACAAGAGAAAACGAAGGCGATAAGCTGGATATTCAGATATACCACTGCCTGAGAAACGAAAACCTCCAGTGGACTTTTCCATCAACTCTCTTTCCGATGAGAGAGTTATGTAATCTGGATCGTATCTTGCCTCTATTTCAGGAGCATGGTAGTTAGAATTAGAAGGTCCAGTTGGTCGTCGATTATTATAGACAAAGGGGCCCGAGATGTTCCGGCACTTTCTCATTAACCAAAAGCATGGTCTTCCCTTTCAGCCTCGTAAATGGAAATTCCCCCGTAAATGGGTAATTACATTCAGCAATGTCTTGACCATCAGGCTTAAGCTCAGTTTTATCAGTATTAACTTGTCGCTTTAATCTTACCACATGCTCTCGTTCTTCTAGAGTCCAGGAAGACAAGGAAGAAACTCCTGATCGTGTTAGCGAAACGAGGCGTGACAACCCGCAAGAGGATACCACCGATCTATTGTTAAGCCCTCAGCAAGCGCGATAGTAATATTGTTGCAAACTTTCTTTCGATCGGAGTAATTAGCGACTAGCCTCTGAACCTTTTCCCGGGCGATAATTTGAGATTTTCATTTAACCAACGACGTAAAGCATGGCTATAAACGTTATGAGCTTTCATGCCATACCCTAGAGTGGCGTCTAACACGCTGCATTCTATTTTGCTAAATCAATGGTTCCCAACCAGTAGACCATGGCCCACTGAGTGGCCACAGTAAGTTTTTTAGGTGGGCCACGTAGAGTTACAAAGTAAAGACTTTTTTTTGGTTTTCACTTACAGTATAATTTGGAAACGATTTTATGAAATTAGCTGTGAAATGAAAGTCAAAACTAAACACATTGGGCCACAGCGATTGCTTTTCAAGTTTTTTGGGCCACGGTGTTAAAAAATTGAAAACCCCTGAGCTAAATCATCTGCTATAGTCTCTCATAAGCGCTGTAATCATCGCCAACTGGCAAGTACATCTCGATAGAAAGCGATGATTTTCTAACCCGACATGTTCCGGCTTATCTAACCACTACCAGCGTATGTCGTTCAAGGCACCTTGGTCCTTCTCTAAATCAAAAAATTCTTCGCACTTTCGTACTTCGAAATTTTCGCTGCGTAGAGTATCGCGGCCACCACTCTGTACCTCAAAACTCGTTAAGTGTGGCGCTAAACATGACTTTAATTTGTAAGTGGGTGAGCGATTCTTGCTACACTGTTTCAAAGCAATTCTCAAAGTAACCAAACAAAGCTAACCACTGGAAAACATAGCGATTTAAAACTCAAAAACGACCCTGAACTCTGAATTATTTTGTATTGAAAGCGTATTGCTTTGTATTAAAATCAAGAGTAAGGGAGTCCTGAAGTCTCTAGCTTCTCTATCTATTTGAACAAGATTCAAATCGTGTCTTAGTAAAAAAAGTTCTTACCAAAGCCAATACAGCTCAACAAAAGGTTAAAAATTTATTTACTAATGGCTGCAGTTGCCAGAGCCAAAGCCAGCCATCCAGATAAAAAATAATGAAAGTGTTTTTAAAAAAATAAAAGCGAAACGTAACAATCGTCCCAAACCCGATCAATCACATAATCACGTAAAAAACCAACTTGACTGCCTTCAACTCGTCTAACAAAACATAGATTCGAGAGATTAAAAAGGACAACATCCCACAGTAATGCACAAGGCCAATTACATCAGGCAAAGGCACAATCATTAGCTGGTTAAGAATTCACGTGGCGGGTGCATGATCATAGTGGTAAAAAGTCAGTTTAAAATCCAGGGCGAGTGCTAACACCCATTTTTTCGCTTTACATTTTCGTAGCGCTATGTGAACTAATTAAAAAAGCATTGTTATTGCAAGAATTGCAAAATCCGTCAATGTCATTGATAAATCAATCCTTCATTGTTAATTGTCACGTGCTTAATTGTGATGTCCACTTCCACTATATAACCGTTTGCTTTTTTAACTTTAGAGAGCGTAGGGGAGAAACTTTGTCAGACAAAATCGTCCGTAGGAGCTATTCTAAGCTGTTATTTTGTAGAGGGGATTCTAAGTTCTTTGAATTGCCCGGTAAAGTTGTTATTTGTTAATGGAATATATTCGTTATTATAGCTTTAAATTTTTGTTGAACTAGAGAAAAGTTTTCTCAATAATCCTACGCTCTGTGGACCTGTGATTTGTACTGATATCATTTGATTAAAGCTTATATTTTATTTAAATCTAATTTGATAAATTATATTTAGAAGCTAGGATTGAAGAAAATTATCTCATGGCCTCTCCAAAAGATTTCTTTAGCGTATGAGATAGCCTTTCTAATAAAGAGAACGATTTAATTCCGGTGTAGGCAGAGAACTCAGCACCACATGTTTTCTAACGATCTCGAAGTACCGTTAGAAACGTCATTTTTTGACGAAAACTATTATTTTGACGTCAGGTCATCACATAATCATTATTTTCAACAAATCTTATAATAAGACGATTATTTTTCACATGGATCCTAGACTGCGTCAATCTTATTATTTTTGATGTTGCTTTAAAGAGTTAAATTTTTAACCATTATTTTGACGAAGTTTAAAAATTGAAGAAATCAATTTAACAACACTATAACAGGTGGATTTCAAAAATTAAATTTATTTTACTTTTAACAGCCTGCTAACTTTATAATTTAATGTTACGCAAAATCAAAATTTTTATTCTAATTGTTTAGCGCCAAATCGTGTCACAAATTCGAAGTGCTTAACTTCGCTATATCGCGTTTGTGACCAGGGTTCTGAAGTCGGAGTTGCCGCAGTCGCATATTTTAGGAAGGAGTCGGAGTCGTTTTTTAGATATGCTGCAGTGGGAGTGGTCATTGTTTTCTTCGGACATTTAGCTTTACAATAAATTATGTGTCAAAGATTGTGGAATCGGACTCCCTGGAGTCGCACGTTTTAGAGTGGAGTCGGAGTCGTAAAATTTTGCATAAGTGGAATCGAAAAAAATTCTTTCGACTTCACAACCCTCCTTGTGATAGTGTTACTTTATATGTTAAAATGTTACATTCTCAGCTAATCAAATTTAGAATTCGTCCTTGTTGTTTTGGTTTGATAGAAAGAATCAAATCTTAATTTTAAAAACAACAAAAAAGAAACCTTAAGGACTATCAAATCCATTAGTAAAATTTCAGATCGCTTAAATCTGTTTTTATTAATGCATTTTTAAATGATCAACTTTTAAATCAAGGATTTTTAGTATTGTTTTGCTTTTTGCCGATTTGTTTATCCTATGAACATTGTCTGTTTAATTTGTTTGTTGTTTGCTATTCAAAGAATTGTTTTTTTATGACGTATTTTACTCTTAAAATTCTCCTGACTCTGGGGTCAGCAACCTTAAACACTCAAAGATTCATTTAAACTTATGTTACCTCCCCCAAAAAAAATAGCAGGAGCCACGAAATTATTTTGACAAGAAATTAAAAAACTAAAATTACTGTATTCTGCATTCTTAATTTGAACTTTCTTCCCTTGTCATACAAATGAAATAATTCTTTTGACTCGCGACAGGATTTTTTGGGTAGCTTTCTTCGCTGAAAGGCCTTTATTACCAGCGATTCGTTGTGTATCCCCACTTTTTCTTCCAACAGCGTCTACATATGGCTGAATGACGCTTTTACTTTTGTTTTTTTTCATCTTTTGTTTTTTCCTACAAACTGCTGCAACCATACGCACTTGTTCTCAAAAATTTGTTTTTTATCTTAACTACATGGCATAACGTTTATCGTTTTGTTGTTTCTTTCTTTTCTGTTCTGCTTTCCACTGCTTACAAATTTTTCAATTTCACTATATTTCAATGACCAAGCTGAAAAAACAAACCGATATTGATAAGGGGTACTTGATAAAAATGCAAAAGAACAAATTAATTTTTCTAATATTGCTGACAGAACCAAAATAAGATAAAAATAATTTTTTGCATTCGGAAGAGCTCATAAGTAATAATATTGTTGGTAGTAAAGGCTTATAGTCAGGCTAAACTAGAAAAAGTCTTTAAAACTTTTCTACGTCTTGTACACCATTTCAAGCAGGTAAGCCTACACCTTTAATTTCAGGTATACATCTAGAATTGTTGCAAAGAAAAACAATATTGAAAGCGGCAATTTTATGACAAATTTTTAAGAAGTTTTTACGTGCCAAGTTAAACGTGGACATGATCTTTGGTTATAGGTGAAATAGTGGGGGGTGCAAGCTTCTTCGCAACTTTTTCCAAAAATTTTTGAAGCTATTGCTCATTTGTGTTTGAAACGTAACTAATTTGAGAAGTTTGGCGGTAAAGAGTAAATTAAATATTTGTTTATTTTCCAAACCAGCCGAGGAAAAATTAGAGCCACATGCGGTTACGTAGCAATGGGTTACTGATCTATGTCCTGTCATATCTGCAAAGAAAACAGCAAGAGTTTCGTTTCAAATTGTTGTTTTTGAAATTTAAACTAACAACACAGCACTGATGAGGTACTAAAGAACGAAACAGTGACATTGTCTGCTGTTAAAGACCTGATTGTTTTTTAAAACTGTGTCGGCTTTTACAGCCCCGCGAAATGAATTTCAAGTTTTTAATTTTCACTATTTCAAAAAAGTGTTTACTTGTGGCCTTCCTTTTAGTCTAATTGCTATTGCTCTTGATTCTGGTAGAGAATGCCTGGGTTCGATTCCTATTGGCGAAATCAGGAAACATCTCAGCGCCTTTAAGACAGTTTTTCCACCACATTTTGAAAAGAATAATGTAGCAGAATTGGGCAATGATAATTCTAGATACCATTTGGCGTATTCACCTGTAGCCTACTATGAGGCTCAGTTTTCAATTCATATTAAATTTATTGGAAAGTCAAAAATATAAAGATTATGTGCCATCATTTAGTATTTGTTTCATTTTAAAGTTATACGCAAGCATAATTGTTGGAAAAACTCAATATCAGTATCATTGATAATCTCGGTTTATTCTGTTGCATTAGAAAAGAGACAACTTTTAAAACACAAAAAGTGATGAATTACTCATAATACGTAAAGAATAATGTACAATTTTTATATGATTATATATAGACTAGATAACAAATTCAAATTTTTGCTTGTTGAAATCCTTGTTGAAAATCGACATCCAATGTAAAAAAGTTTTATTTGTGCTTTCACTGCAAAAAAATTGTTTCTATCTGATACACTTTATTTAGAAACGTTTTTTAATTATGAAATAAATTAGAAAAATATTAAAACTGTATGCAATAGAAATATGTACGATATCAAATTTGGATGATGGTAAACTATAGTCAGGTTTCGCTCCTTTTACAAGTTTTGAGTGTGACGCCACTGAGTAAATCGTGCCCCATACATTGGGCACCACATGGAACACGAGATCTGACGGTTTTGAATAACAAAATTCGATGCTGGCTCAACACCATCACTACCAGCATTTGAATCGGCCTGGGGTAAAATAAAGATAAATTCTCGGGAACAGTTTTGTTTGTGTCTTACCCTGAGTGGATGCCTTTCCAAACGACAACGACAACGATAGTCGTGTCTTTACATAGACAAACAATAACTTGGTCAATAAATAGGCCAAGCCGTATTGCTAAGGCCGGAAAACGTTTTTGCATGCTTTTGTGTTACGAGTCAGGTTTTTTCATAATTTGAACAACCCATTCGACTTTCTAATTGTTTTTTAGAAATTCGTTGGATGCACTAAGTTACTATTAAATAACGTCACAATTAAAAGAAAATAATTGGCAAGTCAAGTTAATCAGAGAAAGGGATCGGATGTGACCCGCGGACCATAGTTTGCTTACTTCTATTCAACACAATCTTTTACAAGAAAATTAATAAAAACAAAATAACAATTTACGAAACTACACATCGCTCTTTAACTTACTCGTATATCTAAATTTTTCTTGTAGAAAAATAAAATTTAGTTTTGTCAAAAAATTCTTAAAAAACAACAACTTATATTAGGTTTATTTAGAAACTTACATAATTTCTTCGTTTCACTTTCAACGATTATGCGTACAATTCTAAAAATAATTTGAAATAAATACCCTGAATAAAATTTTGAAAAGACATTCGGGGTTTCTTGAGTTTAGTGTTTACTGTATGATGCTCTATTGTAAACTTTGATGCCCTTTGATGTAATGAAAGTAATCAAGTCCATTAAAATGCGGCCCGCCACATTTCGCTTGAAAAAAGTTAAGATTTATATGGAAATAACTATAAGCCATTGTATCAATTTACTGCGTACAGAGGCACACACGAGACTACGTAAAACTAGTGATAGCCTTACAAAAAGGGGGCCACTATTTAGTGTACTAAAAAAGGTAGCTGAAGCCATTTTTGTGTATCAAAACAAAGTGATCTCTAAAAAAAAAGGATCCTCCATTTAGGGTGCGGCCAATATTGATTGATCCAAAGCATGGAGAGGCACGTTGTATTGCCCCAAGACATTGTGATCTCTAAAAAAAGATCATCAGCAAACCTTGCCCTCTTTTTCTTTAGGATGCCCCCTTATTTTTTTCAAAAATTTTTTTCTTTTCTTTTTTACATGCCATCAACGTCCTGGTGCTACTATGAAAAAATAGAGCAATTTCTTGAGTAGCGAAGCCACTTTTTGATGTATTTCAGAAGGGCTCGGTGCGGCCGTACCGTTCGCTCCCTATTAAAGACATCACTGAGTACAACGGTTGGATTATTTTGTTTTTTGATATGCAGACCGCACATAGATGATAAAGATTCATTTTAAAATATCAATTTTGATCTTAAAGTTATTTTCTGACTACATCTGTTTTATGTAATTCAATTGAAGACCACTATAGACTGGTCCATGGACTCCTAAATAATAGAACCTGGACTGGAAACGGAATTGAAAATCGCAGAGCGCGTGTACAAAGGTAGGCCAGTTGTAAAAAGCTAAAAAATTAGTTCGATTTTTTAGAAACTATTCACTGTTAAGTTATTAAACTTAGAAGTATGGCTTGCAAAATATAATGAACAATAGATTTATGATAAATGTGAAAAGAATGCTGGAAAAAAATCAGTGTAGGTTTATTAGAAAAAGATTAATGACTAAGGAAAATATGTAAGAATCACAAATATTGCACACATTAATTTACAAATACTAGCAAAATTTATATTCTACTTCTGGTATTCAGGTAAAATTTTCTATCAGTTAATAATGTAGGCAACTTACGAATGAACAGCTATTTTCTATTTGTGTATTTTTTCACAGAATCAAGCTTGATCATTGCATAGTTTAACAATGGCATTATAATTTATTCACTATTATTTTTGTGACATTAGTAAAAACAATAAAAGAAGTAATGCATTTTTTTATTTTTTAATTTATATGCAACAACATTTATGTCTTATCTATCTGCTACTTCAATTGAATGTTACTACTGAATAAATTATTGAATTTAATACAATTAGTACATTTATTATTGAAGCACATAATTGCATTTTAAAGTTTAGTGTTTTTCTACTTTATTTTTTGATTATCTTATTTTAAAAGTGTATTTAAAGGTTGTTATTTTTTGCTTATCTTATTTAAATTTAAGGAAAAGGCATTTTTTTAACCTTTTAATTACCTTTTTTTGCATAGAAAAATATTTATTTAAAAAATGGTTTATAAATGTGCTGCCATTGATTGCAAATCTGGATACTCTTCAGAAGAAAAAAAGTTAAATGTTACATATCATTCATTCCCTTTAAAAAATGAAGAACTTTTATGTAATTGGTTAAAAAACATAGCTAGGAAAAATTTTAAACCTTCAAAATACTCAAAGTTGTGCTCACTCCATTTTAAAGCAGATGATTTTATTAAAGTTTCTCATGATTCAAACCAAAGACGCAAAAGAAAAAGAGATAGTGAGCACTTATGTTATAGAAAACTAAAACCTGGTGCTGTTTCTTCAATTTTCAAAAATATTCCTTTGTATTATACAAATAAAGATATACCTTTAAGAAGCGGTAATGCTCTTTCAAAAACTAGGCATGATAATGAATCAGCAATACTGCAAAAACAGTGTGAAAATTTTTTGCAGTCTGACAATTTAAAAAATTTTGATGATTTGTTAGAAAAACTTTCATGCACAGTTTTGTCTCCACAGTTTGTTTTATATAAATCAGAAGCAGGAATTTCTTTAATATATTTGTTTATTGAACAACCATTCTCAATTTTGTTTTCCATAAACATTGATAAAGATCTGCATGTGCAAATCTATCATGAAAAAAAACTTATTCCTCCTTCTTGTTACTATCACATTTTGTCTTCTGAGAAAGTAACACTATTTTCTGAAGTAGAAAATTTAATAGCCTTTGCAAAAAATTTAGACCAAAACATCACAACATTAATGGAAACAATTAAAGCAAAATTATTAAATCTAATAGAAAAATACATTGATTTGTGCCAGGATGACTATAAAAAAAAACCATTGAATTTTATATTGGAGCAATTGAAATTACTTTTTATTACTAAAAAACAACGTTGCTATTCAGTAGAAATGTTGGTCATGTCTTACATAATGCATGCAACCAGTTGTAAGGCATATGAAAGGCTATGTCAAGAGCAAATTATTATATTACCTTCAGTGAAAACGTTGAGAAAAATAACAATGAATCTAGACCAAAGAACTGGACTTGATGATTCTGATTATCTTAATATAAGATTTTCAAAGTTAAACTTTTTTGACAGAAATGTTCTCTTGATGATTGATAAAATATATCTTTCAAAACGTGTCGAATCAAGTGGAGGACAGGTTTTTGGCTTGACTGAAAGTTGTGCTGTAGCTGCCACAGCTTTGTGTTTCATGATTAAGTCTTTATCTAGTGGCTATCAAGATATGGTAGGAATTTACCCAATTAAAAATTTAAAAGCTGAAACACAAAAAGCTTGTTTTGATAAAGTTATGCTACTTGTTCATGAAATTGGATTTAATGTTATTGGAATCTGTGTTGACAATGCTTCTGCAAATAGAAAGTTTTTCAAAGATTTTCTTTGTAATGGTGCATGGAAAGCATCCATTCCAAACAAGTATACAGATGGAAAAATCTTTTTAATATTTGACCCTACTCGCATAATTAAGAATATATATAATAACTTAGTGAACAGAAGAGTGTTTGAAATGCCTTGTATGACTCCCATACTTGATACTCCACTTACAGCCAGTTTTGCAGATATAGAGAAAGTTTACAATCTTGAATGCCAAAAACCTTTAAGGATTGCCTATCGTCTAACAGAAACAGTTTTAAAACCCAATAGTATAGAAAAAGTTAATGTTAAACTTGCTCTGGCTGTGTTTCATGAGTCAACTGTGATTGGATTAAAGGAATATGGATTTCATGAAACTGCTTTTGCTATTGATTTGTTTTTGAAGCTGTGGAATATTTTAAATGTTTCAACATCAGAAATTGGAAAGCATAAACGGGATATTTCTCGTGACCCAGTTCGATCCACTGCTGATTGGAAGTTGAAATTTTTGACGGACTTTGGCCATTATGTTAGTTTTTGGAAAAATTCAAATGTAAGTATGTTTTGCAAACTTTTTTTGTTTAAAAATATAAAACAGATTTCATACCTATATCTGATATGTTAATTTTCAAGAGTAGTGTCATAAAGTAAGTTTTTAATTGAAACAAAATTATTAGATCAGCTGCTTGCAATTTATTGTATTCACATCCGACTGGCTGTTTGCAAAATCTTTGTATTACTTAATGATCTTTCTGTGATTTTCTTTGTTACAATGTTTTCATTGTTATGTTTATATGGGTATTTTCTTAATATCTTTTTTTTTCTATTCAGCAACCTGGATTAACTGAACACACTTCCCGTGCTTTGCATCAAACATGTGAAGCAATAACGCAGATGTCAAAATACTTGTTGGAAAACTGTGGCTTCAATTATGTGCTGTTGGGAAAAATTCAATCAGATATGATTGAACGAAGATTCAGCCGAATTCGTCAACTCAGTGGAGCAAATTATTATATTTCTATGAGACAACTTCAAGAAAGTGACAGGAAAATCCGCTCAATCTCGTTGTTGAAATATTCGCAAATATCTATCGCTGAGATTGATATCATAGTCAAAACAAAATGCACTAGTAACAATAAATTAATGGCCACAGCAGAAGCCTTGCAAGCTGAGCTACTATTTAATATATTGCCGACAGAAAATGATGCAGCTGTTATATTTTATGTTACCGGATACTGTTGCAAATCACTGGTTAAATCAACAAGATGCGTTGAATGCAAAACAGCTACTGTTGCAACCATAGTTGAATATGTTCCTCCTTTAACAACAACTATGCATGAGTATGCAAACAAATTTTTTGATGGCATAAATCGTGGGGGTCTTTGGAAACCAACAACCGAGTTATATGAAATTGGTTGTCTTTGTTGGAAGGTTTTTGCTGAACTTTGCAATAGTGACTTGAAAAAGTCATTTTTAAGTGCCGAAAATCAGCAGGAAATTTTTAAAGAAATTGTAAACATATCTTATTTTAATGATGATGTTGCTTTTCGGTCGCTTCCAGTATTGTGTAGCAACGGGCACAATATTGTAGAAGGAGTGTCAATACGTTTCTACAATTGCATGTGCAAAAATTTAATTCGCCAATTAACGGAAAAGGGGCGTAGAGGTACTAGTGCCAAAATTAGAAAACTTAATAGTAATTAAACTGTAAATACTCCCAGTTAAAATTATTGATTTTTGCAAATATTATTACTAGTTTTTTTTAGATAACGTCTAGCTATGCGTAAAAATAATAATTCGTTTGTTGTTGTCCGAATTTAAACATTTAGTAATGTTACTGTTTTTTATAAACCATTTAAACTCGTCAAGCTTCTAAAATTTGCCGAAATTCATTAATGTTTTGCTTTTTTTAAGTTTAGGTTTGTGTTACTTTGTATCACATCCTGAAGTATATTTTTGTTAAAGCTATTGTTACATAAACCACCTTAAAACGTTGCAAATGAACTGTAAATTGCAGTCCAGTTACTTATAAAATATTGTTACGTAGTTTTTTCATTCTTCTGTTTTGGTCTTTCATTTTGTAGTACTTGTGTACATATCAAACGTACTTTATGATTGATCTTAGTTACCTACAAGCTTTCTACAAGCTTCTCCCAAAACCAAGCTTGTCACAACGTTTATGCGTTCGATAATAGTTTTTACTTTACTCATGTATGCATTTTATTTTTTCATATATATTTTTATCTAATTATTTATTACATATTTTTGTTATTCTATTTTAGAAGTTGATGTTATTCTACTGTTTGTTTTTCAATATAGCCTTTTAGTTTGATTGTAGCTTTTTAAATCATGCTTATACCAAATCAGAGAAATAGTCGCTAGACTAAGATGATGTTTATCATAGAATCTCATTCGTACTAAATTCAAGTCGACTAAAAAAGAACATTTTTGGTTCAACTAGGCTGTGGGCCGACCCAAACGTTTCCGCTGCAAATATCAATCAAGTAAAGCTTTAATTTAACCAATTTATGCTTTTAAAAAAAGCATCAATATTTTTTTTCTAAAAAGACAATTTTACTGCAATGGCCTACTTTTGTACACTCGTAATTTCTCGTTTCCAGTCCAGGTTCTATTATTTAGGAGTCCATGACTGGTCCTAATCTTAATTTAGAATCTACAAAAAAGTAAAAATCGCATTTGTCCAGCCAACTCAACAAAAAACAAAAAAAGAACTTCATGAAAGCTTTATTTAACTAAACAAAAGGCGGATCTGCTTACAGGTTTTATCCAAACTTTGTTTTACTTTCTTGCAAAGAAAATGAAACAAGCAAGTAAATATATTTGTTGCAACGTTACTTTGTCGAATAGTTCAGCCAGCATTATCAAATTGAAATATCAAATTATGGGTCACGACGCGAATGACCGCCACAAGAAACAATTGGGCCTCAAGCTTTTTTCTTCGGGTTTTGTTTAACTTTAGCCATAATTCTGCGATTTGAGATATTTTTTAAGCTTCAGATAAAAACAAATTGCAACATCAACTCACTCCAAAATCTCTCGTTTTTGTGAAACATTATTTTATTTCGTGGCTCGGAGTAAATTGTTCTGGCACTAGTCGAAAAAAAGTTGCCGAATTGTAGAAAAATGTGTTTTTAAGGTTGAGGTGTTTTTTGTTTATTGAGAAATCACTGAATCGCCTTACAGAAAACTAAATAAAAGTAAATCCAATATTCAGGAAATCTTCATATAAGAATTAAAACATAAAAATCCTTGGATTTCTCAAAAGTCACCATAGCAAAGTTGGTAAAACCAAAATATATTTAAATTTAACACTATGAAATAATAAAGTCGATTTTCGTTTAAAACCACCGTCAGTCTAATTCAAATAAAATTTTTAGGGTTAACTAAAAGTGCAGAAAGTTGAACTGCATGTAAAGAAATAAAGGTCAAAAACTTTTGCAAATTTTATGGCTAAATTTTAAATTTTGATAACGCAGTATTTATCATATTTGAACATTTTTAAAGATTTTCCTGCCGTAAACTTGATTAGGTTTATATTTTTGGCAACTAAAAGATATGAACAAACAAACCACAAGTGGGCAGCAAAGATAATCATCTTTTAAAGCATTTTTTTTAGATACGAAAATAACTTACTGCATCGGCCCGCAGTGCTTATCAGTTGCAACGTTTGCCCTCCCTATGCAAGAAAATTGATGCCAGCTAGTTAAAAATCAATTTTTCACTTAATGTATGATTCTACTTTTGACGCAAGCCAAAAATTGTGATTTTTTAAAATTATGAATCAATGAAAAAAGTTGATTTGGAGGATTTTTATCAATATTAACAATGAAAACACGGGGCCTGTGATGGCCACATCAATTTAGAATCCACAAAAACATGAATTGTTTGAACTTGGACTATTAAGAAACTATTATCAAAAAGAGTTAGCAATGCCTTTGTATTTTTTGAACATTGTAACAATGGTTGTGGTATGTGTAGGCGTAGTTGTTTTATTTGCAGCAATAAAAACTTACTATAACTATCTATGTAGAAAATGCATTTTATAAGCCAAATAATTTTTTGGTAGAATAGTTCTACGGAAAATTAGCTTCTCACATTAAAAAATATTATTATTTATCATTTATGATCTAAATAACTAGAATTTTTAAAGTCAACAGCTGTAGAAAAACGAGTTTTTAAGGTTGTTAAAGATAAAAATTCTAATGTATTGCATATTTATCTAAACGTACTCGTAATTGTATTCAACAAATTCTCAAACTTATACATGGAAAAAACGTTTTTATGCCTGAAATTAATACAAATTTAAAGACTTTTAAGACTGTAAAATATATTTTGATGTGTTTCAAACAAAAAAATATCACTACTTTTAATTTTATCTTTGTATTTATACTCCTGACTCGCAGGAAGGCGTAGGAGGCGCTATGCACAGAGCAATTGGCAAGCAATTACCCAGATCTGCATTTGAAGATGCCAAGACACTGCAAAGGCAGCTTAAAAACCTTTTATTGGGTTTTTAAGATTTTATTTAGAGATATGAGTGAAATTTACAGCTCATTACTCATACTGCCAAATTAGCAGGAGATTTTGCCGTAGAGCGTTTTTCCAAGGGGGACATTAAATTGGCTCTAGTAAGTTTTGAACCGCGACAGTGTTGATCATGGCACTCTTAATTACTCTACCACGCTGCGCCGAATTAACTAAAAAACGTTTATAGTTGAATATGTAAGATCTTCTTGTCCCTATACAAATTTATTGAATTGTTTGTTTGGTAAAGTGTACTGTTGTAGAAAAAATAAAACTATTACTTACTTCTACACGTCTACAGAGGTCAGCGCACGCCGGGTTTACAGGTGGTGGTGAACAACTGGACAACACTGAACAACGACAGCTTTCTCGATAGTTCGGGCACTAATTGTAAAATTGTTATATTTCACTCATAAAATTCATTTGTACAATAAAACAAAGATTTTTAGCTTGGATGTTTCCAAAAGCATTTTTGAAAATTTGAATTTTGAACAGAAAGGTGTAAAAGCAAGAAACGTTGTTTGAATTAGTTAAATTTAAAAACTTTTATTAAAAATTAGAGCTAACTAAAATGTTTTTAAATCTTACCTACAATATAATTTAAAAACGGTATTTCATTTGCCATCATGTGGTAAAATAACACTATCTAATCTAATAATTTTTTGCATTCAAAACTTGAATTTAGTTTTTAAAATAGTTTGCAAGCGTTGCAGAAGTTAAATGAACTAAATTCTTAAATTTTGGCAAATCTATAAAGGCTAGCCTTTTTTTTTAAAAGATAAATTACCGGTCCAATTGCACATTCAATGATTCGGTCTGGCACGCCATAGTTTTCTAGGATTATTCGTTCTCTAGGGCAACAATCAGGTGTAGGTCCTAGTGTAGTACAGTCCTCATCCACAGGATGGCAATCTTTGCAAAATAATGTTTACTACGTTTTGATGATGGTGTCAAAAATCATCCAGAAATGATCAAACTTGTAAAAAAAATATAATTTCTCAAAAATGTAAATAAAATCTACTAATTAACCACTGATGCGAATAAATCATTCAACCGCATATTAACTGTCAATTTCTATTTAAAAAATTGGGTTCAATGTATTTCTTAAAGCGTTGTTTTTGAAAAAAACACTTTAGGTTTTTGCTTTGTAAAACTCAATAAGTTTCTAATAAAACAAACAAAATCAAAAAAATGATTGCGATACACAGTGAAAAATTATTGAAAATCGCGCATGATAATCAGTATCGATAACAATTTGTAAAATAAAAAACCTTCTACTTCTACTGAGAAGCTGATAAAATAACAAACTTACCCAAAGTTATTAATAAATCAGCCATTATAAACAATAAAAATATAGAAAATTTCATTGTTTAATATATATTTCTTAATCCTAGTTGATAAAACTGAAATTGAAAAATTCTATGCAAAAATTAAACATTGATCTAAATTTAGAAGGACAAAATCAATGCCATAGGTTTTTTGTAATTAAAAAATTTAAGATGATATTTTTCTTACTATGTTTGCCATCATCGTTTAATTCTGACATTAACAACATTTACCAGGTAATATTGCAAAAAAATATTATAAAAAAGTAATTTAGATCATAAACGTTATATACGTATATAAATTAGTTAATTAATTAAATTTCATACCACAAAATTTAATTTAATATTAATTTTATTTGCCCCAACAGACTGTTTCGCCAGCCTGGGCTAATCAGGTGCTGGTTAGAAATTTTATTCAAATAAATTTATTTGAATAAAAATTTCTTACCGCTCCCTGATAAGCCCAGGCAGGCAAATTCCATTAAAATAAGTAACCACCTGACAATTCTATAGGATGAAACAGACTGCTGCGGTTTTTAAACAGTGATTAAATAAATATAATATACTTGCTCTAACTGTGTGTTATTGAGCACTGTACCGGCAAAGTGAAACATTACTGGATTATATATATATGTGTGTGTGTGTTATATATACATGTAAATATTAGTATATTTAAGTTAAAACAATACACATACGTAAAAATTTAGAAATCAAAAATTTTTAACAGTCTGTTTCGCCAACAAACGGCTCATCAGGGGCTTATCTAAAACATTATAGTAAAAAAAAAAGAAAATGAATTAAATGGGAAAATAACTAAAAAATAAAAATTAAAAATGATAATAAAATCTTTGAATAGCCAACTGAACAGCTTCTTTACATTAAGAAAGCGCAACTTCACAGATATAAAAAGACCTTTTCTCATCGACAAGTGGTGTCGGTGAGAAGAGTTTTCTTTGTATTTGTGAAGTTGCGTCCTTTTGGTGTAAGGAAGCTGTTCAGTTGGCTATTCAAAGATTTTTTTATTATTTTTCCATTTTATTTTTCGTTTAATTTATTTCCATATTTATTTTTGTTTCCAGTTGTTTTTGTCATCTTTCAAATAATTGCCCGATGAGTTTTTTTTTGGCGGAACAGACAATTACGATTTTTAGATTTTCAAATTTTTATCTATAGCGTTTTACCTAAATGTACAGTATATATTAGTTTGTTTAAATTTTTTTGATCTATGTTTATCAGAAAAGTGCTCAATGACGTTAAGTCAAGAGGTTAAAATTAATTAAATTTTTGACCGCAAAACTTAATTTAACATTAATTTTATTTGTCCCAACAGACTGTTTAGGCTTGCCAGGGGGCGGTTAAAAATCTTATTCAAAAAGGATCATCCAGAAATCATCAGGCCTATATCAAACAGTAAAACTAAGAGCCAGGCAATTTTTTAGCGTGATAAAAAGAAATTGAGTATTTGACTAAATAAAAATTAAAAACAGAAAAAATTACGTGAATTAAATTTCTTTGTTAGTTTGCTAAAGAACAACTGAACCATATAAAAAGCACAGCAATTTTTTTTATCAATCAGGATATGTTAGTCAAAAATTGTTGGTGAAGCACAAGTTTTTGCTTTATTGTTACCGTCATTTTGCCTATATTAAAGAATTATGCGGGCTTGGGGAAAAAAAACTAAGCAACCGCAATTAGAATCCAGAAATTTAGAGAACCCCTTTCATTAAAATATTTAAATATTTGGCCCAGATGGTAGGTGCTTTCACGCAGCCTGGGTCGTGAGTAAGTCTGTTCATTGATTTTAAAAATGACAGACCGAAACCGAACCTACCAAAACGGAAGGGTATCCACCCATTCCAATGTTCAGTGTGGGTCTGTTAGTCGGCAAACGTACTTTTCAGGACGGGGCAATGACAGGATAAAACTGCCCTTTTCAGGCACATTGCCAACAAGTTCCGAAGACCCACCATTCTTCAGCTGAACATCGAAGGCCTCACTGCAAGCAAGCTGAACGTTCTTCATCACCTCGCTATGCAGTCTGAGGCACTCGTCATCCTACTGCAGGAGACCCATTGCACTGATGCAGAGAAGTTGGTACTTCCAAACTACCAACTAGCTGGGTCTTCTTTAAGCAGGAAGCATGGCCTTGCTACGTTTGTCCACGAGCGACTGAGATACACGTTTTTGGACCAATCTCCGCCGACATCGGAGATCGAATGGTTGTGTGTGGACGTTGATGGCTATAAAATAGTCAACGTCTACAAACCACCGCCAACGCGATTGCGAACCCTGGTTTAGCTGAACCCTGGGTTAGCTGAACAACAAGTTGTTCTGCTAACCCAGAACATCGAGGATTCTTTCGAGGCTAAAAATAAGGCCGGTGCCGTATTTATCGATCTGACAGCTGCTTATGACACTGTCTGGCACCGTGGCCTTACCTGCAAACTGCTGAGACTACTTCCGGATAACCACATGGTCAAAATGATCATGGAGCTTGTCCGAAATCGAAGTTTCACCCTTACCACCGGTGACAGCAAGCAAAGCAGGCTACGCTGTCTTAAAAACGGCGTTCCTCAGGGATCGGTCTTGGCTTCCCTCCTATTTAACATCTATACGTATGATCTTCCTTCCATGATTTCCAGAAAGTTTGCTTATGCTGATGATCTAGCATTGTTGCATTCTTTTGGAAACTGGAAGGACTTGGAGGGGACCTTAAGCCAAGACATGTCCACACTGTCAACGTATCTCCAGACGTGGAGGTTGAAGCTCAGCCACATTAAGACGGTGACGGCAGCCTTTCACTTAAACAACCGAGAGGCCAAACGTGAGCTAAAGGTCTACAACAATGGTAGACTTTTACCGTTCTGTCCAACCCCTACTTATCTTGGGGTAAAACTGGACAGATCGCTCACGTTTCGTTACCATTTAATGGCATTGCGCAAAAAAACTATCTTCGCGCGTCACACTGTTGAGGCGACTCGTGGGCTCGGGATGGGGTGCTGGTGCTAAAACACTACGCATAGTCACCTTATCTCTAGTCTACTCAGCAGCTGAGTACTGTGCGCCAGTCTGATGTCGCAGTGCTCACACTCGCCTCATTGACAGTGTCTTGAATAACGCCTTGCGCATAGTTACTGAATGCCTGCGTCCCACTCCAACGGACCACCTACCTGTACTCTCAGGCATCCAGCCAGCTGAGTTTCGCCGAATGGGAGCGACACTCTCCTTGGGTTGCCGTGGATCTCTGGACCCGGATCATATCTTGCATGGTCTTTTAGTGGATCCTCAGATAGTCGCCCAGTGAGACTAAGATTCAGACGCCCGTTTCTGCCAGCTGCGCGGAATCTCTTGGACAACCTTGCCAGACTTGGCATCCGCGCCTCTGAATGGAGAATCACAAATGGAAAACGGAGTACTGTGAAAATGCTTCCAGGCTCCGTGCTTTTGTGCCCAAGACCGGTGTCAGGCCTGTTGGGATGGGCTTACCCCGAGCAGCTTGGGTTAAGCTCAACCGCCTGCGGACTGGTGTTGGGCGATTCTATTTGTCCATGCACAAATGGGGTCTCGCTCCTTCACCGAATTGCGAGTGTGGCGCCTCTGAGCAAACCACAGACCATGTACTAACAGCGTGCCCTATACATCGGGCACCACATAAAGCACGAGGTCTGACAGTTTTGGATGACGAAACTCGATGCTGGCTTAATGACATCACTGCCAGCATCTGATCCAGGCAGTGCAGCAGTCTGGGGTAGTAAAAGGATAAACCCTCGGCCCCAGTCCTGTTTGTGTCTGGAGTGGATACCCTTCAAAGAACGACAACGCGACGATTAAAATATTTGCTATTAAAATATATTAATAAATAATGAATCCGTGCAGCCAGATTGCACAGCCCATTTTTCCTTTCAAATTAACTTCGCTTAAATTTCGCCCCAGTTTATACAAAATTTCCCTTTCGTCTTTGACTGACATGACAAAGATACTTTTTGTACTTCAATTTGAAGTAAAGGTCAGTAGCTTTAGATATATCTGTTGAAGACCTAATGGGTCTTTAGTGGACTCCCATAAAACATGGCGTTTTAAGATTTCGATAACATTTTGATATCATCACGATTTCGATAACATTTCGATATCTACTGTACATTTTGGTTAAGATAATAATGTCCCAATATGGCTCCCGTGGAACATGACAATCTTAATTTTACTACTCATTTACGTAGAAAATTATTTCATTTTACTTTATACTCAGGGACAGCAAACCTCAAGACCAATTCAAGACATCGGTATCGAACCGATATTTGCTTTTTTGAAAGTAGAAACAGCTTTCGCAAACAAAATTATTTATTGAACAACTAAAAATAATAATTAACTATCATCATTTTTGTTTTTTGTCATTACTTTTAAAGCAATCTTCCTAGAGCTATAAAATATTTATCATATTACAAACATGCAGATAACATTTAAATACCTCCAGGCCCTATGCTCTACTTATATATGAAGCAAATATGCACGTTTTTCTAATAAATAATTTAATCAATTCCTTTCATTAAATGTATATGCCAATTTTCAGAATGTGCTGAAATGTTAACATTGTTGAAATCAATCCAATGGCCCTGGTTCTCCATTAAATATTTGGAAATATCTTAATCTTTTTTCAAAATCCGTGATACTACTGTCATTTGGCAAAGAAGATAAAAAAGTTCTCAAAAATTGAAAAAAAGATAAAACTATTTTAACCCTCCGTCTACCAGCAAAAAAATGTGCATTTTGTACCAATAAGGTCAAATTGACCCCAGTCATGATTTTTATTTTTGAGTTTTTTTCGTTGTATTTTTTAAAAACTTTTGTTTATTTAGCACATACCAAACAAAAAAATTGATCATTCCAGTAAAAAAAAACTTTAAAACCAATAAAAAATAAAAATTATGGTTGTGCAAGATGCTGCTGCATTAAGCGCACACAAGTTTTGCAGTTTGTTGCAAGATTTATTTAAATGGCAATATCATTTAATCTACTGTATATTTAATAATTAGTGTTTTCATTGCAAACAAAAAGAACAACAAGGAAAAATGAAACTAACAGTACCCTATACTAATAGTCCTGCAGTATAGCCTACTAATTTCATTTATGTGTCCCACATAAATATCTCCTACACACCTCCAAACCGCTTGCCAATAAACTGGTATAACAACACAAATCTCAAATACAATTGCAAATAAACACAAATGAAAATAAAAGTAATAACAATAGTAATAGTAATAACCAAACAAAGTTGGTCCAGACAATGTCCGAGTGTTCAGGACATACATGTTTGCCACATTTAGAACATTATTGGTCCTTCTTTCGGTTACACAAAATACAGGAATCTCTTATTCAATAAAGCACCATTTGTAGCAAAAGTAACATTATTTTTTCTGGTTGCAGAAATTAAGGCAACAGATTGTGCTTCTTATGTAATTCCACACAGTTCTTTTGCAAGACTGATCAAAAACATTCTTCTTTGCCTCATGCAGATTTTGCATTTGCATGATTTATTCCTTTCCAAATGATAAACCCATTAATTGCACTGAATCAATTATATTGTAGAATAAGGCTAATGGCTATTTTCGAGTTAGGTGTTTGGTGGAGTAGGCTACTATGATCTCACCATTTTGTCTAAGGTGTCAACACAACTTTTTGTATTGTTGTAGAATAAAATATTGCTTGGATTCTGATCCGAAATGATTTTGATTTTTGGATGACTAAGCATTGTTGAAAGCATATTGACTACACGGTTTTTTTTGAACAGTACAATGCAATCATTGCATCTTTTTGAAAGCCGAAGACTGTGCTCTTTACATTCCATCCTTTGGCTACTGTAAATTCCATGGAGAGTTCTGTCTTGTTCTTCTTCATTGTTTCTACCAGTATGAGCTTCTTTAGAAAAAGTTTTTGTGCAAGCAATAGCTTTGTGAAGAAATTATCACAAGTGATATTTAGGCCAGACTTCTTGATATATTCTACCAAATCACAAAGAAATCTTGTGCCTTGATTAGTTTTTCGGGCCGATTCAACATCTTCACCAGTGTACACTTGCATTTTCCAGGTGTAAGAGGAAGTGGAATTGCAAATTGTTTAGATTTTTATTCCGTGTTTGCTTAGCTTTGAAGGAATATTTTGCTTGAAAAAGCACCGTACTCTAAAGCAAACCAACTGTTCGTGTACTGTCACGCTTGGTCTGCAGGCGTAGGAATCATGCACGTAAGGCTCTTAAGTTTTAAAATCTTCTCTAATTAGTTGCAGCTTGTCATGGGGCTGATATTGTCATCTTGACTGTGCATTGACAAATCAAAGAACGCGTAAAATTCGTTGATAACATCCTCTATTCATAGTGCGATTGAAAATGGCCATCAAGTGTGGTCCATAGCCATTTAACGCTTTTGTTATTGGAGTTATATACGCCAATCAAAATAATTACCCTAAGAAGAACTTTAAATTCTTTATCATCCATGGGTTTCCATGAGTTACCACATACTATGGTTTCTTCGTGATTAAGTTTTTCCAAGGGAAGACCGCAAAAATAAAATGAAAGTATCACTAATATTTGAGCACTGATATTTTGCAAACCTTGTCTGTCCTGGACTTTGTCGAATGCTATGTCCAGGACTATGCACAGCTGCTCTATCAGCATTATTTGCAAAAGGTGTTGCTTGCCACCTTTTGGTTTTGAAAACAAAGTAGTTAGCTGAAGCAGAAGAAGATGGTCGGTCATCTATTTTCTCTTTAAAAGATGAATCACATAATGATATTTCTTCTCTGTCTTTTTTGCCATCATCAGTAGAAATCTAATTTGAGTCGCTTATTTCTTTTTCTTAGCTATTATCATTGTCAGAAAACCCAAAACTGCATCTTTAGAGAGATATTATGACATGGTGCTTCTTTTATATTTGTTTTCGGATTTATCTTCTTTTTTTTTATGTAATATTAGTAAAGAGAAAAAATAAAATTTTATATATAGTAGGAAAGCAGTGCAATAATGAGGTTTTTGTTTATTTATTTGAATGTTTCTTTGAGTCACTGAGTTGTAAAAATGCTTGGGGTCCATTTGACCCCACTGGTATATGATGCTGCTTTTTTTTATTAGATCATGAAAAGCATATCCCACACTAAAATTTTTTAGATCAACAAACCTCTTCAACATAAAATAAAAGTCGTGAAGTTTCAAGACGCTGCTGCCAATGGTTCAGCAGCAGAAACTTCTCAAAAACGTAATTGGGATCAAATTGACCCCATGGTAGACTGAGAATTAATTTTCAAACAAGATAAAGGAGAAAGTGTAGCAGTTTTGCATGAAAAGTCTTTTTTTTACAAAAATGGAGAAAATTTTTAGAGCAAAGCAATATGTAGCCACTAACCATTGATAAGAATTTAATCTATGTTTTAAAATTTCAAAAATTTCTATACCGATTAAGAAAATACCTGTTTAATAATTTAAAAGAAGAAATATACAATCATATTGAAGGCCCTATTTCTAAAAGTACCTAAGTAAAATTTTCGAAAAAATGAGATAAGACCGAAACAGGCCTGTCTCATAACAATCGTCCTCTTTGCTAATTTGTTTTAGTCGCTTTTTTACTGTTCCTATATAACATGTTAAAATTACATTTGATCGGTTACATTGTGATCTCTTTAGAGAATACATTGCCCTTCCTGAGAATTGATTTCTTACATGTTGCATCCGCTTCGGCCTGGATCCCTTTTAAATGTTTTTCACATTAATTGTGTTCATTTAGTTATAGTGGCGTTTCTTGATTCTCCGTCCTTGATGAAGTTTTAAAAAAAACAAATATTTTTTTCATTATTCATCGATACGTCGATGACCTACATGTATTTTTGGCTTTCGATAATCGCAATGAAATTGATGTTATTTTCAATTTATTTAACTCAATTCATATACAAAAGAATTATAACAATCATCTTGCCTTTTTGGATGTTAATATAACGAAACCTAAAGATAATATTGAAACTACTGTTTTTAAAAAACAAACTCGCACAGGATTATACAGGAAATGGGACAGCTACAATCTAAATCAATACATAAAAAACTTAGTTTTAACATTACTTGACAAAGCATACATCGGGCACCACATGGAGCACGAGGTCTGACAGTTTTGGATGACGAAACTCGATGCTGGCTTAATGACATCACTGCCAGCATCTGATCCAGGCAGTGTAGCAGTCTGGGGTAGTAAAAGGATAAACCCTCGGCCCCAGTCCTGTTTGTGTCTGGCCTGGAGTGGATGCCCTTCAAACGACGACGACGACGACGAAAGCATTTAAAATCTGCAGTAACTATAATTTAGTTCATAAAAAATTTTAAAATATATTCGTTGCACTCCAAAAAACAAATTTTAAAATCTTTTCTCGATAAGCAAGCTTCAAATTATATTAACAAAGAGTTTTTAAAACAAATAAGTGTTAATAACCAACCTACTCAAAAGAATCAATCGAAAGTTTATAGGCTACATTGAATTACCTTTTCTTCGAAACATTAAATTACCTTTTAAATTACCTTTTCTTTTCTTGGATTCTTGGAAAAGAAAAGTTTCTTGGAAACTTAAATTACCTTTTCTTTTCTTGGAAACGTTTCGAAACAAATTAAAAAAGAAATTACTTTCTTCTTAAGAAAAATAAATCCTGATAAGGTGCAATGAGCATGCAGATTTTAAGTACTTTAATTTTTATAGGTTATAACTGTACAAAGTATTATTTGCATGTCTTATAAAGTATATCGTTTTTAGTGCTTCTTTTTTGTCAGCTTTTCATGTGTTTTTGTGCTTTGGTTTCTGCTGTTGCGGATAAAAAAATAAAAAATGATACGTACATAAAAACAAATAAAAAAGATAATTTTAAATTCATTCTTGCAAAAGAGACTTATAACATTGAGAAACATTTTACTTATGAAGGTAAATAATCAGTGTTTCGTCGGTCAAATGCTGTGTACAAAATTACTTGTAGTTGTGGCGATAGCTACATTGGACAGAAAAAAAGAAATCGCGAAATCAAAATAAAAAAAACACAATCCCGGTCTTTTGAAAAAAAAAAAAAACAAAAAAACAGACATTTCCAAGCATTTAAGTGAGAACCTCGACCACTGGGTTAATTTTAATCATGTTAAGATTTTAACCATAATTGATTAGTTATGGTCTATTACTTAAAAACATAAACAGTTTTATTGATGATTTTTTAAAATCTCACTTAGGTATCAATCAATAAAAGCTGATATATTATGACATGTTCAAATATTGAACACGCTCAGAATGAGCAGAACAAGAACAATTTTCAAAAATGATATTTTTAAATTGTTAAACTTGTTTATGATAAACATTAAAAATTTACTACTTTATTTTTCTTAACTTCATCTAATTCTTTAAAAAATTTTGACTTCGATTACAACTGTAGCCTAAAGTTTTTTCATTTATCAACAACTTACCCAACTTATTATAAAAGCTTTGTGCAATATATTGGTTAATTTTTTAATTTCGTTTGGCATATCTAATCAAAAACTGAAAGATACTCTTTGGACCAGTGCTATTCAACCGGGTATACTGTATACATGACATGGAATTTTTACCCATATATCATATATATGACATATCATCAGAAACATATTTTGGGGAGGAGCCATTATGCCACGGTTTCCCCCTTGGGAAACAATGGCCATGATCTTGCTATATCACTGTCACCATATCAACAACTTATCTGACGAAAAAAGAATTTGTATCTTTAAAAAAAGTGCAAGCTCTCACCATAAGCTCCAATTGCATTTACTTTACATAAATGAAAATACGCGCAAAATATTATTGTACAATCTCTTGTAGCACAAGCACTACTTTGATGAATTTGACAGTTAAATATTACAGTCTATCGATCACTTCTACAGCATTGAAATGCAGTTTCAAATTTATTTTAGCTCATCTGGTACGTAATTTAAAGTCCAGGCTAAATCGAAAAAATACAAACAAAACAAAACAACGAAAGTACGTTTTAAAAGCAAAATTGAAACCGCGACGTCACGTCCGTTCGTACCGTTGGATTTCTCCTAGTGTGATCACAAAATACGTACGCACCAGAAGAACTAAAACAGTTATGCATGGTAACAATGTTTTCAACAATTGAAACGCAGTGTCAAGTTTAAGCTTGTTTCCGAGGAGAAACAATATTTTGAATAAAACGTCT
Organism: Diplosoma virens; assembly: GCA_963680785.1. Taxonomy (NCBI): domain Eukaryota; kingdom Metazoa; phylum Chordata; class Ascidiacea; order Aplousobranchia; family Didemnidae; genus Diplosoma; species Diplosoma virens. Next base: position 31,922,461 of record OY796895.1, on the reverse strand, counting down.
TCTCACGCGCCGTGCTTTTCGAAAACTCAAAGATTTAGAGTTAATAAAACGCCCCTGATAGAATCCGGCCAATCTTCGCGGGTTGTACCCCAACAATCGCGTCATCAAAAATTGGTGAGCCTTTCGTTCCGGTTTCACAAGCAGTCTTTATCTCATCATAAGTGGAAGCTTATCCGCTCTTATCCACGGCATCCGCGAAAGCTCCTACTTTGTGGGGAAGTCCTCTATTCATTTTTCGAAAAGATCTCAACAATTGGTGAGCATAGCCCGCTTCCATCTAGTGACCAACTTTGGTTCTCCACTTTTTCATCACCGTGATGTTGTTTACTTTTTTAGTCTTGAAGCAGCTCTTTGAGAAACACTTCACCCACTCTTTTCGGAATGTTGGCAATTGTCTTCCTTGTGTGGTTCCTCCCCACCTTGCTTACCATAGCAGCTACGGCCGTATGGAACTGCGTCGAACATTGCTTTTGCACTTATGGGAATTACGGATACGACGTTTATTTTTGTCATGCAGGTGAGTGTGTAAGTGGTTTGTTGCTGGAACAATATAAATACACGTCGGGTTAAGCAAAATGCCTACACTTGTTCTTGTTTTTAACTAATATTTTCACCTATAAGTGTACGGGGCTTAATTTTTGGAAGTGCGAAAAAATTGCGCCCGAATCTTCTATCCTTTGCCTAAATAATTGTATGCTTCAAATCAAAAACCGAAAAGCTTCTTTTTTAAATTCAGGTTGAATAACAAAAAAGATGCTTAACGAAACGGTGCAATTGCGAATATGCCATCTAGGTGGTTCAGCAGTTGGGGAGGGAACGCAAGCCGGACGCTAAACTATGCAGAAAAAAACTTGACTTTAATTTAAAGGTCAAGAGTTGGTAGATTGAAACATTTTTACAAATATTCAATTTATACCCTTACTGATTAGCAAATTCATTTCCTCCCCCTTTCCGGGCGCCTATGCTTTCGTCAGATGGTGCTGAATAAAAATCACAAAACTTATTACTGCCAGTCAAATAATATTTTTATAATTTTCATGTGTGAGTGTCGTGAAGCAAATTTGTTGAAAGCATGGCTTTGAGTTCTAGCCGTTCCAATAACCTAAAATTGTAAATTGCAACCAGATGAAATAAAATTTGAAAATAAAAACCTTAATAGTGCTTCTTAAACCATAAGATTTGAACGTTATACAGGGTCCGGCAAAACGATCTGACACATTTGTAGGTTTAATAAAAGCCAAATATAATAAAGAAACAAAAAAAGTATTTTCATTTTCGAAAAGTTAATATAATGCCTGTTGTGTAATTGTAATTGTAATTGTGCATGGTCAAGCCCGAAGCACGTTCTTGATTTGAGTTTTTGTACTGTGCGTTTTATCTCTCTCGTGGTTACAGCAGAACGCTGTCAGAGCGACGCGTGGTTGTTTAGGTGTGTTGTTCGTTAAGTTGTGTTGCTTGTTTCTCTGTTAACGTGCATTTCTGTTTAGATAACTACCTTTTTTAGTTGATTAAAACCTAAATTCATTGTGTTTTGGGCAATTTCAGAACAATTTAATCAACTAAGATTCATCCAGTATGGACAGACTTATGCAGCCTTCTCGCCTCGATTTAGACGCTAACTCGTCCTCTGCATCGAAAGAATGGTGTCATTGGTTTGTAACGTTCGAAAATTATATTGAAGTATTAGATGCATCACTGGCGAGAGAACGACGGACGAACAAGTTAAAAGCATTGGTAAATTGCGTCTCGCACAGTGTGTTTGAATATATTGCTGATTGTGATTCGTATGATAAGGCAATAACAGTTTTGCGTAACCTTAATAAAAAAAGCGCCAATCGAAGTCTTCGCTCGCCATTTTTTGGCCACCGCCAAGCAACAACTAGAAGAAACTTTAGATGAATTTTATCTCAAGCTACAAAAGCTTGCAAGAGACTGCAATTTCCGTCAAGTTACAAGCGAGCGGTACAGGCAAGAAATGGTTCGTGACGCTGAATTCTACTGCAACTTCTACAAAAAACTCTTGAATTCTACTCGCTCAATCAAGAATATCGATCTAATTTAACAGCTACTGTTGCTGATAAATCTTCAACGCTCAACTACGGACAACGTATCAGAAGCTACATCGAGCGTGAGTAAATTGTGCACCTTTTGTGGGCGATCTATCCACGCAAGAAGCATGTGCCCCGCTAAAAATGCAGTATGTTTTAAGTGCCAAAAAAGAGTGCAAATCTTTGTGAATCAAAAGCATTTAAAAATATTAATGCTCGGGTTTCGAGTTCTACCTTGTGTGTTATTCATGAAACCCCTAACTGCTTGACCCAATTGAGCCTAACCGCAAAAATAGCAGATACTGAAGTGTCAGCATTAATTGACTCTGATAGCTCGATAAGTTTTATCAACAAAGACACAGCTAAGCGCTTAAACATTGAAATTAATCCGTGTTTTGATAATGTTTCAATGGCAACTACTACGTTGACCGAGAATATTTCCCAGTCAAAAAAAAAGCACGGCAAAAGCACGGCCGTTTGATTGCCACGAACAAAACTTTTGGCAAATACCGGGCAATTGCAATACGTGCCCTGTATTTTCTTAAACTTTGAAATTTGTCTACTAAAATGCTTGGTATTTGCCTGGCGTTCAATTTGCCGAGTATTTATTTGAAAACTATTTTTGACACGCAAAATGCTTGGCAAATTTACGGCAGTCGTAAAGCATGCCTTGCATTTTCTTAAACTTTGAATTTGTCTGTTAAAATGCTTGGCACTTGCCCGGCGTCAAAGCTTTGCCAAGTATTGTTGTAAACTCGTTTTTTAAGCCAATGGCATTTGCCAAGCTTCCATAGCGTTTGCCCAGTGTTTCTTTAATACACAGCTTAAACTTGCGGCGTGTTTAAATCTTGTAATAGCTTTGACATTAGTCACGAATACTTTTCTTAAGTGTTTTATTTGTTGTCATAATTGTTGAAATTGCAGTCACTAATGGACGGCCTTACACTATAGCTGCTACGTTAAAGTTTGCTTTTACCTATAATTAAACAGTTTGTTTTTATTATAAATAAAGGTAAAAATGAATTGCTATTAATTGTTTGTAAATAGGCCTATCGTTTCGCTGCATGTTTTCAATTGGAAGTAAACTTTAGTTACAAAAATCTTTCCAATACTTTAAAAGAAATTGTATTATATCTACAGAAATCTAAGAATAAGTTTAAATTATGTTCACAAAGTTTATTTACAAAGTTTGTTAATAAACCTCAAATAAAGGTTGTTCCATACGTATATGACAAACAATATTCACCCAGAGATGAGTAATTATGGAAAGTTTGATTCCCGCAAAAAAAATTTTAAGATATTTTCAATTATTTTTATCTGGCTTACGCGGCATATAAAAATTTATATTTATCACGGCACGGCTAACATAAGAATACGGCCGGATATGTCACATTGGAGCGAAAAAATTACCAGGCCGATGCAATTGTAATGATTTCGTCTGGCTTGCGCAAAAGCTGTATTTCAACTGATCAGCAAAAACGAATGTATTGATAAAGCGTGCGGGTGTTGTGACGTCACATTGAGCTTATGTAGACAGTCAACTCAACATTTATCAGTTATAAATCGTTAATGGTAAAGGCAGGTGTAAAAGTTTGTTTGGGAATTAATATTAAGTTGAATCGAATGACCAAGAAAAGGATAAAATAAAGTAAAATGCTTTGATAGGTTGATGGTCAAATGTTTTTGGTGACTGTTTAAAAGTAAATTAATAAGCAATTTAATAAGATAAAATCCAGATATTAAAACAGTGTAGTTTAGAATAGACTATATAGTTGTTACAAAACTAAGAATGCAGCTCGTCGTTGAAGAGTTTAAAGTCGATACCGAGTAAAAGTTGTGACCGTAGCCCGGCAATCAAGATGTTAGAAACTAATTTACTTTAACTTGTACAAGTATTAAGTAGCTTCAACTATTTTTATTAGTTTCGGGTTAACTAATGCTTTCTACTTTAGGAGTCACGACACTAACACAGTAACCTTAAAATTTTACATACTCTATGTTGGCTACCAGTATATTTTGTCATTCTGAAAGATTACGGAAAGCATTTATTTAATGGTCATTCTATTAAATTTTCCTAGAGCTAATAGTACATAGTTTAAAAGTTGATTTGGTAAATAAATGTGTAGTATATGGTTATACTTCAGGATATGGAAACAAATAAAGAAAAAGTATCAAGTTTTGAATTTTCAATTAAACGACCATAGTTAATGAAAAAAATGAATTTTATTTGTAAAACGACGTAATTGGACCTCTTCAAAAAGCTCTGTCATATGCATTAGACATTTTAAAGATGATTTCATGTTGTTGCCCCTCCTCCAAGGATATCTAGGAGTAGCCATCTCTTAATCTCTCAAAGAAGCCAATCTAGATCCCCACTCTTGGATTATTTCTGCTGCTACTAAAGGCTTTTTCCACAGACTAGTGGTGTTATATTTTGTTGGTAATTGACTACAGTTAAAGAGGTGATTAAGTGTTATTTGTGTGTTTACAAATGACTAGCATAGAACAGTATTGTGGCGTTTAAGTTTCAGGGTTTACTGTATGCAGATAACTTGCGAGAGTGGTGATTTGTTGGCTCTGAGCTGTGGCAGTTTTGCACACATATAACGTGGTAATATTAGTTCTGATAAATGAATGTCATAGAGTGTGGTGATAATAACTTTTTGTTTTTTCTAGAACAGGTATTGTGAGGTGATGATAGTGTGAATGTGTTTGAGGTTTTCTCTATATTCCTTAGGTGTTATGTCGGGTTTTGAGATGATGTTAGTGTGCTCATTGTTATGAAAGGTTGTGGCTTTCCTATTTCTAGGCAGATTTAAGTATGCATAAGATTATGTAAAAGGTGTGTTTGTGTGTGAGTCAGTTGTTTAAGTTAAATAGCACAAAGTTTGAGATGGCTGTCCATTGGAAGGACTTTCGTTTCGTCGTGCATGTTGAGTGTTTGTATCTTGTGTACAGCCAGTAGCGATTCACAAAGCTGTGTTTTGAGTGATTTGTAGTTTCTTGATGTTGGTGTTTGATATAATAGGGCTTCATATGGTGTTTGCGTAATTCAAAATGGGGCGAGTGACAGCTTTGAATGTGGAGACAATTAATTGCTTTTGTTTACCCGATTTGGAAGAAGTGAGTGCTTTCAGAATGTTAAGCGTTTGTTTTACTTTAGTGATGGTAACACTTATATGTTGTGAAAATGTTAGTTTTGGGTCTAGAGTGGTTCCAAGAATTTTCGAGTGTTTTGTTGTGGGTAATGTTTGATTGTTTAATTTAAGTGATAGAGTTATGCTATATTTAGCTGTGTCTGGTGTAAAAAGTGTGGTGGTAGTTTTATCTGTGTTTATATGAAGGTTATTAATGATGGCCCATTTATATATTTTGCAGATGTATAGTTGAATAATTTGTTTGACCTTGCGGTGTTTGGTGTGCGATGTAGTGATTGTTGTGTCACCAGCATATGTTGTGATTTGTACGTCGTTTGGAGGGAGTGGAATGTCAGAGGTGTAAATATTGAATAATGTTGGAGACAGAACTCCACATTGTGCTACTCCAGTGTTGATTCTTTTGAGTTTTGAGAGTGCGCCATTGTATTGAGTGCATGCTTGTCGTCCTTTTATGTAGTTTGCTTTGAACTTGATGATGATGTTAGGAATGTTTGCTAGTGTGAGTTTGTGTATGTTTATTGTTTACTGTATCAAACGCCTTGCTCATGTCCAAAGGTACAGCTACAGTGCGTTGTGGAGGTTTTGGATTGTTGAAACTTGTTCTGATTTGGTGGCAGATGTTGTGCAAAGCAGTGTGTGTTGAGTGTTTATGTTTGAATCCATGTTGATAAGAAATCGCTGGAATGTTTTCTGTCATGTATGGTTAATAGTGCTTTCTCTAGTGATTTGGTAAGGGGTGATAGAAGTGATATGGGTAGGTAGCTTGTGCCAATGTTGTGGTCTTTGTTTGGTTTTGGAATGGGGATGATTGTGGCACGCTTTCAAAGATGGGGTATTGTGTTAGTATTTAGGGCAGTGTTGTACATGTTTGTGAGGTATCTGATCGCAAGTGGCCCTACGTGTTTGAGGTGTCTGATGTCTATGCCATCAGGTCTAGTGGAATTGTTGTTTGTACTGTTTGAAGATGATTTCATAAATTTTCAGAAGAAAAATACCACAAAGTGGAAGTTGGAACTTTTTCCAACTATACATGTACATATGCAAAAAGCTTTAAAGCGTCCTTCAACATTACAAACTCCATCAACTTCACGAAAACTATCAAAAGTGAGGATGCTAAAATTTGACAAAATTGAAGAGTTTACAAAACGTGAAAAAATCCGTACTTTTGATAATTTAAATGCCAATCATGCACCATCCGGATAGAACTACCACAAGACAAATGATTACATAATTTTTTACGAGACTGTATATGATGAAAAAAGTGGGTTTTCCAGAGCTGAAAAAAGTATAAAAATACATAAAAGTTTTGGTTTAAAACTAGTACGTAAAAAGAACCTAATCGCACGCTATTCTTTCCTTGTTTTATTATTAAACATTTCCGTACCGGTATTTATTTCATTGCATTTGTTGATGTTTTATGTTTAAGGTATTAAATTTTTTTTACGTATATATTTCTTGCAATACTAAAAGTTTTATCTTACTTGCTTAATTTGTTTTTACTCGAACAGACTAAAACTGAGAGTTAAGCAAAAAAATTGTTAAAATAACAACTTCACTCGCTGTTTATACTGTGTAGTATTGCAAAAAACGATTGAAACAAATATTTAATAAGTAAATGCATCATCAATCTTCGAAAAATGTTTTACCGCATCGGCCTGGTAATTTTTTCGCTCCAATGTGACATATCCGGCCGTATTCTTAAGTAGGCCGTGATCACAGTTATCAAATTTCCCCTTAGTTAAAGGGATCACAAGATATTGCGCGCGCAAATCGTTGTCGTTAAAGATGCAAGTAACAATAAGCTTCGTATGTGCATTGATTACTCTCAAACTGTAAACTTATTTACCGAGCTCCACGCTTATCCTTTACTTAGAATTGCGACTTTAATTAACGATCTTGCAAAATATCAATTTTTCAACGTTTGACCTACACAGTGCATACCATCAAATCCAAATAACTGAGAAAGATCGTCCTTTTACCGCCTTTGAAGCTTGTGGAAAACTTTGGGAGTTTACGAAAATACCTTTTGGTGTAACGAACGGGGTTCCTGCCTTTCAAAGAGAGATGGATAATTTAGTGCAAGTTGAGGGCCTGAAAGATACCTTTCTTTATTTAGACAACATCGCTGTTGCAGGTCATACACAGGAAGAACATGATAGGAATGTAAAACGTTTGTTAGAGTCTCTTCAACGTAGAAAGTGGATTTTAACCCTTTCGATCCTGCTGGGATATATGTGTCCCAAAAATTTGCGCTATAAACCTAAATCAAATTTTTACCATTGAAAATGCATTGAAATGGGATAATTCAGGACTCTGAGAATTCTCGAAGCCCAAGAGTAATCCCATGCAAAAAAACTATGATAATTAATCATAATTAATCAACCTGTTAAGCGTCGGTTTAGTCGAAAGGACGTACATTTACGTCTAAGAACGTGGTCTCGTATATCGTTAACCGTTACTAACCCAACAAGCTTTGGGGATTTCCCTAAAATGAAAAAAATGGCAAATAGTAAATAAGAGCCAAATTAATAACTTTATTGTGCAAAAGTCGGATCAAAAGGGTTAAACAATAGTAAAACAATTAATTCTGTTTTTCCAATAAATATCCTAGGCTATTTGGTTGGCAACGGAATAATCAAACCAGACCCCGAAAGATTACGTCCCTTAGAACAACTTCCTCCTCCTACAAATCCAAAATCTTTGAAACGTGTATTAGGTCTTTTTGCTTACTACGCGAAATGCATAAAAGAATTTTCTAAAAAAATTAAACGTTTGAAAGAAGCAAAATCCTTCCCACTCAATGATTCTCAAACGGTTTTCAAAACTTGAAAAAAGAAATTGCGAGGGCAGCTTTACGATCCATTGACAAAAATATGCCTTTTGTGGTTGAATGTGACGCTTCAGATGTTGCAATTTCGGCAACGTTAAATCAAGGAGGTCGTCCCGTGGCGTTTATGTCAAGAACATTGCATGGAAGTGAATTACATTATCCGGTTGTAGAAAAAGAAGCAACTGACATTATTGAAACTGTTCGAAAATGAACTCATTTTCTCTCCCGACAGCACTTCACCCTGGTAACTGATCAGAGGTCAGTCTCATTTATGTTAGATAACTGGAAACGCACAAAGATAAAAAACTACAAAATTCAATGCTGGCGACTAGAATCAGCCTCTTTACAGCTACAATATTTTGTATAGACCTGGAAAAGAAAATGCTGCTGCGGACTCACTTACAAGAGGATTATGCAGTTTGACGTCGATCTCCAGCCTAGCCGATATTCATGCCTCCCTTTGCCACCCTGGAGTCACCAGACGTTTACATTTTGTACGCGCTAAAAACTTACCCTTTTCTACAGGCGATGTCCGTAAAGTCTGCTCCTCATGCCACATTTGTGCCTAACTCCAGCCATCCTTTTACAAACGAGAAGAGAGCCATCTCATTAAAGCATTAAAACCATTCGAGCGAATCAGTATAGGTTTCAAGGGACCTTATGAAGTTCATCGCGTAATAAGTATCTGCTAGTAATAATCGACGAATATTCAAGGTTTCTGTTTGCTTTTCCATGCCCCAACACGTAGGGGAGAGTATCCATAGTTGAGCCGGTTCCTTAGTTGATCAATTAAACTTTTTTTCGCTTTTAAATTTTTTGAAGGATGACAACTTTAATATTTCTGTATCAAGATGGCGGTTCTTTGTTATTAATGTGACGCAGCTGTGATGAAAAAACTATGTGCTAGATCAGTTTGTTCAGTTTTTTAACACAATTGTTGTTTTTTTTTAAAGTAAGCTCAATTATCTCTTGAGCTATTGTAGCTAAGAAAGCGATAGTTTTGAAGAGTCTAACATCAAGCGTTACATTTTAAATAGAGTTAGATTTATAATTACTAGATCAAAGGCAATGATAAAATTTTGAGATATGTCCGTATTAAACGCTGTTCCAAAGTTGAGCCACTTCACCGATTCTTAGTTGAGCCAACTAGCTTTTTAGACAATAATGCCTCTCACATCTGTTTAGCAGCTGTAGAAAAGCAGAACGTGCGGTACTGTAATGTCAACGCTCCTCCGCACCTTTCACACAAACTGCAACCAGTAGACAAAGGGATGTTCGGATCTTTCAAACAATATTACAGCAAGTTTCTTGATAGCTGGATAAAATCAAATCCTGGAAACTCTTGCACAATTTACCATGTTGCTGGCATTGCAAAGCAAGCATACAACATATATTGCTTTTTGCAAAAAGAAAATGAAATCAGTTTTAAAGCAACTGGATTCTTTCCACTTTATAGAGTTGAAGACTTCCACAGATAAAGACTTCTTGCCACCTGAAGTTACTATAATAGACCCGATCCTACGGCTTCTGATGAAACACAGCAAATTTAAAAAATAATGTTCACTCTGCTAATCCTCCAGTGACAGATATAGACAGACCTTCTTCCAGAGCAAACAGGAAATCTGCAACTAGAGTATCAGCCTGTGCGAACGGGCAATACTGAAAAAGCAAAAAAGTACATACAGTAGTTGAATTTCATTGAAAGTTTGTACATATTAATTGTTTAATACTTTAAATAAAGCTTTTTGGCTCAAATGTTTCTCTTATGTATAATAATAACACGCAATACTTGACTTAATTTAATAAACTTGAGAGTGGCTGAACTAAAGTTACTGGGTGGATCAACTACGGAAACCCGACTCCATAGTTGAGTCAAATTAGTAGGCTATTTTAACCCCCCAAAAATATCACAAATAATTTGCCCACAATGTCTCTAAAAATTTAAATCATTACCACAAAGAAAGTAGTTTAGGAATATCACTTTGTTTCGGTAAAAATACTACCAGTTTGAATCTTATGATCCAAAATGTAAATTTTGCCTCAATTGTGAATACTCTCCTCTATTCCTCAAATGTAATCAGTTGTCTAGAAAAATTTTTAGTTTATGTGGGACGCCAGAATTTGTGCACTCTGATAACGCTCCTTCATTTTCGTCAGGAAGCATAAAAGAATTTTTGTTAAAACGTGGTGTTGCCTCAAGCAAATCAAGTCCGTACCATCCCACTGGTAACTCTCAAGCAGAGCGTTGTATCCATATTGTCTGAAAATCAATACATCTTTCACTGAAATCCAATAATTTACCTTTATCTTGTAGGGAACTGTTTTACCTAATGCTTTACATTCCATTGGATTTCTGTTAAATACTACAAGAAATACCACTCCACACGAATTATTCTTTAACTTTAATAGACGTTCTCGTAGCGGGAGATCTTTGCCAGCATGGCTGTCCACCCTAGGCCCGGTGATGCTCCGCAAATTCTTTCAAAATCATAAAAATGATGACCTCGTAGAGAAAGTGCAATTTCTGGACGCTAACCCCCAATACGCAAACATTTGTTACAGGGATGGTAGAGAAAGCAGCGTTTCCATAAGTGACCTGTCTCTATGCCCACAAGGGTTAAACTCGGTGAAATAGAATCGCGATTTCCTATACTCGACGAAGAGGATCCTCAAACATTACCAGTGCAACAAGGAAAGGATGATTTACTGCAAACTACTCTGTCGAAATCTACCATGCAAAGGCAAAGTGGTGATGCTCCCCCTCATCAACACGAAGATTCGCTGCAACAGGTCGACCGCAACTCTTTTCTCTCTGCCCCTTCCGAACCAACTGTGCGCAGATCAACTCGGTCAACTAAGGGTGTTCCACCCATTTGATATGGATAGCCAATTTCTCATTAAGAGGGGAAGATTATTGTGTAATTGTAATTGTGCGTGGTCAAGCCCGAAGCACGTTTTTGATTTGAGTTTTTGTACTGTGCGTTTTATCTCTTTCGTGGTTACTGCAGAACGCTGTCAGAACGACGCATTGTTGTTTAGGTGTGTTGTTCTTTAAGTTGTGTTGCTTGTTTCTCTGTTAACGTGCATTTCTGTTTAGATAACTAAGTTTTTTAGTTGATTAAAACCTAAATTCATTGTGTTTTGGGTAATTTTAGAACAATGTCATTTTGTTTCATGTAATGCCATTTTATTTCGTTTCTTTATAATGCCATTTTGTTTCGTTTCTTATAATGCCATTGTTTTTCGTTTCTTTGAGGGAGATGTTCCCTGTTCATTTGATCTCATTGCGTGGTGACATTGGTTGGCCCGCCCATTCACCTGATTTAAATCCTTGTGATTTTTTCCTCTGGGGATACCTCAAGTTAATGGTGTACATTAATCGCCCTCGTTTTATTGAACAACTTAAGAAATTACTGCCATTCCACATAAGATGACCCGCCAAGTTATAGACAACGTTCGTGAACGCCTTCGACAGTGTGTGGACAATTAATGGATCCCATTTGACTGATGTATTTTTTTAAATCTAATGAAACAAAATGGCACTATATGTACTTTTCAAAAATGAAAGCATTTTTTTATTTCTTTGCATTATTTGATTGCCTTATTTCTTTGTCAGATCATTTTGCCGGACCCTGTATGCATTAAAAATACTACAATAATTAAGTTTCTCCCAAAGTAAACCGTCGTGTACAATTTGCTTCGCCCGCATGCGCTTCCGTCTTTTCAACTGAAAACAGTGTTTGAACTGCGGCACTGATACTGCCAAACACAGTTGTAACAGCCATAAAAATTCGGGGCCGATAGAGTTTTTCCCAAATTTTGTGACATTTCCCCGAATCGTGATTTTCTAGTACTTTGCCAATATATGAAAAAAAATTGTCTAAAATTCTAGGGTGAAGACCAAAAAAAAAAGATTCTCTCAGATTTTTCTCTGATTTTTAAAAAAAAAGTAGTATCTCTCAGATTTCTCGATTTTCATCCGAAAAACATAATGATCTCTAAAAAACGATGTTACACATTCGTACACTTTTTTCGGCTTGTGGCACAAAAAGTTTTTTTGATCTTTGTCACTGACCTAAAATTCCTGATTTCGCCCAAAAAATTCTGGTTTTGCCCAAATATTTTCTTGTCGCTGCCGAAAAATTATGATCTTGCTTAAATTTTGAAAAATTGAGGGCAACTGCCCCCTGCCCCTCGGCAGGCACGGTTATTATGCCGAATTACGCTTTATAAAATTAGAGGTGGGCAGTATCGTGTACGAAAGTACCATGATACTTTTTTAATATCGTTGCCGATACCGTCGGTACTTGGTACCGGTATCGGTATACCGTGGTACTTTTCTTATAAAGTACCGCGGTATCGCTTTTTTTAGCTTTGAGCAGAATTAATAATTGCAATAATTGCATTAATATCATGCAGCATTGCAGCTGCTTCGACAACAATGATTCCATTGCACAAACTTTAGGGTCAATGGAAATTTTTTTGCAAGCATTGCGACAAGTTTTTGTTTTTCGTATCGATTGCAGCTTCAAAGGGGTTTCTTGATTTGCATATATAAAGATTACAGATTACATCACAGATTGACAGTTGTTATAGTTATGTAATTACCACGGTTAACACTTTGTACTGATATTATTTGATTAAAGCTTATATTTTATTTAACTCTGATTTGGTAAATTATATTTAGAAGCTAGATTGAAGAAAATTATCTCATGGTCTCTCCAAAAGATTTCTTTTGCGTATGAAACAGCCTTTCCAATAAAGAAAACGATTTAATTCCTGTGTAGGCAGTGAACTCAGCACCACATATTTCCTGACAGTCTCAAAGTACTGTTAGAAACGTCATTTTTTGCCGACGTCAGGTCATCACATAATCATTATTTTCAACAAATCTTATAATAAAACGATTATTTTTCACATGGATCCTAGACTGCGTCAACCTTATTACGAGTATTTTTGATGTTGCTTTAAAGAGTGACGAAGTTTAAAAATTGAAGAAATCAATTTAACAACACTATAACAGGTGGATTTCAAAAATTAAATTTATTTTACTTTTAACAGCCTGCTAACTTCATAATTTAATTTTATGCAAAAACAAAATTTTTTCATTCTAATTGTTTAGCGCCAAATTGTGTCACAAATTCGAAGTGCTTAACTTCGCTATATCGCGTTTGTGACCAGGGTTCTGAAGTCGGGAGTTGCCGCAGTCGCATATTTTAGGAAGGAGTCGGAGTCGTTTTTTAGATATGCTGCAGTGGAAGTGGTCATTGTTTTCTAAAGATTGTGGAATCGCACATCCTGGAGTCGCACGTTTTAAGGTGGAGTCGGAGTCGTAAAATTTTGCATAAATGGAATCGAAAAAAATTCTTTCGACTTTACAACCCTCCTTGTGATAGTGTTACTTTATATGTTAGAATGTTACATTCTCAGCTCCTTAAATTTAGAATTCGTCCTTGTTGTTTTGGTTTGATAGAAAGAATCAAATCTTAATTTTAAAAACAACAAAAAAGAAACCTTAAGGACTGTCAAGTCCATTAGTAAAATTTCAGATCGCTTAAATCTGTTTTTATTAATGCATTTTTAAATGATCAACTTTTAAATCAAGGATTGTAGTATTGTTTTGCTTTTTGCCAATTTGTTTATCCTATGAACATTGCTGTTTAGTTTGTTTGTTGTTTGCTATTCAAAGAATTGTTTTTTTATGACGTATTTTACTCTTAAAATTCTCCTGACTCTGGGGTCATCAACCTTAATCACTCAAAGATTCATTTAAACTCATGCTACCCAAAAAAAACAGGAGCCACGAAATCCTTTTGACAAGAAATTAAAAAACTAAGATTACTGTATTCTGCATTCTTAATTTGAATTTTCTTGCCTTGTCGTACAAATGAAATAATTCTTTTGACTCGCGACAGGATTTTTTGGGTGGCTTTCTTCGCTGTAAGGCTTTTATTACCAGCGATTCGTTGTGTATCCCCACTTTTTCTTCCAACAGCGTCTACATATGACTGAATGACGCTTTTACTTTTGTTTTTTTTCATCATTAGTTTTTTCCTAAAAAGTGCTGCAACCATACACACTTATTCTCAAAAATTTGTTTTTTTTATCTTGATCGCTTGCTATAACATTTATCGTTTTGTGGTTTTTTTCTTTTCTGTTCTGCTTTCCACTGCTTACAAATTTTTCAATTTCACTATGCTTCAATGATCAAGGCGAAAATCTTCCTTTTAGTCTAATTGCTTGGTTCGTATCTAACTGATCAGTTAGATTCTGATAGAGGATGCCTGGGTTTGGTTCCTATTGGCAAAATCAGGAAACATCTCAGCGCCTTTAAAACAGTTTTACCAGCCCATTTCGAAAAGAATAATGTAGCGGATTTCGGCAATTAAAATTCTAGATACAATTTGGCATATTCACCTGTAGCCTACTATGAGGCTCAGTTTTCAATTCATGTCAAATCTATTGGAAAGTCAAAAATATAAAGATTATATGCTATCATTAAGTTTTCGTTTTATTTTAAAGTTAGACGCAAGCATAATTGTTTGACAAACTCAATATCAGTATCATTGATAATCTTGACTTATTCTGTTGTATTAGAAAAGAAATAACTTTCGAAACACAAAAAGTGATAAATTACTCATAATAAAGAATAATGTACAATTTTTGTATGGCTTTTAACAACAAATGCTTCATTTAAAGCTCTTTTGTTAATTAAGTAGCCTTAAAAAAGGCTGTTTTGAAAACTCGAACGTTTTCGTCTAGCTCTCTTCAGGAGGTTTCGCTAGAATGAATTGCAGAACTGAATGTAGTATTTCAAAAGTTTTAACTGCCGATTCTCCTAAAACTTTACGTCAAATATCAGTACACGCAGGTAGAATCAATTCTTCTCCAATAGTACGTAAATGGTTTCTTAGTCTTAGCAATGCGGTAAGACACCAAATACGATGCTCTTAGTACATAGGAATTTGTTGACAAAGCAGTCTTCAATGATCGTTTTTCGCCTTCGTAATCACACTTCTTTCAAAAAACTCCAAAAGCTTATCTTTTAATTCGGGGTGCTTTGTTTTCATGTGCCGAAGTAGTTTTGAAGGTTTCATTGCCTCGTTTGGTAATTTGCTGTTGCAAATTAGGCAGAGCGGACAAGGTGCTGCGAAATCACTAGTTGAAATAAATCCGTACTTTAAGTACGACTCGTTATATTGGCGATTGAAAGAGGCTTTCCGTTTTTTCGATGTTGTAGGTCCCTCGTCCTCGACGTCAGACTCTTGAAATGGTACTGACCTTTTTCCAAAAAATCTCAGCAAAGATGTTTGTTTTTCACTCATTATTTTCAGACTCAAAGTATAAGTGTTAAAACTTATAAACTGTTATATTTTAGCTTTCAAATTTTAGTAGGAATAATTTATTTTAACTGTAACTGCAGTTTGCTATAATTTCTAACTGCTTAGACTTAATTTCTAACGTTATTTTCTTGCTTAAATCCCTCATCAACCTAACACTGCTAACACAGCAAAACCACAACCGCTAGTTGCATCACACATAACAAAGGTATTTGTTAGTTTTATTGTGTTTTTGCCTTGTTACGTCATATGCAGCAATGCTTGAATAAACACCATTCAAAGCCGACATTAGAAAACGCTTTTAAGCACCGAAATAATCGAAACTTACGCATAAATGTCCTATTTTACGTCCATTTACATCCCAGCGCACCCAAAGTGTTAAAATCAAGCAGTCAAATCTCAGAAAACGTCCGAAAGCAATTGGGTATTAAACTCTAACGTTTCAAAAATGTTTCAAAGCATTTAATCTGGAAAAGTACGCGGCCCGGCAACGAACTCCTCACGGACCGGCACTGGGCCGCGGCCCGGTGGTTGCCGACCACTGTTCTTAGACCTTAATGCCATAAAAAGTCTACAG
Source organism: Diplosoma virens (assembly GCA_963680785.1). Lineage (NCBI taxonomy): Eukaryota > Metazoa > Chordata > Ascidiacea > Aplousobranchia > Didemnidae > Diplosoma > Diplosoma virens. The sequence goes on along the minus strand of OY796895.1, from coordinate 31,906,508 downwards.
CCAATAGTGAAAAAATGCTTGCTCAGAAAAAACAATCAAGACAATTTGAGTCGAAAAAATTTCAACAGAAATCTGTCAGAATTTGGTGAACATGCCTAAGCCGACATATAAAAGAGACCTAATAGTGTAAATTATAAAAAACAAAGGTTATCCAAGTAAGTATTAAATAATTAATTTTTTTTGTTTCAATAAATTGAGATAACAACTTTTTTATTTTTTCTATACTGGTCCTAAATTTTTGCCGAGACTGTACGTATGTCCTGGCTAGAAATTTCTCTCCATGCAAAGTTCGCTGAAAACGTCTTTCTCCGAAGAAAACACTGTTTCAAACTATAAAGAATATATTCACAAAACTTAAACAATTCGCGTAAAACTTAACGTGTAAAACGTAAAAATTAGATTTTCAGTGGCCCACGGTGGGCCGCAAACCACTTTGTTTTTTCTTGTTCTTCACTTCTTTGCGGTTTGCTGTGGCAGGTCGCCAAGCTTTTCAAAACTTTTGTTTATTTTTTCTTAAAAAGGATTGAGTTGCTTTCCTTTCACAATGTTTTGATGTTTCTTGATTTTTTTGTTTCTTCTCGTTTTCCAATTATTTAAAATTAAAATAAGCGAATATATATCACAGTATATTAAAACCCAAAACAAGCTTTTTAATTTGCTTTTTGGACATTTAGAAGTTATCCATGCTCTTTAGACCAGGGTTTCTCAAACTATGGGTCGTGACCCCAAATGGGGTCGCCTAAAATAATTTTGGGGTCGCGAAAGAAATTGGCATTTTGAGAGGACACCTGAAGTTGGCGACGAAAATAGATAAATCGCAGTTCGATTCTGAGTAAAGACCTTTTTTTTTAGAGATCACCATGATTTTGAGACGAAAATAGGGAAAACTGAGAGCAAATGGAAGTTAACCCTTTGCGGTCCAACTAACCGTCTGGGATGCAAAAACAATTTATGTTGTTTGGTCCAAACTCATGTCACACATGCATTTAGTTTACTACCCTTTTAAGAAGTCCAAACCTATGTAACAAATCCAAAGAGAAGATTTTTTATCGATTTGGATTAGTTTGAAAACTTATCAGCTTAGGGGAATTCCTACAACGCTTGAAACTAGTTTTTAGCCTGATGATGTTATGGTGTTATTTGCAGCAGTTTGATTGTGGAATATATGTTTTTTGCCAGCAGAAATTATAGCAATGGAGAGTTATTGAATCAAAAGATTGTAAGTTCACTACCCAGTTAGCTCAACAGTTTTTGAGAAAGGTTTGCTAGCATTAGAAGTTACTTTACTTAATTTTTGATCCAAAGGTTCTAGGTTTATACGGGGCTGGTAAAGAGAAAGCCGTATGCAATTTTGAATAATTTTTTTTCTAACCTTTGGCCCCCTAATCCTCACCCTAACTCTAACGCCATCCTATCAGTGCTCGTCCCAACCACAACAAAAATTTAAAATTTACAAAATAAGTTTAAGGTCAGCAAAATAGTTCCGGTAGGTACGGCATACGGCTTTTTCTTTACAAGCCCCGGTTTATACTCAAGGAAGTCAAGCAATGTCCAATAGGCTATCTCATTGTTTGTGGTAAGAGTAATTTACTGCAAAAAATAATAACAGGTTAAAATTACCTAATGTATTTCAATGTTATTCTGCAATAGTAACGAATATGATTTTGCTTTTTGAAAAATTTTTATTGATTTTATTTAGCCTAGTTTTTATACGAAATGCCTAAGAGAAAATTTGATGCTGGAGCTGTTGTGGATTTACTTTCTGATGTGTCAGATATTTCCGACGATGATGATGAAAGTGATTTTGATATAACCATGGTATTGAGTGACTCAGAAACTGATGGCGGTGAAGAATCTGATGATGACAGTCCAAATGACCAAACAGGCAATACTATACCTGGTGTTACTGTAGGTTGGAGAAGATGGATGTCAAATGACACTGATTTTTCCCATTTTTCCTTTACTGTTCAAAATTTTCAGCAGGTTCCACAAACAGAACTTGAATGTTTTCAGTCTTTTATGACGGATGAGCTAATGAGGGAAATAATTACTGCAACTAACGCCTATGCTGCTATAAATCTCCATGGAAGAACGCTGAATAATAATTCTGTATGGTACAAATGGAAAAATGTGACATTTCCTGAATTCAAAGCCTATCTGGGAGTGGTGTTAAAAATGGCTGTAATTGAAAAAGCAGATGTAAAGGACTATTTTAGTCGTGAGTGGACGGAAGAAACTCCTTTCTTTCTCGATGTCTTTTCACGAAGGAGATTTCTACAGATTCACTGGATGTTGCATGTCCAGTCACCTGAGCCCACCACACAACCTATTACTCGTAGTCGGAAAATCAGCAATGTTGTTGATTATGTTAAAAAAAAATGTATTCAAATTTACACTCCACGACAAAGCATAGCAGTTGACGAAAGTACGGTGGGCTTCAAAGGAAGAATTTCTTTCAAAACATACAATCCTCAGAAACCAACTAAATGGGGACTACGTGTTTATGTGCTTTGTGACAGTGAAAATGGATATATATCTACTTTTGAACCATATTTTGGCCAGCCAACTACTGCAAACCTACCTTACCCTCAAATGCCATTTACTGTAAGAATAGTATTACATTTGGTGGATCAACTGCTGGAAAAAGCTGATGGTTCAGGTTATCATGTATACACTGATCGTTTTTATACCAGTATTTTACTTGCTAATCAACTTTTGCAGAAGCAAATTCACCTTACTGGTACTGTACAAAAAAACAGGGTTGGATTGCCTTCAGATCTAAAAAAGTTGAAACTGAAAAAAAACGAAATAAAAGTTTACCGTCATCAAGATGAAGTTATGACTCTTGCATGGCAAGATAAACGACTGATCCTTATGCTTTCCACATGGCATAATGCGGATACTACAATTCGCAAACGATGGATTAATGGTGAAGAAATAGAAGTAATCAAGCCAACAGTTGTATGTGATTACACTTCCAAAATGGGAGGCGTTGATCGAGCTGATCACTACTGTGCATCCTACTCGTTTACTAGAAAAACCCTAAAATGGTGGCGAAAAATGTTTTACTGGCTTTTGGAAGTTTGTGTGGTGAATTCATTTATTTTATTCAAGGAGCTTCATCATCTTCCAACTGCAGAAAGACAACTCAAATACAGAAACAAACTCATTGCACAACTTGTTGGAACTGTGAGAAACACAACAAACAGACGAGGAAGGCTTAGTACTTCTGATGATGCCGAACGTTTGAACCAAGCTCCTCATTTTATCAACAAGTTAGTGAAGGGTCCAAACAAAAATTGCCAAGTATGCAGCGCTAAAGACAATCGAAAAACCACCGTGTTTTTCTGTGAAACTTGTGCACGAAAACCTTATTTGCATCCTGGAGAATGCTTCAAGCGATACCATACTCTTCAGAATTTCAAACTCTGAACTCCAAACCGGCATTGCTTGATGGAAAATTGATTGCTAATAGACTGCTTACAATTTGATGAAAAACAATTTGTTGATGTGCATAATTATGTAATAAATGATTTAAGTTATGTTTTTGTGTTACCATTTTCACCCAGTGTTTTCAATATTTGTTAGTGCTGTGTTTCTTTTGTTGTTGATGAAAAATTCGATTTTGCACCTAACAGGGCAAGATCGGGACACCATACGTGTTAAAAATAATTGATTAAATTTCATTCAAACTGCATTTGCATGTGTGACATGTACTTGGACCGCAAGAAAAAAAAGTTGAATAACTTTTTAGGTGCAATGATGCGGAACAAAAATTAATCATAAAATTAACATACACACAAACATCTTTCAAAAAAATCACAAAAAAGAGTTTGGACCTAGACTGACCAAAAAAAGAAATTCAATTGGACCGCAAAGGGTTAAGACCTTTTTTTTTCTTTTTTTTTTTAGAGAACACCCTGATTTTGAGACGAAAATAGGGAAAACTGAGAGCAAATGGAAGTTGAGACCTTTTTTTTTCTTTTTTTTTTTAGAGAACGCCCTGATTTTGAGACGAAAATATGCAAGCCCAGTTCAGACCTCTTTTTTTCTCAGGTAACATAAATTTTTTGAAAATTCTTGCCTCAGGCCCCTAAATTGGAATATCCACAACTGATGCTGTACATGATTTTTCCTGAACACGCGTGGTTTTCCACAGGAAAAATTAACATAAAATTAGCCTACAAATATAGGGGTCGCACAAAAATTTATTTTTTAAAATGGGGTCGTAGAACAAAAAAGTTTGAGAAGCCCTGCTTCAGACCATGGTTCACAGTTTTAAAAACTGTACTGCTCTGAGACAATTGCTGCAACTTTTAAACAGTTTGCAGCTGAAGAAAAACTGTTTCATGTATTTTACAAACCATTTGACTATTAGTAAAATGACGTCTTCTCACGAACCTCTTCTGAGCACGTCACGATTGTCAAAAGACACTTTGATTTTGTTTCTCTTTATACGTTTCTGCTTAATAACTGCTGCGAATAACTTGTGTCGAAGAGAAGTAATGTGATGAACTGGAATTGGTTTAAGAATGGCATCTAATTACAATTAAAGCTGAACCAGCCATCGGCGTTTAAACAAAACTATAAAATTTTGACTTTGGTTCATACCAATGGTTGTTTTATTCACACAGTTTCCTACAAATAAACGAATAAAAACTTTAAAGTTCTGGTAAATTTTTTGTGAAAAAAAGTATTAGAACACCAATATGTTGCTGCCTTATAGCTGCAAGACAAACTTAGAACATACGCAAAACTGGAAATGAGTAGCAATACTGCTAAAATAATCCAAAACTGCCAAATGCTAAATCAAGTCCAAATTAGTGATAAGTGGTAGATCCATTTCGTCAGAAGAAATAGTTGGCAATCACAAACTGCAAGAAAACAAAGTTTATTTAGAGAATATCGAAAGTGAACTCGAAAGTTTTGAAAGCGAAATCTTTGATTGGTGTGAATCAGAGACGCCATCACTTTCAATGATCCCTAACTCTGTATAAACCTCGTTTTCTTGCAGTTCATGATTGGCAACGATTTTTTCTAACAAAAGTCGGCCGAAAGAATTCCAAAAACAACATTCTTTTTAAAGACTATCATAAGTTGAAAGAGTTAATGCTTCTTGGTTGTTTCGTAATCGGTCCTTTTTTGGTAAAAAATTCAATTTAGCAAATGGTTATTGTTTCTGAAAATTTGATTAGCGTTGTTTGGCCTTAGAGAATTGAAATTAATTAAAAATCGTCCTGAATTTTATCGAAGTCTCATTGTGTTCAATTCACGCTCGTATTTGTACTCAGTTGCGCCAAATTAGTTCGCATTGTATTTAGGATTGCTAAATGCAGCGACGGAGGATTCTTTTGTTCCTTTTGTTATTGTTAATCGATAGTTGCATTACAAATGCTTTGTTCGCTCGCCATAACTTCTTAAAGCTTTCTATAAATTAGAGAGCTAACATAGAGGAATTCATTTTGTTGAGATCTTTCGCTTAAGACACTATTAAGTTGTTTGTAGAGGGCATTCAAGATCGTTTCAATTGCTCTGTAAAGTTGTTTGCTGTCGCTATTTTAAATTTCATAGTTGGTTAAATTAGGGAAAATTTTTATCGAAAATTCTACGCTCTGTGGATCTATACACTGACTAATTTCGCTTGAAGGGTTAGTTCGTGAATTTAGTAGTTATAAGGAAGAGGTAGGATTGGAGAGATTCATGGAACGAACTCTCCCGAAGACATTTGCCAACTAGAAGACGGACTTTCTGAAGTGCTGCAGAATCTTTGTGAAGAAAGCGTTATTATTTTTGACGTCAGGTCATTAATAACCGTAATCTTGACTAGGCCGGTCAGGTTGACTTACATTGGCTTTTACTATAGTATTAGATGAAATGATTAAATGACGAGTTTTAAAACGATGTGGGTATTTTAAGTGTGAGATGTATGTGTTCAATGAGATGAGATTGTCTATGAGACGAGTCTGAGCGCTGCGACACCAGACTGGTGCGCAGTACTCCGCTGTTGAATTGTATGCCAGGCCTTTTATGCAAGCGACTTGCCTTTTATGCCAGCGACTTGTTTCGTATCCCCACTTTTTTCCGCCAACAGCGTCTACAATGACTGAGATGACGCTTTTACTTTTGTTTTTTTTTATCTTTAGTTTTTTCCTAAAAAGTGCTGCAACTATACACACTTATTCTCAAAAATTTGTTTTTTATCTTGATCGCACGATATAACATTTATCGTTTTGGTGCTTCTTTCTTTTCTGTTCTGCTTTCCACTGCTTAAAAATTTTTCAATTTCTCTTAAAGTTTTATGGCCGACCTGTAAATAAAAATGCTGATACTGATAATGGACACTGAATGAAAATACAAACGAAAACCTCAATTTTTCTAATATTGCTGACAGAACGAAAATAAGATAAAAATAATTTTTCGCATTCCGAAGAGCTCGTAAGTAGCCTAATAATATTGGAATCTTTTGTAGAAAGCCCCGCCATCTATTGCAAGCAATTTTTTTTTGTGAAACTAACCCGAAATTCCCCTACAACACTAGGATGAAATAAAAAAGAAACTTGTAGGGAGGATTCCAGGTTAGTTTCACCAAAAAAGATTACTTGCTATAGATGGTGGGGCGATAAAGATGGCGGGGGCTCTCTACAAAAGATCCTAATATTGCTAGTAGTCAAGGCTTATAGTCAGGCTAAACTAGAAAAAGTCCTAAAAATTTTCTACATCTTACACACCATATAAAGCTGGTAGGCCTACACCTTTAATTGGGATGATACAACACACTTGGAATTATTCCAAACAAAAACAGTATTGTCTGAAATGTCGCTATAGACGTGGTCATCTATATAGACAAAACTCTTTGATAAAAGAAGGAGTAGCCTTGAAAAAGGCTGTTTAGGAAAACTCTAACGTTTTTGTGTAGCTCACATCAGGAGAAATCGCTACAATGAGTAAAGAACTGAAAATTCGAAATTTTATTGTATAAGATATTGTCGTTTCGCCGAGTAAGAAATTATACAAAAGCGCAGTTGATTTAGAATCACCTGCCACCAAGCGGTTGAAAAGTAAAAAATTTTGTCGTTTCGTCGAGTTAAAACGGAAGGATTTTTATTGGACGGAATTTGGATGTTTCACTTGGTAAAATTATAGTTGTAATTTGAAGTCTGAAAAAGAATAAAATTAAAACCAATATGGATAATAATTATGTTGATAATTTAAGCCTGTAAACGAACTTTTCTTGACGGCACAATGCAGGTTTGCTTGAGGTTATGTGGATGGATACAGCAAGATAAAATTCAGACCTGGCTTTGGATAGAATTGAAAATTGATCATCATTGTAGTGAAGGGCGCAATTTGGATGTTTCAGAAGATGAGTGCCAATAGCCGAATCACAAATAGGTGTGGAAGAGTTTTTTTTACTTTTTCGCGTTGCCTAAATTCTTTCTTGATTGGTTTTGTTGCGGATAGTTTTCGGGACATGTTGGCGGATTCTGTCCTGCAGACGTTGAGAAGTTCTGCCCACGTATTGGCATTCGCAGCGTCACACGTATTGGTATACGACCATGCTTTGTTGAGAAGCAGCAGAATGTCTTTGTGAATTGCAGGAAGAATTTGTCTGATGGAGAAAATAACTCGCGGTTGAACTGTTGAAAAACAATTTAGAATGTTACTCTTAATTTTTTTTCAAATATAACAGAAGTTTCACCAATCCACGGTAACTTCAAGTAAACGGGGCATCGTTGAGGACCTTCTATCGGATGTTTCTGAAACTGCAGAATTTTCTTTGAAATTCTTGCATTGATCACTGACTCTGGGTAACCGTTTTTATGAAATAAAGATCGAATAGTGTCTAGTTCTTGTTGGAGGGAAGATTTTGAGCAGATTTTGAATGCACGATGTGTTAAAGTTGCGATCAGGTTAGTTTTACGTGTCATTGGACCAAACGAGTTCGATCTAATATATTCACCAGTAAATGTAGCTTTCCTGTAAACAGATGTAGTAAAATTGTTGGTTGATTTGGTGACCAATATATCTAAAAACGGTAGTAATTGGTTAACTTCTTTTTCACTTGTAAATTTGAGCGAGGTATGCAAAGAATTCAAATTAGTTAAAAATGTTTCAGAATCCACTTCATCTTGGAAGAGAGCAAATGTGTCGTTGGCGTAACGGTAATAGATTTGAGGTTTGAAAATTTTGTCGAAAAGTTTAGATTTGTAAAATCCAACAAAAATATTTGCCAAAGCCGGACCAAGCGGACTGCCCACAGCGGCTCCATCTATTTGCCTGTACATACAATTATTAAAATTAAATTCAACGGAAGATGTTGCGATTTTCATTAAATCAGTAAAAACGTGTTTTGGAGTGATTGGCTAAGGAATATCCCTATTGTAGAGAGCTTGACTGCAAATTTTGATCGTTTCAGCTAAAGAAACATTGGTAAATAAACTAAAAATATCATATGAGCTAAGAAAACATTCGTCATCGTTTCGTCGTCATCGTTTGAAGGGCATCCACTCCAGGCCAGACACAAACAGAACTGGGGCCGAGGGTTTATCCTTTTACTACCCCAGACTGCTGCACTGCCTGGATCAGATGCTGGCAGTGATGTTATTAAGCCAGCATCGAGTTTCGTCATCCAAAACCGTCAGACCGCGTGCTCCATGTGGTGCCCGATGTATGGGGCACATTGTTAGTACATGGTCTGCGGTTTGCTCTGAGGCGCCACACTCGCAATTCGGTGAAGGAGCGAGACCCCATTTGTGCATGGACGAATGGAATCGCCCAACACCAGTCCGCAGGCGGTTGAGCTTAACCCAAGCTGCTCGGGGTAAGCCCATCCCAACAGGCCTGACACTGGTCCCGGGCACAAAAGCACGGAGCCTGGAAGCACTTTCACAGTACTCCGCGTTCCATTTGTGATTTGTCCATTCAGAGGCGCGGATGTCAAGTCTGGCAAGATTGTCCAAGAGATTCCGCGCACCTGGCACAAACGGGCGTCTGGATCTTAGTCTCACTTGGCCAGTATCTGAGGACCCACTTAAAAGACCATGCAAAATATGATCGGGGTCCAGAGATCCACGGTAAGCCAAGGAGAGTGTCGCTCCCAGTCGGCGAAGCTCAGCTGGCTGGATGCCTGAAAGTACAGGTAGGTGGTCCGTTGGAGTGGGACGCAGGCATCCAGTAACTATGCGCAAGGCGTCATTCAAGACACTGTCAATGAGGCGAGTGTGAGCACTGCAACACCAGACTGGCGCACAGTACTCAGCTGTTGAGTGGACTAGAGACAAGGTGGCTATGTGTAGTGTTTTAGCACCAGCACCCCATCCCGAGCCCACGAGTCGCCTCAACAGTGTGACGCGCGATGATAGTTTTTTGCGCAATGCCACTAAATGGTGACGAAACGTGAGCGATCTGTCCAGTTTTACCCCAAGGTATGTAGGGGTTGGACAGAACGGTAAAAGTCTACCATTGTTGTAGACCTTTAGCTCACGTTTGGCCTCTCGGTTGTTTAAGTGAAAGGCTGTCGTCACCGTCTTAGTGTGACTGAGCTTCAACCTCCAAGTCTGGAGATACGCTGACAGTGTGGACATGTCTTGGCTTAATGTCCCCTCCAAGTCCTTCCAGTTTCCAGAAGAGTGCAACAATGCTAAATCATCAGCATAAGCAAACTTTCTGGAAATCATGGAAGGAAGATCGTACGTATAGATGTTAAATAGGAGGGGAGCCAAGACCGATCCCTGAAGAACGCCGTTTTTAAGACGGCGTAGCCTGCTTTGCTTGCTGTCACCGGTGGTAAGGGTGAAACTTCGATTTCGGACAAGCTCCATGATCATTTTGACCATGTGCTTATCCGGAAGTAGTCTCAGCAGCTTGCAGGTAAGGCCACGGTGCCAGACAGTGTCATAAGCAGCTGTCAGATCGATAAATACGGCACCGGCCTTCTTTTTAGCCTCGAAAGAATCCTCGATGTTCTGGGTTAGCAGAACAACTTGATCTACGGTTGACTTCCCGCGTCGGAACCCAGCCTGCTCTTTAGGGAGCAGTGGATCGATTAATGGTTCAACGCGGGCGTAGATAAGCCTCTCGAGGATCTTGTAGGGGACACAGAGCAGAGATATCGGTCGATAACTCTTTGGGTCCCCCACGGGCTTTCCTGGTTTTGGGATCGCGACTACAAGCGCTCTTCTCCAGATCTTGGGAATTTTGAGTCGGCGCAAACAGGAAGAAAGGAAGTCACGTAACCAGGACTTCAAAGCAGCTCCAGCATGGAGTATAAGCTCGGGGCAGATGGAATCAGGACCCGGAGCTTTACCTGGTTTTAAATGTTGAAGGGCAGCAGCAAATTCTCTCTGTGAAAAATTGTCAGAGATATTTACTGCGTCTGGTGTTGTGGCCCTCCAAAGGTCAGACACTTCTTGAGAGACAAGTCGAGATGACTTGCGATCAACAGCCTCGTATTTCCCATTTCTAACCAGCTGAGATGCAATAGCATCGGCTGAAACGGGACAATGACGAGGAGAGTGTCGTGACCTACCAGTAAGGTTGTTCAAAATACTCCACGCTTTTCGACTAGAGTGTGAGAAGTCAATGCTCCGAACTGCTTCGGACCATCGATCCCTCCGCTTTCTGTCAAGCTTGGCAAGCAGAGTTCTAGCAGCCAAACTTGAGTCGTCTCCCTGAGGAGACTGCAGAAAGGTTTTATAGAGGGATTCACACTCTGCATCCCAACACGGAATATAGTTGTTTCGATACCCGCGTGGGATAGTCTTTTTGGCTGCTTTCTTAATGATGTTACAGAAGTCCTGGTAAGCCGCATCCACATCAAGTGAATCAGGCGGCAACAAAGTCTTTGCGAATTTATTCTTCAAAGCAATGTAGTGACTCCATTTGGCCTTGCGGAAGTTCCATCGCTTAACAGGCATGCTTGGCACTGCCATAGCAAACCTTGGTGGTGTAATAAGCGAGGGTCGATGTTGTGACCTGGGAAACTTCTCAAGGACACGTCTATCCGGTAAGCGACTGTTTGGACCTACGCTAGCGAAAGCTAGGTCTGGATTGGTGCCAGTGTTCCAGCGGCCGGAATAAAAACTGGCAGCGTCCTTGGCATTATATAGGAGGGCAAGACAATTAATACTTGCCCATCCAGCCAAGCACTCACCATCCGGACTGTTGTCATCATAACCCCAATCAGCATGACAACAGTTAAAATCGCCAGCGTACAGACAGGGGTGAGGAAACACTGGGAGATCCAGGGTTCGCAATCGCGTTGGCGGTGGTTTGTAGACGTTGACTATTTTATAGCCATCAACGTCCACACACAGCCACTCGATCTCCGATGTCGGTGGAGATTGGTCCAAAAGCGTGTATCTCAGTCGCTCGTGAACAAACGTGGCAAGGCCATGCTTCCTGCTTAAAGAAGACCCAGCTAGTTGGTAGTGTGGTAGCACCAACTTCTCTGCATCAGTGCAGTGGGTCTCCTGCAGTAGGATGACGAGTGCCTCAGACTGCATAGCGAGGTGATGAAGAACATTCATCTTGCTTGCAGTGAGGCCTTCGATGTTCAGCTGAAGAATAGTGGGTCTTCGGAACTTGTTGGCAATGTGCCCTGAAAAGGGCAGTTTTATCCTGACATTGCCCCGTCCTGAAAAGGACGTTTGCCGATTAACAGACCCACACTGAACATCGGAATGGGTGGATACCCTTCCGTTTTGGTAGGTTAGGTTTCGGTCTGTCATTTTAAAATCAATGAGCAGACTTACTCACGGCCCAGGCTGCGTGAAAGCACCTACCATCTGGGCCATTCAAGAAAACATTCATTGGGATTGACGCTGAGTTTTTGTATTCTTTCAGCGAAGGTGAAAGAATCTTGAATGCAATTGATTGAGTAACGATTTAAAACAGGTTGAAGTAGAGCAGCAAGAAATTTAGCCAATTCGTGTTGAGCAGAACCGATCATGGAAAGAATGGGACGACAAGCAGCATTTTGTTTATGAATTTTGGGTAGTCCATAAATTTTAGGCCATTGTGACCCAGTGGGTCTGATGACTTGGTAAACATTTTTAGGTAATTCATCAGCTTTATTGAGTTTTAGCAAGTGTCTTTGGAGCTTTCCTTTATTTTTTCCAGTTTTGTCGAATTCACTGACAGGGCCAAGAAGGTTAAATTTACTTATGTCAAATAAAATGCACTTCATTTTATTCACGTAGTCAGTTTATTAAGAATCACAACTCCGGAGCCTTTGTCGGGTTTGGTAATTAGGATTGCTTTGTTAGACCTGAGTGATTTAATTGCTTGAAGACAGCTATTATCCATAGAAAATTTAGAAGTGTCAATCGGTGAACCACAAAATGAATGCGCTACCTCATTGAGCTTGGCTTTTAGTAAAATTAATTCATCGCTGGTTTTTGGTTTATGATGTAACAATTGAGATAGCAAAATTTCAAATTCAGCAAAAACTTCTTTTCGTTTAATATTAGACGGTGGGAGACAGCATTCTAAACCGTGAGCTAAAACATACCTTTCAGTTTCGGAAAGATTATAGTCTGACAAATTGATAATATTTTCATCCGAGAGTGACACAGAAATGCCAAAATGTTGTTCTCGAAGCCAATTGACGGTATTAAAGTGATTTACGCCAATTTGTTTTTGTTTAACTAATTCAGTCTGAGCCAAATACCTACAGAATCAAAACCAATCAAAGAAAGAGAGAAAACTACGCACCTTTTTCCAACATTGAGTATAAATAGGACATAGACATTGTAATTTAGTTGAATTCTTACCTATTTCATCTTATAGAAAAGCATGTTCCTTTGTAAGAAAAACAATATTGAAAACGGCAATTTTATGATAGGTTTTTGGATGCTTTTATAATGCAAGGCAATTTTATGATAGGTTTTTGGATGCTTTTACAAAACAATGCAAGAAAAACAATATTGAAAACGGCAATTTTATGATAGGTTTTTGGATGCTTTTACATACTAAATTAAACGTGGGCTTGTTCTTTGATTATGGGTAAAATAACGAAGTTTTGCAAGCTTTTTTACAACTTTTTTTAAAAATTTGAGCGGAAAATGTTCATCTATGTTTGAAACGTAACTAATTTGATGACTTTGGCGGTAAAGAGTAAATTAAATATTTGTTTATTTTCTAAACCCGCCGAGGAAAAATTAGAGCCGCATGCGACTACGTAGTAGTAGGTCACTGATCTATGGCCTGTCACATCAGCAAAGAAAACAACGAGATTTTGGTTTGAAATTGTTGTTTTTGAAATCAAGATGATCTATTTTAAACTGACAACACAGCACTGACAAGGTCCTAAAGAACAAAACAATGACACTGACTGCTGTTAAAGATCTGATTGTTTTTTTTAAACTGTCTCAAATTTTGCAGCCCCGCGAAATGAATTTCAAGTTTTTAGTTTTCATTATTTCAAAAAATGTTTACTTGTGACCTCCTTTTAGTCTAATTGTTATTACTCTTGATTCTGATAGAGAATGCCTGGGTTCAATTCTCATTGGCGAAATCAGGAAACATCTCAGCGCCTTTAAGACAGTTTTACCACCACATTTTGAAAGGCATAATGTAGCGGATTTCGGCAATTAGAATTCCAGACACCATTTAGCGTATTCACCCTGTAGCCTACTATGAGGCTCAGTTTTCAATATATATCAAATTTATTGGAAAGTCAAAAATATAAAGATTATATGCTATCATTTAGTTTTTGTTTTATTTTAAATTTTTACGCAAGCAAAATTGTTTGATAAACTCAATGTCAGTATCATTGATAATCTCGGCTTATTCTGTTGTACTAGAAAAGAGACAACTTTCAAAACACAAAAGTAATGAATTATTTATAATAAAAAATAATGTACAATTTTTATATAATTACATTAAAACAAAATAATAAATTCAATTTTTCGCTTGTTGAAGTCCTCGTTGAAAATCGACATCCAATGTTGAAAAATTTTATTTCTCTTTTTACTGCAAAAAAAATTGTTTGCATCTGATACACTACATTTAGAAATGTTTTTTAATTATGAAATAAATATTAATACCAGTGATGAAGGTCACGAAGGGTCTCGGTCTCGGTCTCGGTCTTTTGCTGGCGGTCTCGGTCTTGGTCTCGTAATGACCTGGTCGCGGACTCGTACTTTTTAAATTGGTCTCGAAATTGGACATTTTTTGATATTTTTGTTATTTGATGTCGTTTTGATGATTTACTGCTTTCTTCACCATAAACAATTCCCCTTGCGAAATGAAATTGAAAGCCTTTTATTGCCTCGTAAAATTTATGAGTAAACATAGTCAATAAATGGTTTAGTTCATTTTCAGCGGATACAGTTGGTGATTCTTGCCCGCCAGAGGTGCCAAACATTTTTACAAAATATATAAACAAGCGAGCAGTGGTGGAATATTGGGTGAGGTGAATGAGGCAGTTGCCTTTTTTAGGAGCCCCCCTCGAAGATACCTCATACAGGCTCATTTTGCTGTAGATGTTAATTTGGGGATCATTATAAAATTAGGGCGAAAAGTTGTAAATAGGAGTTCGATTCGAACTGAAGACTTTTTTTTTAGAGATCACCATGATTTTGGGAGAAAAATAGCAAAAAGTAAGATCAATTTGAAGTGAAGACCTTTTCTTTAGAGATCACCATGATTTTGGGACAAAAAAGGGAAATACGAGATCAAAGCCATATTTTTTTAGAGAACATCAAGTTTTGGAAATCCTTGCCTCGGTCCCCTAACTTTGAATATCCACCACTGCAAGCAAGAAACAACCAATAACACAAATCCAACACCAAAGGTACAGCTAAAAAATACTTGGAAGAAGTTTTAACAATGATTGTGTTGCCTTCAAATATTTTTGATTTTTGGAAAGAAAAATCAGAAGAATATTCTGCTCTTTTCAAAGTCGCAAACCGCGCCTTGTGCGTTCCCGCTTCGTCTGCTCCAGTTGAGCGGATTTTTAGCGCAAGCGGTTTGATCATGTGACCATATACAGCAAGGCTTTCTTGTAACATGATGGAGAAGCTAGTTTATTTAAAATGTACTGTAACTTTGGATTTTTGGAAAAATAAAAATTAATGTCATTAATAAAATTAAATTTTTTTACAAAAAATATTCTGATCTCGATTTCGGCCTCGATCTTGATAGTTTCTCGTATCGGTCTCAAATTTTTGGTCTCGAAATTTTTCGGTTTCGATCTCGGTCTTGGTCTCAAAAAAATTTTACGGTCTCGGTCTCGGTCTCGGTAGCGGTCTCGAATCATGTGGTCTCGACTACGTCACTGACTGTTGCAATAGAAATATATATGTTATCAAATTTGGATGATGGTAAATTATTGTCAGATCTCGCTCCTTTTATGAAATTCGATTGTGGCGCCACTGAGCAAATTGCAGACCACGTTCTAACAGCGTGCCCCATATATCGGGCAGGACATGGAGCACAATTTCTGACGGTTTTGGATGACGAAGCTTGATGCTGGCTCAACACCATCACTACCAGCATCTGATTCAGCCTGGGGTAAAATAAAGATAAATTCACGGGCATAATTCTGTTTGTGTCTGATCCGGAGTGGATGCTTTTCCAAACAACAACGCAACAATGACGACGACGACAGCGACAACGACAACGATAGCCGTGTCTTTATTTAGACAGACAATAACTTGGTTCACAAATAGGCCAAGCCATATTGCTAAAGCCAGAAAAAAATTTTGCATTTTTTTGTGTCACGGGCCAGGTTTTTTCAAAATTCAAACAGCTTATTTGACTTTCTAATTGTTTTTTAAAATTCAATAGATGCATTGCTATTAAATAACGTCACAATTAAAAGAAAATAATTGGCAAGTCAAGTTAATTAGAGAAAGGAGTCGGATGTGACCCACGGACCATAGTTTGCTCACTCCTGTTCAAAACAGTTTTTTACAAGAAAATTAATAAAAACAAAATAACATTTTACGAAATTATACAATCGCTCTTTAGCTTATATCTAACTTTTTATTGTAAAAAATAATGTATAGTTTGGTCAAAATATCCACAAAAAAACTTCAATTAGATTTGTTTAGAAACTTACATAACTTCTTTGTTTTATTCTTGAGCTTTTTTCAAACAAATCTAAAAATAATTTAAAATAAATACCCTGAATAAGATTTTGAAAAGACATTTACGGTTTCTTGAGTTCAATGTTTATACATTGCCACACTCTGATGCAATGAAAGTAATCAAGGTCCATTAAAATGTGGCCCGACACACTTTGCTTGAAAAATGTTAAGATTCATATGGAAATAACTAAAAGCAATTGTACCACTTTTACTGAATACAGAGGCACACGTGAGGCTAAGTAAAAGGATTGGATTATTTTTTTCCTTTGATATAAAGACCGCGCATAGATGATAAATTCTTCTTTTCCTTTCGGCCTTTCCCTTTAGTCAGGGGTGGCCACAGCGTATCATCATTCTCCACATCTTGCTGTCTTCAACATCCGTCTCCTTCACACCAACTTCCCGCATATCTTCCTTTACTGCATCTAAAAATTTTCTCTGACAGGTCTTACCCCAAATTTATTGTACCTTCTTGCCAAGAAAAAATGAAACAAACAAGTAAATGTATTTTTTAATTGTTGCCAGAATTATCGAAAAGTTCAGCCAGAATTATTCAATTATGGGTCGCGACGCGAATGACCGCCACAAAAAACAATTGGGCCTCAAGCTTACTTTTCTTCGGGTTTTGTTTAACTTAGCTCATAATTTTGCGGTTCGAGATATTTTTTAGGGTTCAGATGAGAAAAAATTTGCAATATCAACTTACTCCAAAATCTCCCTCGTTTTTGTAAAACGTTATTTAGTTCATAGCTCGAGGAAAATTGTTGTGGCATTAGTCGAAAAATATCTTGCTGAATTGTAGAAAAATGTGTTTCCAGTGTTGAAGTGTTTTTTGTTTATTAAGAAATCATTAAATCGCCTTATAGAAAACTAAATAAGAGTGAATCCAAGGCTTAGAAAATTGTCACTTAAGGACTGAAGCATAAGAAGCCTTGGATTTCACGAAAGTCACCATAACAAAGTTGATAATATCAAAATTTATTAATATTTAACGCTATAAAATAATAAAATCGATTTCCGTTTAAAACCACTTTCCATCTTATTTAAATAGAGTTTCTAGGGTTAACTGAGATTAAAAAAAGTTTAACTAAGTGTTAAGAAATAAAGGTCAAAAACTTTTGTTAGATCTTAAATTTCAATAACAAAAATATTTTAACATTTAAAAATTTTTTTTTTAGTAAACTAGATTTGGTTTATATTTTTAGCGACTAAAAGATATAAACAAACAAACCACTAGTTGGCAGCAAAGAAAATATATCCATCTTTCAATAAATTTTTTTAGCTACGAGAATAATTTAATTTATTGGTCTGCAGTGCTTATCAGTGGTAACTTTTGCCCACCCTATGCAAGAAGCTTGACGCTATCTAATTAAAAAACAACTTTTCAACTAATAAGTAATTCTACTCCTGACACAAACCAAAAATTATCATTGCTTAATTATGAGTCAATGAAAAAAAGTTGATTTGGAACAGGGGTGTGCAAAATGCAGGCCACGGCCCAAATAAGGCCCTCAAACTCAAATCCTGTGGCCCGGTATGCCTTTGGTCTTCACTAGTTTTTTAGATGCATAATGGAAAAGAAACTATTGGTTGCGGCCAAATGCCACACAAATTTTATCTGAAGATTTTTTTGGTCTTTAGAAGTTGGAAACTAATTGTTTCTGCTTTTTTTTCTACAAAAAAATCAGGAAAAGACCAAAAATAAAAAGAAAAGTACAGCAGCCCCGACCTGCGGTTTAATTTTATTGTGCGCATTTGGCTTGGCATTGCTAAAGGTTGCAAACCCTGGTTTGAACGGTTCCTATCAATGTTAAAAATGAAAAGACGGGGCCTGTGATTGCCACATCAATTTTAAATCAACAAAAACATGAAATATTTGGACTCGGACTAATAAGAAACTATTTTGAAAATGTGCTGACAATGCTTTTGTATTCTTTCTAAATTGAAACAATGGTAGTGGTATATTTAATGATTTTGTTTGCAGTAATTGTAAACTTATTTTAACCGTCTAATTTAAAATGCTTTTTATAAGTTTAATGACTTTTTTGGTAGAATAGTTCTACCGGAAATTAGCTTCTCACGTTAAAAAAAAAGTTGTTATTTACCATCTCTGTTCTAAGTAGAAAGAATTTTTGAGATCAACAGCTTTAGAAAAATGTGTTAAAGATAAAAATTTTAGTACTTGTTTAAGGCTAAACTAATAGCCCAAACAAAATTTAACCTGTCAAGGCTAAATTGGTACGCTGCTGACAAGCCGGATGTCCAATGAAATGGAGGCGGATATGCCAGCTTACTACGACCAAAGCATACTGCCAGGATCTGTAGTGTAGATAGCCAATCGTCGCTATGACCTTAGGCTAAAAATTAAATTTTGTTTAGACTATTTATTTAGCCTTAAATAAGTGCCGGTCAACACAGCGCTGACGAGGACGATCTAAACATGATTATATTAAAAAATTCTTCAACTTAAACTTGGAATAAGGTTTTTTATGCTTAAAATTAAAAGTTAAAAAAATTTGAAGGCCATAAAAGCCATTATACTGTGTTTCAAGCAAACAAGAAATTATTATTATTATTATTTTTAATCTCTATATTTACACTCCTGACTCGCAGAAAGGCGTAGGAGGCGCTATACACAGAGCAATTGACAAGCAATTACCCCGATCTGCATTTGGAGACGCCCAGACGCTGCCGTCTGGTTAAAATTCTTTTATTGGGTTTTTTAGATTTTATTTAGAGATATGAATAAAATTTACAGCTGCTTTTTCAGACTGCCTAATAAGCAAGAGAAATTGTCTGAAAGCATTTTTCCAAAAGTGATATCATACTTTACTTATATCAGTACGTTTTGAACCGCAACAGTGTCGATAAAGTAATCCTTAACTACTTGACCACGCTGTGCCCAATTAACTAAATAACATTTATAGTTGAATAGGTTAGATCTGTTTGTTCCTATATAAATTTATTGAATTGTTTGATTGGTAATGTGTAATAGAAAAAATAAAACCATTACTTACTTGTACACTTAAAAAGATTATCGCTCAGCATGCATCCAAATAGTGATGAAACCGAATCCATCAAATTAACTAAAGACTTTGTTTTTATTGAGTTCTGGACCTAATTGTAAAATTATTGTATTTCACTCATAAAATTCATTTGTACAATAAAAACGAAGATTTTTAGTTTGGATGTTGTCACAAGCATTTTTGAAAATTTGATTTTTAAGCAGAAATATGTTAAAGCAATAAACGTTGTTTAAATTGATTAAATGTATGAACTTTTGTTAAGAAATAAAGTTAACATAAATGTTTTTAAACCTTACGAACAATATAATTTAAAAATGGTAGTTTATTTGCCATCAAGTGGTAAAACAACACTATCTAATCTAATAAAATTTTTGCATTCAAAACTTGAATTTAGTTTTTAAAATAGTTAGTCAACGTTGCAGAAGTTAAACGAACTAAATTCCCAAAATTTGGACAGTTTATAAAAGCTATGTTTTTTTTAAATATTAATTACCGGTCCAGTGACACACTCGATGATTGGGCTGGATACTTTGTGATTTTCTCGGATTGCTCGTTTGTTATAGCGGGGGTCAGTGTTGTGGTTTGCTATTGGAAAGAAAATATTACAACCTGTAAAATACTGTTTACTGCATTTTGTTGATGATGTCAAAAATGAGCCAAAAACAATCAAACTTGTAAAAAATTTAATTTCTCAAAAATGTAAATAAAGTCTACTAATTAATGCCTAATGCGATTAAATTATTTAAACCACATATTAACTGTCAATTTTTATCAAAAAAATTGAGTTCAATGTATTTCTTAAGCGTTGTTTTTGAAAAAAATTCTTTAGATTTTTGTTTTGTAAAATTCAAGTTTCCAATATAACGAAAAAAATCAAAAAAGTGGTTGCAACACACAGTGAAAAGTTATCAAAAATGACGCGTGATATGAGCATGGATAACAATTTGGAGCAAAGTTTTTACTGAAAAAATGATAAAATAACAAACTTATTCAAAGTCATATCAATTATTATAGACAATAAAATTTTCATTGTTTTATTTTAATTTTACTAATTAATTAATTAATAACAACAAATATTTTAAAAAAAAATAGAAAATTTTATTGTTTTATATATATTTTCTGACTGATAAAACTGAAATTAAAAAATGCAATGAAAAAATTAAACATTGATCGAAATTTAGAAAGACAATATCAATGTCATAGGTTTTTGTAATTAAAAAATTTAAAAAGATATTTTTCTAACTATGTTTGCATAATCGTTTATTTCTGACAATAACAATGTTTATTGAGCAATATTTCGAAAAAATATTGTACAAATATACTTTGAGATCATAAAATTTATAAACATAGGCGAAATATCTAAAGTTGGCAATTTTTTTAAAACAGTAAAAGTAAGAGCAAGCTATCGTTTTGGCGTGATAAAAATAAATTGAGTATTTGACTAAATAAAGATTATAAAAAGAAACTAGGTTTTTCTATGTGAGTCTGCTCAGAAAGGTTTGAAACTTATAAAAAGCACAGCAAACTTTTTTCTTATCAGGATAATTAGTCGGAAATTGTTGGTGAAGCACAAGTTCTTACTTCATTGTTATCGTCGTTTTATTTTATATTAGAGAATGCTGTGACCTTAGCAAGACTTTTAGCAAACACTTAGGATCCACAAATTTAGAACCCCCTTTCATCATAGCATTCAGTATAAAAGTGTTTTAATGACTTCAATATAATTTGATCGAACAACTAATTTTTTCTTTTAAATCAACTTCGCTTAAATTCCGTCCCGTTTTGTACAAAATTCCCCTTCGATTTTTAGTCGAAATGACGAGAGGTATTTTTTACTTTCGATTTGAAGTAAAGACCAGTAGCTCTAAATGAATATGTTAAAAACTTAATCGGTCTTTAGTGGACTTTCATGAAACATGGCGGTTTGAGATTGAATTTCGACCCTCACGATTTATTTAAGATGACAACATGTTATTTCTGCCACAGTGAAACATGTTTAGCTTACTTTACTACCCATCTGGAGTGGAAATTCATTTTACTTTATACTCATAAACAGCAAATTCGCAGACCAACTTTAGACATTGACGTAGAACTGATATAAACTGCTTCAAAATTAACAAAACAACTTCCGCAGATAAAACTATTTATTAAACAACTAAAACTAATACAATTAGCAATCAGCTTTTTACCTTTTCTTTTTAACATGCTTTGAAATATTTACCACGTTACAAGCAGGCAGATAACATTTAACCGTCTCCAGGCCTTATGCTCTACTTATATCTGTAGCAAACATTATGATTGTAGATATTGGGTTTAAAGTATCTGTTTAATTTCGTTATGATTTATGAAACCAAGAGAAAAGTAGAGCGAGCTTTTCGAGTGTTTGTGATAAATGATTTAATTAATAATACACGAGTTTTTGTGGTAAATAACACTGGTCGATAAAAAATAGCTTTTTTCAAACGAGAAAAAGAGCACGTATTTATGGTTAACAGCGGGACACTGATTCTGAATCTGGGATTAGTTGTTTTCTAGTACGTACATCAGGTTTTAGAGATATGAGGGGATGCGGCCATTTTATACCCTCTAAATAGCAATATTTCGCTACTATCACGGCAGTTGTTTAAGTTTTGACATGCAAAATAGATTAGCACGCTTTTATAATTAATAAAAGATTACACAAGTAAGTTTAACGTACCGATGTGGGTGTTCACCAATAGAATGAAAATTGGACAATGGGCAACTCTTTTTTGTTTATATTGTAGTCTTGAAAAAGACTGTTTATTGAAAGCCTTGAAACAACCTGTTCTTGAGTGTTTTTGAAAAAACTTCTGGTCCTATATGAGTAGCCTTAAAAAGTAGCATACAACTTTTTAAATTAAGTCTGCCGAACCTAAAATCACAGGACATAAGTGTTTTTTGAGCAACTTTCACAATAACCGGATCACGAGATCAGAAATATTTGATGAGGTAATTGATCAATTTTAATAAAAGGCCATAGAGAAAAATTGTGCTTCCTTGACTTCTCCATCAATTGTGTTTTATCGAAAAATTAATTAAAAAACTTCTTATTTCTTCGGTATTACTAAATGGTTTCTACACAACAACAAAATACATGACTTAGAAAAACAGCCTTAAATATGGTTTATTTGAAAAATGCAAATTATTTGTTTTCTACAAATATTTATTTTACAAACAGATTTATTTGATGCTATTACTGTCATTTTAGACATTTCATGTTGATTTTATATTTGGCCAGGTGCTACGACACTTGATCGAAACGACTTTATCGAAATGACAGTAGATAAAAAAAAGATTTACTTTTGTATGTTTTTACGATTAAACAATCTCTTTGTTACTGTAAATTAGATTCATAAAAAGCTGAGGCCATCAGTAAGAAGACAGTTTGTTTTTATTTTATATAATTTTTGGATCAGGTCTAATAACTGCCCGGCCGGGTGATCAAGTCTAATATCTGCCCGGACTAACAATTAGAACATTGTCTCGCCACATGAATTCTTGGATCAGGTCTGATAACTGCCCAGCCGGGCAGATATTAGACCTGATCCTAATTTTTTGTCAATGTCAAGGTCAGAATTTTTAACAATGTCCCTGGGCAAAGCATTTTTAAGGAGGCAACAAATAGATCTTTTGTCATGGTTATGTTTCGTTAGATGTATATTGCATTCTTTTTACATTTTACTCAGTTACTTAGAGGGAGGCATTGTGCCATGGCTCTATCCTTGCGGACCCCTTGCAGAAATCAAATTCAGGTTCAAAAGGAAAACCTATTTCTGTAGCGATTGCAATGTTTTTGGATCAAAAAATTGACAAAACGGGACAGATTTAAAGTGAAGATATTGTTTTAGAGATTACTATGTTTTTGAAATGAAAAATTGACAAAATTCGGACAGATTTAAAGTTGTAAATTTTCTCTTCTATTATTCGATCGAGTGTCGTTTCGATCAAATGTTGTTTCGATCAAATGTCGTTTCAATCAATTGTCGCTTCGATCAATTGTCGTTCGATCAACTGTCGGGTGACGATTTGGCCTAGTAGGTTGGAGCACCGTATCTATAGTAAACGGATCAATACAGTCTGGGTTCAAAACGTAGTAAGATTTGAAACTTAATTGGAAAACTTTGTTAAAAAATAAAAAAAATTAAATAAAGATAAAATAAAAATTAAAAAAAACTGAATTGATTTTGATTTTTTTGTCGCTTAAGCGATACGCGTAGAACCTGATCAGTTTCGATATTAAGGTTTGACTTTTAGTTGCTTAAATGTCAATGACAGAGGCTGGGTCGTTGTTTGGCGCTTTGATTGTAAGGACCATTGTTCAAGAGAAATTTGCTATTGATTGAGTGAGGTTGGTGTCGGCGAGACAAGTAAGGTTTCATCAAGAAAAGACTAATACGTGCAAAATAGGTCAAACCTTTAATTTCTCAAATTTCCAAACTCTTTTAATGTCTTACTCAAGCTTTCAAAGAACCTTTTAATTTCGTGACCGCATTAACTTTATAAATTTAAAGATGACTTTTTGAATTGCATGACACAGAGATTTATTTTAACATCACAAAACGCGAATTCAAGTACCTTAAATCAAATAAAATAGGTCATTCTTAAAAACTGGTTAAAGTTTCAGGCCCTTAGCTAAAAAACAAAAACCAGAAAATATTAAATCCAATATATAAAAATTAATTAATCAAACTACGTAATTCACAGACTAAGCAACAAATCCCGACAAGATAACTGTCAATGGTTGTCTACTCAGTATTTAAATTGAAAGATATAAGCGAGTGTTATTTTCTTTTTTATTCTGTACATTCATGTACATAATAGTTTTCTACATTAGTAAAACACGACAAACTGCTTTTTGCGAATTAATAATAGTTTTGTCGGTTTTATTCTTTTTTAGATTTCTGATTGTGGATTCACTATTGTACTTGAAGTGTCTTTTTCAACAAAAAAAGTAGATGTGTTTAGTTCTTGCCAATTTTTTTCTGACAGTGAACACGTTGCTCTAAAAATCCGTTAAAATGATTTAACTGAAACGGTCATGTCGTCGTTGTCGTTTGAAAGGGCATCCACTCCAGGTCAGACACAAACAGATCTGGGGCCGAGGGTTGTTTATTCTTTTACTACCCCAGACCGCCATATTGTCCGGATCAGATGTTGGCAGGGATGTTGTTGAGGCAGCATCAAGTTTTGTCATTTAAAACCGTCAAACCTTGTGCTACATGTGGTATCCGATGTATGGAACATGCTATTCGGACGTGTTCTGCGATTTGTTTAAAAGTGCCGCACTTGCAATTTGGTGAAGCAGAGAGACCCCATTTGTGCATAAACGAATGTAATCGCCTAACACAAGTCTGCAGGCGATTAAGCTTAACCCAATCTGTTCGGCGCAAGCTCAATCCAACAGGCGCGGCACTTCTTCTGGGTATGAAAACACAGATCCGGGATGTATTTTTACAGTGCTCCGCATTGCATTTATAATTTATCCACTTAGAAGCGCGGATGCCAAGTCTGGCAAAATTGTTTAATAGATACCGTGCAGCTGGCACAAACGGATATCTGGATCTCAGTCTCTCTTATCGAACACCTGAGAACCCACTTAAAAGATCATACAGGATATAATCAGGGTCCAGAAATCCACGGTAAGCCAAGGAGAATGTCGCTACTGGTTGGTGAAGCTCAGCTGGCTGAATGCCTAAAAGTATGGGTAAGTGGTCGGTTGCAGTGGGACTAAGGCAATCGGCATTCAGTAATTATGTACAAGGCGTCATTCAAGACACTGTCTATGAGGCGGAAGTGAGCACTGCGACATCCGACTAAAGCGCAGTACTCAGCTGTTAAGTATACCAGAGATAGGGCAGGTTTTCTTATTATTTCGGCACCAGCATCTTATCCTGAGCCTACAAGTTGCCTTAGCAGTGTGACGCGCGACGATAGTTTTTTTGCACAATGCCTCTTGTTGATGACGGAACGTTAGCGATCTTTCCAGTTTTACACTAAGACAAGTATAGGTTGGACAAAATGGTAAACGTCTATTGCTGCTGTAGACTTTTAGCTCACGTTTGGCCTTTCAGTTAATATAGTGAAAAGCTGCTGTCAACGTCTTAATGTAACTAAACCTCAATCTTCAAGTCTGCAGATACGCTGAAAGTGTAGTCATATCTTGATTTAAAGTGTCCTCCACGTGCTTCCAGTTTCCAAAAGAGTGTAATAATGCTAAATCGTCAAAATAAACAAACTTTTTTGAAATCGTGAAGGGCAAATCGTACGTATAGATGTTGAAAAAGAGGGCAGCCGAGAATGATCCCTGAGAAACGCCGTTTTTCAGACGGCTTAACCTGCTTTGCTTGCTGTCATCAGTAGTAAGGGTGAAACTTTGGTTTCGGACAAACTCCATGATCATTACACCAATGTTCTTATCCGGCAGCAGCCTCAGCAGCTTGCAGGTAAGGCCACAGTGCCAGACAGTGTCGTAAGCCGCTGTCAGATTGATAAATATGGCATCAACTTTCTTCTTAGCCTTCAAAGAATCCTCGATGTTCTGAGTTAGCAGAACGACTTGATCTACGGTTATCTTTCCACGTCGAGACCCAGCCTGCTCTTTAGGGAGCAATGGATCAACACTTCGTTCGATGTGGGCGTAGATAGTCCTCTCGAGGACTTTGTAGGGTACACAGAGCAGAGACATCCGTTGATAACTCTTTGAGTCCCTCACCGCCTTTATTGGCTTTGTGATCGAGATTGCAAGAACTCTTCCCCATATTTTGGGAACTTTGAGTCGACGCTAGCAGGAAAAAAGAAAGTCACATAACCAGGACTTCAAAGTAGTTCCAATATGGATTATAAACGGTGGGTGGTCTTTTCGTCCAACGACAATTCGTCCAACGACACTTTGTCCACGTCTTCTTGTCCTATTTTTTTGTCCAATGACTTTTGGTCCAAATTCAAAGAAAAGAAGTCTTGTAAAGGGAACACTAATCCTAACCCTAGCCCTATTGGACAAAAAGACGTGGACAAAATGTCGTTGGATAAAAAGTCGGTACACGATTATGAGCTCTGGCCAGATGGAATCAGTGCTCGGAGCTTTACCTGGTTTTAAGTGTTAAAGGGCAACAGTGAATTCTCTCTTAAAAAAGTGTCAGAGATATTTACTGGGTTTGATGTTGTGGTCCTCCAAAGGTCATACACTTTTTGAAAAACACGTCGAGATGACTTGCGGTCAACAGACTCATATCTCCCATTTCTGACCAGCTGAGATGGAATAGCATCAACTGAAAAAAGACAGTGACGAGGAGAGTGTCGTGACCTACCAGAAAGGTTGTTTAATATACTCCATGCTTTTCGACAACTGCGAGAAAAATCGATGCTTCAAATGCTTCAGACCTGGTTGTGAGTACGTCTGTTACTGCTCTTAAACATGACAGACCGAAACCAAACCTGTCAAAATGGATACCCATTCCGATGTTCAGCGAGGGTCTGCAAATCGGAAAACGTCTTTTTTTGAGAGGGGCAATGTCTGGATAAAACTGCTCTTTGTAGGGCACATTGCCAACAAGTCTCGATGACCCACTATTTTTCAGCTGAACATCGAAGGCCTCGCTGCAAGCAAGATGAACGTTCTTCATCATCTTGCTTTGCAGTTTAGGGCACTTTTATTTTTTGAAAAAAATTGGTCTAGGAATATAATTATATAATTAAAATTAAATTTGTAAAATATGACAAGCTGCTTTTAGTGAATTAATAATAATTTTGTCTTATTGCTAGATTTTTGACTTGTGAAGTTACTGTTTTACTTAAAACAAAAAAAAGTAAATGTGTTTAATTCTTGCCAATTTATTTCGACAGCAAACACGTTGCAAACGCAATTGCAATGATTTAACTATTGTATATTTCAAAATTTTTGATTATTAGAAATAATTTTTTATTATATCAACATACGAGAAATATGACAGACGTACGTTTATTTAAAAAAAAAGGACTTGCAACCAAATAAACACAACCTTAAACGTAAAGATATTAGGCTATATGCTTAAAATAAACTGTCACGACTTTCTTTGGGAATCCTAATGGACCAGTTGAACAAGGTAACCCGAATACCTGCGCTGAAACAAAGCTGTGTCTAATTTTATTTTATTCCGACTCAAGAAGTAGTTTGCTATGAACCTGAAGCTTTTATACAGTTGGTTTCGACTAAGTTCTGATTGATTTGTCAAAGACTTTTCTCAGCGAACAAACAGAGACCACTGCCTCTAACTAAAACAAATAAATTATAAAATTTATGACTCACGACTGACGAAAATTCTCTTTTGCGCTCTGCCACTGCAAAGCGAAAATCACCGCTACAACTTAATTCGTTCAATATAACTAATTCTACCTCCGTAATCAATCTTCAAACACTGGGGCAAAAACAGTTATAACATTTATCACTGCAATACGATCAAAAAGTCCTTTGCCCGCGCTCTACGCCCAAACCAACGCTCAACTCTCTTCTCTTGTCGTTCTCGTATTCGTACGTTTCTCGTATCTTCAATCGAGCGAGCGTACATATATACGAGGGCTATTTGAAAAGTAACGGGACTGTGTAAATAATTATTTTATTTGAAATGCCACGTAAAAATTACAACTTGTCCCCTTCAAAGTAATCTCCTTGAGCTCGAATGCACTTTTCTAATCTCTGCTGCCATGCTTCTATGCACTTCTGGAAAGATTCCATTGGGATCGCTCGTAGTTCCTTCGTTACGGCTGTTGTTATGGCTTTTGAGTCTTGAAAACGGGTTCCTTTAATGACTCCCTTGAGCTTAGGAAACAAAAAAAAATCACAGGGAGCCAGATCTGGCGAGTAGGGTGGTTGCTCCAGCACGGCAATGTTATTTTCTGCAAGAAATTGTCGTATGCTTAAGGCATTGTGAGCAGGAGCATTGCATGATGAAGCAGCCATGACTTTGTCTCCCACAATTCTCTTCTTTTCTCCCTTACCGAACGCATCAAACGTCGCAAGATGTCTTTGTAAACATTCTGGTTAATGGTTTGGCCCTGTGGCAAGAATTCTAGATGAACAATTCCATGAACATCAAAGAAAACAATCAGCATCACCTTAATTTTGGACTTGAACAGCCTTGCTTTCTTGGGTCTTGGTGAGGATGCACTCTTCCATTCAAGGCTCTGCCGTTTGGTGAGTGGATCGTACTCGAAGATCCACGACTCATCACCGGTAACAACTCTACTCAGCAGATCTGGTGTAATTTCAAGTTGTTTTAGGATGTCTTGACACACTTGCACACGATTTTCCTTTTGCCCATCATTCAGCAACCTCATTATTTGTTAACAAAAGAAGAAAAAAAATGAAAAAAATATTTACTAAATAAATTATCCCAAAACAAACTACAGTAAAGCACCTTTCAAGAAAAGCCTGTAAAAAAGCATATGGTTGTCACAGAATGCTGAAACTACATTTTTAAAACCACAAGACATTGCGCCATTTTAAAACAAAGCTTTTATCACTGTTGCAAGTGTTGTTTGTGCAAAGCATACAGTCCCGATACTTTTCAAACACACCTCGTATAGACCAGGGGTGGGCAATTGTTTTCGCTTGCGGGCCGCATTGCGGCCGTGGAAGCTAACTGAGGGCCGCATTTGGATGTTGAATTTGTTCGCGGGTCGCAAATTACGCTATTTTTTTCCTAAAATTGAAGTGATCCCTAAAAAAAAAAAAAAGTCTTCTCTTCTATTTGATTTGAAATTTCGCTAATTTTCTCCCAGTCTTCTCTTCTATTTAATCTAAAATTTTGCTATTTTTCTCCCAAAATCGTAGTGATTCCTAAAAAAAGAAAAAAAAAGGTCTTCTCTTCTATTTGATCTGAAATTTCGCTATTTTTCTCCCAAATCGTAGTGATCTCTAAAAAAAAAGGTCTTCACTTACATTCGATCTGTGATTCACTATTTCTCTTCCAAAGTCTTGGTGTGTTTTCTAAAAGCATTAAAACATAAGAAACTGAAACTGGGGTATTCCCGACATACGTAATTCTTTGCAACTGTGGCTCAAAGTGAGGGTATGTACTTTTTAAAAAGAGCTCCGCGGGCCGCACAAAACGTCGTCAGGGGCCACAGTTTGCCCACCCCTGATACAGACAAAAGGTCACATGACGGCTAAAGTTATCTCGAAAACGCCTCGCTCACGTGCATTAAAATTAGAACGTTTTTTCTATGGTCAGCGCGAACATTCCAGACAAAGTGCATTACGTCATCACCGTCTGGCAAAAAAAAAAGATGCATTCGAACAAAAGCAAACAGCGGATAATTAACGCACATAGCACAAAAGCGATTGTAACTTGCCCAAGCGATTTCCGCGTTGTAATAAAACTTTAAATTACTAGACGGAAAACTACATTGCCATAACTTAAAATTATTTCAAACAAAGTGTGACATAAACCATTAAATTTTTTGGAAACTGTTTAAACCAGGGGTGTCCAAACTTTTTTCTAGGAGGGCCAGATTGATAATGTGAAAGTGACCGAGGGCCAAGAATGATCTCTAAAAATAGGTCTTCACTTCGATTTCATTTCAAATTTCGCTATATTTCTCTCAGAATCGTTGTGATCTCTAAAAAAAAAAAAAAAAAAGGTCTTCACTTCGATTTGATTTCTAGTTTGATTGTTATTCTCCCAAAATTGTGGTGATCTTTAAAAAGAAGTAATTAACATGATAAAATCGGTTATTTCGGACATAATTCTATCCAACTATGGTTCAAAGTGAGTGCATATCAACCCATCTATACAGCGGGCCGTAGTCTGCCCACCCTTTGATTAGTATATGTCAACTGGGCCGACAGAAACCTTAAAAGGGCCGCGGGTTGGCCATCATTGGTTTAAACCAAAAAGTTTCGATAAAAATCTTTGGAAAATTACTTTTCGAAGAATTTTTTAAAAACTGCTGCTACCGTATACAGTTACGAAAGATTCTTTTTTGGAATTTTCGTAAAGGCAATGCATTGACTTTTCTTTTACATCTTTGGCACTGCTTTGATTTTTTGTGTCGCGATAAATTAAAATTGTAATACTTTATAATTAATTGTATAAAGTAATTATAATAGCTAGCTCATAAAGTAAATTAAAAGTTTTAATGTTAATGTTTTATTTATCCATTTATATTTTCAGTTAACTCTCAACCAATTCTTATTACTGCTTTTTATTTTAATTTTTTTTATTTTTATTTCTATATTTATCCTCCTGACTGGCAGGAAAGCGCTGGAGGCGCTATCATAGGGCAAGCAATTACCCCGACTTGCTTCCGAAGATACCAATTTATTGCGGTCCGCCTGAAATTTTAACAGAGATATGCTTTAATTTGAATCTGCTTGCCAAGACTTCAAGCAGGGGAAAGTGCCGTAAAGCGTTTTTCCCAAGGATACAACAGAATGGCATGAGTAGGTTTTGAAGCTAGACCGTGTCGATCACGATCCCGGCGCTTTAACTACTCGGCCACACTGCCGACGCTGCTAAAAGCATGAACATGATTTTGCTAAACACGATGCTGCTAAAAGCATAAACATGATTTCTACTAATAATTTTCATTAGACATTTTACATGTCTATATTATATCAACAACGTTTCAACTTGTTCAGTTGATGTTACCGCACTTCCGACCGCTTCAGTCTGGCGGAATTTAAAAAAATAGCTCTGGGCACCAAACATCGTCTATTGTAAAAAATTTGTAGTAGTAGTAGTTTGTTTTTATTCGCACCCAAAAGAAATAATTGATAATAATTGAAGACAAAATAGAGCAAAGGTTGCAAATAGGGAGACGGTAACTAAACGATATACGTTATAACATGCACAAAAAATTGTGCATGGGCACCGTACCTGTGCTGTTTGTTAGTTAGCCGTACTGTAGGCTAATAATTTTAAGATCAGCTCTTCCGAGCTACCCTTCATAAACTAGCCAGATCTGAGGCCACACAATAAACTTCAAAGAAGAGTTGCTCTTAGCGCAATCAATTCCTTCAGGAGTAGGTTAATGCAGAAAGTTTCACACGGTGCGCACCAACTAAAAAAATATACAAAATCGTTTTCAGCGTTAAATATTTTTTACATTCTGAAGTATATGCCAGTGAGAGTTACTTTCGACAGTAAATGTTTGATATTGTTTACACACAGATAAACCCAGTTTCGCCTGATTATTGTATATTTTTAGACCAGATTCTTGAGAACAGCAAACTTTACTGAAATACAGTGGCGAGCAAAAAAGTAAGACTTTTTCATTTCATTAGATTTCTTCAAAAGAACTTAGTTAAAATTGAATTATACTTTTCAAAAAAAATCAATTAATATTAGATTTAATACAATTTTTTGTGCTCGTTTTAATGATATATTACTTGATATATATAATTCATTTTTAACAAAGTTAGTTTAAAAAAATCTAAAAAAATAAAGAAATTCTTACTTTTTAGCTCGCCACTGTTGCACTGAAAAAAATTTGGCCTAATTCCCACTGCAACTTTGACAGTTTCAAACCTTTGTTATGTTTTTCTGATTTCGCAAATTTTCAATTAAACCTGTGCCAGCAAGGTATTTTCCAACTGCAAGTTGTTATCGTGTGCAGAGGATTATATACGTGGGGTGCGAGCTCGTGACCGAAACAGCTGCGAGTTCAAAGAAGGAATGCAACAGCAGCCACAGTTACTGGTTTTGAAGGCAGTTTTGATGGACGTCGCACAAAAGATTACGAATTGAAACTAATTTCTTTTCTACGCTGCAGTTTTTTCTTACAGTTTGTACGCGACCTTAGCCTTTTTGTAAGTAGGCTATAACAGAAATTGATGCTTGACGCAAAAAACGGATAAAAAGTTTAGGCAACATTTTTTCTGTCAACTAAAAAAAATTTGTGGCGTAACCGTAATCAAAAAATTGTCGCGTCAACACACAACGCGGCCCAAGAGTAACTTGGAAAAAGGTTGAAATTAAAAATTCTCATTCATCTCCAGTTATAAGGGCAAAAGCAAATTAGGTTAAAACAAAAAATAAAAAAATAGATTAAAACCGACCAATTTCTTTAGTTGGTAATTCATTTAACTCGTTTCAATAGTGACATTTACCGGTTTCTTCGACTTTTGTCTAATATTTTTTTTATCGATTGGCCAATAATTATGATATAGACTTGTTGGCAACGTGACCAATCAGATAAAACTACTGTATTGATAACATAACGCAATTGGCATTGCCTTAATTCAGCTCTTACTCTGGTCATTTTATTGTAGGGATAGCGAACCACTGACCCACTAGTTGAAATTTAATGGCCCATCCGATATTCCAAAAGTCCTGGGATCAACAAAGGATATGTTACAATTATTGTATTAAGTCTAGCGTGAAAGGTTTTTCAGGGGCGAGCAAGCAACTGGGTAAAAACTACATAGAAGCCGCTCACACAATTTTTTTAGTCTGTGACATCAATTTAGGACATATTGAACGCTGATGGAAAATAAAGACTTTTCTTAAGTCCTCGCCTTGAATTTTGGCGGAAATTAAAAGTTTCTCACTCATTCTAGCCAATTTCGAACTTAATGGTAATTTGTAAAAATTTTCGTTTGTTGGCCCTTCCTGTGAATGAGGTTCGCCTTCCCTGTTCTAGTTTGTTCTTGAAAAAGCGACACTTCATAGCACTTTCTCTTGCTTAGTAGTTTTAGAAATCAGCTCTAAATTTCACTTATATTGCTTTAAAAAAAAATTCAAACGGACAGCAATATTATTGGAATCTGCTAAGTCAAGTCAGAGTAATCACTGTATAATTTTGTATAATTTTAAAAGTTCCCACGTCTAGCTGGTCTGGAAGATAAATAGAGATGATAATGATAATTTATACCTAAAAACTAGATAAAAATAATTTCAAAGTTCAAAACTATCATATCTAAAAACTAGATAAAAAGTAGTTTCAAAATTTATTTATTATCTTCAAAAAGCATTTTTTAATCAGACTTTTTATTTGGTATTAATTGATACAAATCAATTGCTAAGCCATACCTTCGATTTTGCAAAATGTTTTTTATTAGCTTTGAAATGCCGAAAGAAAGAAATTCTACGAATGCAATAGAGTTTACTGATTACAAATTTTTAAAAATATGTTCTGGCCATATTTCTTTGCATCCTGATAAAGTTTGCAATAAAAAACTTAAGCTGTTGATAAATTAGTGTTGAAAAATGAAATTTTTAATTGATAACATAAGCAAACTAAATATTAAATAAAAGAAAATCTAGTTTATGAAAAGATCTCTACTCTTTAATTTTAATCTCAATTTTTTCAATTATAATTTAAAAGTGAAGTAAGTCATTATCTTGATTGCGAAGTCATAGAGAAAGAAGCATGACAATTAGTACAAAAAAGATTGTGCAAAAGTCTATTTGTGTTTGCAGTTTTGCATATTGTATGTGAATTTCTTCTTCTAATTCATCTTCGTACTCATATAAAAAGGGAAAACCTAGCTTTTCCAAACACATAAATTCTAATTCATCAATTTGAAGGATTTTTGAGGCAGCGAGAATTTTTTCGATATTATAATCATCTAGAATAATTCTTTTGGTGTAGAAATAAAAAAGAATCGTTCCCATGGTATCTTTATCAACATCTTCCAAACGTATTAAACTTTTGTTTGGATTTTTTTCAAAAAGATTTTTAAAGTAACCAGAATAAGAAGACAAAATTTTCTTGTTTGCGAAAAAAGTTGTATAATCAATTACAATGGTGGCGTCATTAAAAAAATCTTCTTTACACCTTTCTTTTACGTCATCCGTAAAATATTTTTTGTCTGTTTTTGTGAAATCGTTCGCTTGGTTGAAAAGTCTTCGCCGAAACATTCTTGAGCTTATTGATTTTTTTTCATTTATATCTGGTCGGAAAGGTCAAAAATTTTTGATTATGTTAATGAACGTTTTTCTGTAAAATAAAAAAGTCCGTCAAAAACACTTTAATCGCGAGACATTAGTATGATGTAATGAAAGCAAGCAACGACCAAATTTTGAGATTGGTATTCCACAGCTTTTGCAAATCTCTTGACTATTGGGCTCTAGCATGCGGTTAAATTATTATTTTCATCTAAATGCAAAACTGTCGCTAAACCACGTGCAGAGAAAAATCGGTCAAATATAATCCGGTGAACAAATAAGTTGCAATCAGATGGACACTGGTTTGTTGTCAAGCTGACCATTTGCTTTCTTGCTTATATATGATTAAAAAATAACAAAAGTTGCGCAATAGAATTGTCATTAGTGACAGTTAAATAAAAATACCAATTAGAAAATATTTATATATTTTTATGGTTTTCAAACATTGTTCAACTAAAATAAACTGCGATACTAGACTGTTGGTCAAAGAACTAGGAAAGTAATGCTGTGGTCAGAGGTTCGAAACCGAATGTTTCATACAAACATTGAAACACCAGAAGCCATTACCGGAATTTTAATCTTAAAAATTTAAAGATTATAGTGAGAAAAAAACAACGGAAAGCAATAAACTAAAACTTTAATCAAACTTTAAATTTGCTTTATAAACAACGATTGAATCATGCCGTCTGATTGAAAGATTGTAAAACTGGTTTAATGTGCGATCTTAATTTTTTTCAGATTATGATTTTCGTATGTAAGGTCAATGAAATACTTGATACAATACTTTAGGTATACAGTACGTTATGGAGATATGGCAAGGTTTAGTTTGAAGGGTCCCTGAGTCCCAGTTCAGTATACGTTTAACCTAAATGAATGTTCCTTCAAACAAAAAGAATTTGAAAATTTTTTTCTTCTATGACCTCAAAAGAAATTGCGTACAATCCCACAGTGAAGCAGTCCAAATGATTAGCCTATATTACATAGTGCAAAAAACTCATAATATCATTCTAAACTCATGTCGCATGTCAAAGCTACAAAGCAATCTTGCATTGTATTCCATAAAAATTTTTGCATGAATCTGCTGTTCATTAAAAATGCATTTTGATTTGAAAAAAATTAGTAAAAATTGTCAAATAAAGATTTAATTTTTTTTAAGTTTGAAAAATACAGAAAAATAAAAATGTATCATTTTTTATTCTATCACAAAAATTTTCTTATAATAGCCAGAAAAAAAACGATATTTCTCAGATGCATCTCGAATTGAGGTTAAAAAATTGTTTTTTTAAATTTATTATAAAAAAATTCCAATTGAAGTTATGCATAAAAAAATAAACTAAGTAGCTTATGATTTTTAACTCAGCCATTACCAAGTATAAATTTTTAGGATTACAAATGTACAAATGCATGTGACTAAATAAAATTTTAATCAAAAAGTTAAAACAAAAATAAAGTCAACTTTTTGGCTTGAACATTTGATAACTTAACTTGCTGTCAACACTAATTTTTACTACTTTCTTGATTATAAAGCTAGAATCGAGACACCCAGGTAATGATTTATTTAAGTTAATAACTTTAAAATATCTTAATTTTCTCCTTTATCTTCTAAATATTAATGTCGGCAGACAAAGCTTGGAATGACAACTTTTAATAATAATTAATTTTGCAGTTTTTGCAAACCAACTGAAGCCAAAACTAAAAAAAAACAAAAATTCTGCGCCAATGACACTTTGTAAGCAGTCTTACCACACACCACGTGGCAATTTGAAGTAATTAATCTTTTTTTGTTGTCCCTTTTCTTTTTTTTTTAGTTAACTGCTGTGATTTCAGAGCAACATTCGTTTGATTCGGCTATTTTTCGTAATTAGTGCAATTCAATTAAAACAGATTAAAATAAATTAACAGAGTTTTTTACTATTATATTTTTGGCACCACAAAAAATCTCATTAACTCGTTTTATACAGCTTGCTTACATCAAAACCTGTTTCATGAGTGCTTGACGAAATGCTCTAAATATGTCTTTTTCTGCTATCTTTAATTTCTTCACCATAAACAGCTTGTTTAAAGTTACTAATTGCTTGTTTACTAATTTAGACAATTTCATTTTGAAATAACTTTGCAAAAATTTTAAATCGAAGCCTTTTGCTTATTGTCAAAGTTGTATATTGAATCAGTATAAAGTTTAAACTTTTTATTGTTTTAAAATAATATAAGAACACAACTCTTTGTTCAAATTTGAAATGATTCTCATTTTCGTATTAGATAGACTGTTCGAGATTTACATAAGGACCTTTTTCTAATTGTTTTCGACGCGTTTTAAAACGTTGGATATTTTTTTTCACACTTAGTAGCTTTGCTGAGATTTCCTTGCACACAAAGAAAAGAAAACAAAACACGGTTAGCAAGTTTCTTAATTAATCCGATAAATACTTTGGGTTTCGTCTTTATTTAACAATAATAAGCTGTGCAGTCAGCAACAAAGATCAATTTAGTCATGCGATAACTGCCAATAGAATAAGTGCCATCTTGCATCCTGCCACTATTGTGAAACGAAATTAAAGAAGCGAATGACGGAGTAAATCATGAAAAGGATTTTTTTTCGGTTCAAAAACTGGAAAATATAACAAATATGATTGACTGAAAAAATTGTATTTTACAAAATGAAACTAATTAAAATGACAAAAAAATTACATTCTTGAACGTTGTTTTGCTTGAGTCTGTCCATTTAAAGTAGAGTTGAAAAACAAATCAAACTAATAACTATACAAATCTGTTTCTATTTACATGGAAATAAACTTAATATGTTTGATAAATTCTATAACGCACCAAAAACGATTGCGATTATGAATTTTACTTGAATGCTTGTTGAAATAAAAATACTTAACTGCATGTGATTGCTATTAAAAAAAATACCGATTATCATTGAAAAATGTAAAATTTAATTCAAGGATGATTTGCCGATGTTTGTCTGAAAATACCTGCCCCACTTATTTATCAAACAAGAGTGTTATTGTAAATTAAAAAGTTTCAATATATTTAAAACATTTCTTCCTCTAATTAGTTGTTATAGTTATACGCGTTAAAATCTTCATGTGATGGTATGATAATCGTCTTGCCCAACAGATCTTAACCTTTAAACTTTATGGACCCCTGATCCGAAACTTGTTCCTCTTATATCGCAGTTCTTATGTCTCCATCATTCATTGAAAGAGCAGAGACATTATTTATTCCCTGAATAAATAAAATTATACTAATACAAATCTTTCCTGTTACTGCAAAAAACCAAGCTGAAGTCAGTGACAATAAAAATTGATTTTGTAGCTTTACTGCCACCATTAACAGCAAACATTTTTTAACGGAATATTTTTATTTTTTAATCTGGCAAACCTGTGAACAATAAACGACTATTGTGCCCTTTTTGCAATATTGCAAAGTTGGAGCCGCACCTGCACCAAACAGCGAGAAGACGGAGCTGCAAAGTCGGTACGGCTAAAAACATCTTTTTCATTATACTGTGGCACTGAAGACTGCGAGTCAGACTTTATTACCAATGGTTATTCAGCTGACGCACTACGTGAATATCAAGAATGTGCCGTCAGGTGAGTCAAGTGAGGCAGTACCTCAACTGTGGAAATCAATATTGAAATCATAGTCTTTGCAAAATTGATGTAACTTGTTATCAGCCAAAAAAAAATTTTTTTAAATTATACCGTACTTGTAGTAGTTTAATTAGTTTTGCTGTTTAATGCTAATATTTGACCGTTTAATTGTTGTATTTTTAGCGCTATAATGATTTCGTTAAGAGATCTTGTTAACAAAATCGCTGATGCACGCTACTGAGGCAGCTTCAAGATTGCCTCTCTTCAGATAAAAAAAGAAACAAAAATGAAACAGTATCGCGCTTTTTTGGTAAAAATATCTGTTGAAACGAGAGAGATTTGAGGCATGCCGAAATTATGACCTCTCACAGAGAAAAAAGTTTTTCTTGTTGCCGCCATTTCCTAAAACAAGAAGATAAATCGTTTTTTTCTCAGTATGTCGGAATACACGCATTAATTCAGTGTTTGAACCTCACTCTTTGGAAGCATTTTTATATTTATAACCAAGGATATGGAAGCGGAAGCGGAAGCGGACCTTTTTTTGTGGAAGCCGAAGCTGAATAGGAAGCGTGAAAATTCTACCGCTTCCGCTTCCATATAGGTTATTTGATTTGAAGAGTAACTTGGCGAAAAAGCTTTGTCCATTTCCTGATATGGATTAAACGATGAAATTGCACTATAAGTCGAAATGAACGTGCGATATCAGTAGCGCGAGAGAACGAGAAAAAGTATAACTACAGTATAATCACATTTTATATCGATTACGGGTAAGAAAAAGGTAGATTGGACCAGAGTTGTAAACGGGCCGACTAGTTCAGGCCTGAAAAAGCCGCTGTCCAGCGATTCAATCAAAACACAAGAGTGTTGAATCAAAGACACAAAAACACAAAACTCAAACGTGTTTTTGATTAAACTTAATTTTCGGGCTTTTTCGCGCCTGAACTAGTTCGGCCCGTTTACAACTCTGGATTGAACAATGAAACGTAGCCAATAAAATGATGATTTGATTAAACTTAACTGACCTGGTTAGGGAGTTGAAAACGTTGAAAAACAAATTTTTCACGACGAAAACAACTTGATCATTCTACATCAATGCTCTTCAACAGGAATTCCGCAAAACATATACCGTAAATACTCGACTATTAGTCGAGGTTTTTTTCAGAAAAATTTGACAGATAAAATGAATTCGACTTATAGACGGGTCAATAAAAAAAAATAAAAAAAAACAAGTTTTCTTCAAAATCTAGTAAATTTTCTACCTCGACTTATACTCGAGGTCGACTTATAGTCGAGTATCTACGGTAGTTGTGTTCCGTGAGTTTTAAGGGTTACGTGAGGGGACCGCAAAGGTTCTTCGTTTATTACTAGTATTTATTTCTTATTTTAGTATATTGATTTCTTATATGTAGTGGTGTTCCGTGTATATAAATAGTTAATAATGGAATCTTGAGATAACAAGTTGCAGATTGTGACGTAACCTGTTTACAACTTTAAGAATTTTTAAATTTGCTAACTCTCTTTGTTACGTAATGGTGCGTCTGTAATTTCAATTTTGCTTGCTTTATATACTGTATATACGACCAAAATTTCGCAATTCTCTATTCAGAAAAATTATAGTCAATACGTGTTGTGGGGACGGACAGAAAGTTCGCATTGATGACTAGAGTTAACTCAAAGTCAGAGTTAGTTCAGCTTAAAGAGGGAAAATCCGCGCTATATCATTGTAATTTGTTGTTGTGACAACAAGTTATTGTCGAGAGTTGTAATATCTAGTCATACGCTTTAGATCTGAAAAGCATTGGGTTAAGTGTTGTAAAAGTGGTTGTAAGCAGTGAAGGAACTTGTAATAACTGTTTAATTGTTGAAGTGTTTAATTATTTTTTTAAGTGTAGTAACGAAATATTTGATTTTCTTGAAAGCCATTCGTGATTTCTAAATTTTTGTTAGTGGGGTTTCCGTAACAAACGCGAAAGTACATCAAGGGTTCCGCGATGACAAAAAGGTTGAAGAGCCCTGTTCGACATTCAACAGGACTTCGAATATCTGAGAAAAAACAAACACTAAGCAGTTTGAAACAATACGCTTAAGCGAAGTAGGTAAAGTAAGAGCAATAGGCCTATATGAATAGGTTTTTGTCTCCTCAGAATGATAAAATGTAGAAGAACTGAAGAAGGCAGGCTATAGACCCACAAAAGTTAAAAATTGTTTTAAGTTTTTGAAAATTGCTGTGAAAATAAAATACAGTCTTCAATTTTACCGCAACAGAGCAACGGCTTACAAAAGTATGACGATGCTGAAAAATTCTAAATTAGGTGAATTCGTCGCAGTTTTGCCTTTTTGCGAGGTCTTTTACAGGTTTGTATTTTATTATAGCTATTACAAACCTCAAATTTATACCTCTAATAATTTATAAATTTATAATTTATAAAATCTTTGATTTATAAGATTTTAAATTGAGTTAATGTTTTGCACGTTCTTTTTCACGAGTTTGTATTTTGTTGTAGCTAAATACATTAAAATAATAGTTATATCATTCCTTGTAATTAAAATTCGTCAATTTACATAACATTATCATGTTCCGAAACAGATGGAGTGCTGTATATGAACATTTTTTAAAAAAAGGTAGTACCTTTCGATGCAGAGTTACGCTAGATGAATATCACACCTGCAATTCATTTATGCCAAAACTTTATAGAACAGAAAAGCACGTCGGCTAACCTGAAGATTCACCTAAAACGTCATCATCGACAGGTATTTGACAGGGTTGAGGAAAAAGACTCTGAAGTCACGAAAAAAACAAAGTTGCAGAAAGAAAAAGGGCTAGTATTATGACAATTTTTTTAAAAAAGTACTCGAAAAGCTACTGCAACCATCACTAAAAAAGATTTTACAAAGTTTTTTGTTAGCGGAAGCGGAATCGGAATCAAAAGCGGTTGACGAAATAGCCGCTTCCACATCCTTGTTTATAGCATACATTTCTAACTAAGACTAATTATAAACTAACTCTTACCTTAACTTGTAAAAACTCAAGCGAAATTTTTTACTTCCATTGTGAAGACAATTGAATCCAATGAAACAATTGCCATTGTGAAAGACATTAGCCCTTCCAACTTTTAGTTTGAAAATATAGAATGTCCGGCTGTATCTTTAGAAAACCGTCGGCGACCAAGTTTAAATTAATTTAAGCCCGTGCCTCTCAACAAAAGACACGAATCTTTTGAAGAAAATTTTAAAAAAATCAGAGGAGTCGGATTTAATTGCACATTTTTAACAATGCAATTTTTTGCCAACTTTAAAAAAATTATTTCTCTCCAATCACAAGCGTGCATGAAAACTGAAGTCTCCTCTTCTATTTCAAAAAAATACTTTTTAGTCCTCTCTCAACGATTTTGATTTTTTATACTACGATCTGTTGTTTTAACTTTACCAAAAGAAACTTATTAAGAGACACTAAAAAAATTTTGAATCGTTAAGAGGTCATTGGTCAACGCGCAATCAAAAACGACCTCCTGAAGATCGACGACCTCCTGAAGATATTTTAGGAGGTGGTGGTTGTGCCAAAAAGTAGGTTATCTGCCTAAAAATAGATAATTTAAGCCCTCTTGGGTTCGATCATGAAAGGTTCAGCAAGCACATGAAAGCAAAGGCTCTCATTCATAATCAAATTCTTTTAAGACTTTTAAAACCAAAAGAACTGATTTGTCTCTTAATAAACAATTTTGCAATTCTAGGAAACTGAAACATTTTGCAAGTTTTTCATAAGCAAAACAATTTTTTCGTGGGCAACGTGGTCGATTGGTTAAAGCACCGTGCTTGCGATCAACATGGTCTTGATTCAAAACCTACTCACGCCATTCTGTTGTGTCCTTGGGAAAGACACTTTAGGGCACTTTCCCCTGCTTGGTGGCCTTGGCAAGCAATAAAATTAGTACTAACATTAATTTAAAAAAATTAGTGCCTGACCAACCAAAAACTTCATGCCACGTCACTGGTGAATATAGTTGATTAGAGGTCGGCAACGGACGGCGCACCCCCCTTTCGTGAATCGTAGTAACGTTGTGGTCCGCCCAGTGGTTTAAATTGGGCTTTTCTGGTTTATTTAATAGGCTTCGCGTTTGAAAAGTTGAATTTGCAGTGGCGATCTAAATATGCCAATATTTTGCCAGAAGCTACGAGCGTTTTCGTATGACCACCATGGCCATAATCTTTTTTATTTTTACCTGCTCCCGGGCCGGGTACGGCCTGAAGGGCTTACCCGCACTTGTACCTGGTCTCGAATTGGCAGCTTTAAAGAAAGCTTTACTTCAGGAGTGGAAATCTCGCGGCCCACAAGATATTTACAATGCGGCTCGCGTGTGGTTGGAAAGAAGCATAGCCAGTAATAATTTTTTGAGACGAAAATTGAGAAAACAAATTCAAAGTGATAACCTTTTTTTTAGAAATCACTATGTTTTTGGGACATAATGAAAAATCAGAGACAGATTCGAAATGATGACCTTTTTTTTGATCTTTACAATAAATTTAGGATACAACTTCTTCTCGTATGTATGAAGTGCTAGAAGATCATGATTTGAGTAAACGTTTATTAAATTTAGGCAAACTATACAATATTTCTCCTTAAAAACTTTATGCGGCCGCACTAATTTTTTAATTTTCGGATAAGGCCTGCGAATGCAATAAAGGTCTTCACTTCTGTTTTATGAAACGGGGAGGCATAAAC
Organism: Diplosoma virens; assembly: GCA_963680785.1. Lineage (NCBI taxonomy): Eukaryota > Metazoa > Chordata > Ascidiacea > Aplousobranchia > Didemnidae > Diplosoma > Diplosoma virens. The sequence goes on along the minus strand of OY796895.1, from coordinate 31,864,184 downwards.
GCAGATTTTATAGATAATTGCAACTTCAGGAAGGTCAGTTAAAAAATACAAATTATGCTCACTTTGCTATCGCGCACATCACTATTTGGACGGACGAAATTAGGGACGCGCCTAACTGGCAGCGACCCAATTTAGCCGAGCCCAATTCGACAAAAAATAATTAATTTTACGGCAGTCAAATCGGCAAGAAAATTGCTACCATATATCTACTTAATAGTGCCTAACTGATATGCTTGTAAAAGTAAAAATAATATATAGGTCAACATTACTGTTTTTATCAAAGCATTAACTTGTGCTGCCGCAACAAAAGCATAAAATATATTGTTTTTTTTTTTTGGTCTCATGTGCTATTAAAATCAAAGCTCATATTGTTTTATTTTAGGCAAAATAACTAAAAATAAATTTCAAAATTTGATTGGTGAATACACTAATTACAAATAACAGGCGAAACAGTCTGTTGGAATTATTTTAATACATGTTTTTTTTCGTAATATTTGTGTTTTGATAAATAGGCAGAGGCGGGCATTTTTCCAAAAATTAGCAAAGCGCACTAAAGCGCGACGAGTTTTTGAAATTAGTGAAGCGCAGCGCACTAAAGCGCAACTAGTCTTTGAAATTAGCAAAGCGCAGCGTAATAAGGTGCAACGTGTCTTTGATATTAAAAGAAGCGCAGCGCACTAAAGCGCAACGAGTCTCTGAAATTAGTGAAGCGCAGTGCAACTTGCGCAATGCGCTTTTACAAATCATGTAAACCGCAACGCAACTTACGCAATGTATTTTTTAAGTCGGGTTTTTTTTGAAACCGTGCCTCCTTTTGTCCTGCAAACAAAAATCGCGCCCCTTCTATCAAACCAACAAATTCTGTCCCAAAATCATGATGTTCACAAAAAACAGTCTTCACTTAAATTTAGTGTCCTGTTTCTCAATTTTCTTCCGGAAATCGTAGTGTTCTCCGAAAAAAGGCCGCCAGGTTCGGTTAAGATTTAGTTTGCAGCTATTTATTCGTTTCCCCCCAGTAAACCTTTCACTACACTCCCAGGGCGGCGTACCCTTAAGTTTAAGAATCTAGGAGTTAAAATTTAGTTTGCAGCCATTTGCTCATGCCCCCCTACGAACCTTTTGCGCCCCCAGTTTAAGTTTTAAATCATGTTAAGCGCAGTGCAAAAAATTAGTTACAAATCTTGTTTTACAAGCTTTTACAAATTATGTTAAGGAAAGCACAATGTCTTTTTTAAATTATGTTATGCGTAATTCGCTTTATGTTTAATATATTTAAAAAGACTATATTAATTTTTTTATCTCTATATTTATCCTCCTGACTCGCAGGAAACGACGGAGGCGCTATACATAGGGTAGGCAATTACCCCGACCTGCTTCCGGAGTGCCAAGATATTGCTGTCGGCTTGTAATTTAATAGAGATATGATTGAAATTTAGAACTGCTTGTAAAGACAACCAAGCAAGGGAATGTGCGTAAGGTGTTTTTCCCAAGGACACAACAGAATGGCGCAAGTGGGTTTTGAACCGAGACCGTGCAGCGCATCAAGATTTTCAAATCACATGAGGCGTAATATTCTGTCAAAATCATAAGCGCAGTCCAACCAGAGGTCTAAATTTCAGTTAGGGCACATATAAAATTTTTTTTTGATTTTCAACCAAATTTTCAACCCAACTTTGTCTTTCAAAACAAAAAGACATTTATATTAACAAATTTCAATCAAAAACCAAAAAAATTTTCGTTGAATTTGCTTTTTATTACACAAACATTTGTGAGCTACTGTTTTTATCAATTGCATCAAATTTTTATACCGCTACTTTTGAAGTAATCAATAGATTACAAAGCAATAAAAAAGCATTTTTTCGATTTTGATTGTTTGCGAAAATTGAACAAGTTTTTCTTATATACCTTTCAAACTCGATTTACACAAAATAAATAAAATAATAAATAATATAAATTAATAAAATAAATAATTAAATAAACTCAACAACTCAACAACACACAACACAAAACGGAATAAATAAACTCAACAACACAAATAAATTAAGTAATTATTTTAATGGGAGTACGCAGTTTTCGTTTTCTCGAATAAATACCAATCGTTCAAAGTTTTCTGACGATAAAGTCGCTCTCTTTGGTTTCATCACGTCGGATCCAACAAAGAAGACAAGTTCTATTGCCACAGAGCTTGGAATGCCAGTGTTGTATTTTAAAAAGACTTCAACCCAAGCTCTTCGGTGGAATACAGGAAAAGATTTCAACTGAAATTGTGTCTTCCATGTTGGCTTTGTGGCCATCCAATCTTCTATAGTTTTATTGACCAAAGAAGATAATTGGCCACCCTCCGTTGGTGTTGTTCTTAAGTCCTGTAAAACGAGAGAAGTTATATGAAATCCAATTGTCGACCTTTTTCTACACTCATTGGAGCCGTTTTTGAGAACGTAAAGTACGATAAACCCCAATGTGACGTAATTTAAAACGCGAGCTGAAAACTTATTGACGTGGCAAAACGTACAACCACACTTTTTACACCAGACCCAGTTGAATATGGCACAACTTTCACTTAAATCAAACAATCAAACACTATCAACAAGAAAACACCCAAAACTTCTTACAATTTCCAAAAAATTCTCGACCCAAAAGTAAAATTTTTCCAACAAATTGTCAACATCACTAAAACAAAATAAACTCATACAATAAATAAACGTTAAAGAATTACGTCAGAAAACGCTAGCAAAATTTTAACAAGCAAATATTTTATTAATGAATTAGCGTACTTCACCAAAAGAAGAAAACGTTCGAACTGAAAAGATTTCTGTAAAAATTAAAAAATCGATGTAATCAAAAGCAATCAACTCTAAATAAATTAGTCAAGTCGAAATATTTTTTTATAGTGAAAAAATTTTAGGTGAGTTTTCTGCGATGTGGAACTACAAACATAATTTTTTGTGTAATGATTTGCCTTTCTTTTTATGTATAAAGTTTCTTGCCTAAATTCTTTACAAAAGCGAGTGAATTTAAAAAATCATTTGATAAATCGCAAAGATCGAAGCTAATAAAAAACACTAATAAAACCAGCTTTTAGCAGATTTGCGGGTGAAGAGTTTCTTTTTCTATAAACAGTAATAATCTTCCAAATGAATTTCAGCTGTCACCATTCCTACTTCTAATTTTACGGATTAATGACGTTCGACAAACAGTCATTAATTCTCTCAAACCGCTCTCTCGTTTGCAACCAATTTACAAAAATTGACTACCTTTCAAACTGGTTGCTTTTTTAATCCCGAATAATGTTTAAATTTTAACCTTAAGTTTTTACAAAATTTTAACGTTTAAATTTAAACGCTTTAAGTTGCGCTCTGCTCACCTCTGTAAATAGGTGCGTACATATAATTATATTATATACACAACCCATTACTGGTAACTATAATTCCTATTGTGTTTGAATTAAACATTATACAAATCACATTTAGGAAACTAACTCGAAATGGCATACATCATAACTCGAAACTAGATATGTAGCCTGTTCTATACTTAATGCTTATTACATTTTCTGAACATCCAAGTATTTTACAGATAATCATGATGTAATCTCTAGTCTATTTTACATTTATTGTTTCTCCCATGGTAAATCGAACCCGCGACAAACCTTGATGTTAATACAATTAATGACTTGTGTAAGCCCTGGGTGTAGTACTATACCCTGAGTGTTGTCTCCTGCGTGCAGGACTACATCTAGATGGTTCGAAACTCAGTGAGGATTGCATCACTAACAAGCTCTAACAAGAGCAAAACTCGAGTCTGGTGCTTCTTGTTTGAGGTGGCTTAGTTTCGTTTTATTAGTAGGTAATGAGCTTAAAAGGTAAATATGAAAATTTTATGATTGTAAAAATTTTTACAAATGTTAGTAATAACTATAGAATTTAATGAGAATGAAAATTAGAAAACAAGCTTTATATAGACAAGAAACAAAAAAACATATGCAAAAGAATTAAAAATTTAAAACCCACAAACAATAAAATGCGACTAAATTTTAGAATTTTCCTGAATCATCCATTGCATATAAAGAAATTTAAGAAAAAGTTGCCATTTCTGTACCAATAATAAGCTCATCCTCATTTCTCTCAAATGAACTTCAGCCATTAGTTTAATGGCATGGAGTCCATCTTCTTCACAATAATTCATGGTTATTGGTTATATATCGATTGTAAGAATATATATGCGAATTTTGTCGGATCTTGTGAACAAAATAAAAGTGGGTCTGTAGTTTCTATCTCATGGATAATTCAATTGTTGTAATTTTGTACGAGACTGAATGTGCAGGCTCCCTGCCGTTTATAGACATTCATATTAGGAGATTATTAAAAAATTCACCTTAGTTCCAAATTTTTGGTTGATATTTTTTTGAAAGAACAGAGCAAAAGTAAGTTTTAATTTTCAAAACTTTTAATTTAATAATTTGCTTGTAAAAACAAAATTGCTTTTGTGAGTTTCTCTTTCATTGCAGCCTTTTGGTCTGTTCTCCGTTCAACACTAGCTTGTGTTGGAGGAAGTATTTATTCATAGACACGGCAAAAATAAAAAAAATGGGAGGCATTTTGGGGTTAAAACAGATTAATGGCATTTACATTAATTTCAATGGGAAAATTTGCTTTGTCATACGAGCATATTGAGGTACGATCTCGGTCACGGCAAGAATTAAACTCTTATGTCAAGGTACCACTGTACTATAAAAAGAAGCTGCATAGAGTAGTGATTGATTATTATCATTTGCTCCCTGTTATTGGATTGAAGAAAGGGAAACAACTAAATCGACTGTCCAAGCATAGCATTACGCAAAATACTATTTGCTAAAATTTAAATGTAAACTTTTCATGAGTTGCACGCTGTGTCGCGCGATAGGCGGCAAGGTTCTTTTAAAAAGATTACTGCACTGCACTCCACTACCGCGCGCGGCCGCGTGAGCTGCGCGGTTAGCATTACTAAAATGTAAAGAAACTGGACATCATCTTAGTACTCCTAACAGCCCCACCATGACTCCTTCTTAAAACTTCCGACTCCGCAACCCTGCTCAACGCTGCATCTTTTAAATACAACTGAATGACTTTGGTTTGGTGTAAGAATGGCTTACAATTTAAATGCTTAAAAAATCTTCAGTGAATCGAGAAGTACATAGAAAACAATTTTAATTACCGTAACGTACAAATGAACAATAATACAAAAATAATCAAGATGCAACAAATTGAGTTTCTGACACTAGGTTCAGTGTCAGAAACTTGAGCACATTCTAGTTCAGGATCAGCAACAGAATGTTTTTGTACAACAAAATTCTTTCGATTACCATCGTCCTTCTTCCCAGTCACCGGTTTGACACAGTACTGTGCCAACAGCTGTTTCAATTTCAGTATGTAGGGTGCGTCTTTGTGCACAGTACATGCAAAAAATTTCTGAAAAAAATCAATTAGAACAACACGAATACAAAATGCGCATAAAACACAAAGATTAGAATAATCGTTTTATATTTATTGCACAACAAAAATAAAAGTTGCTTTAGTACAGAGGCTACAATTGAAAACTGGACCATCTACTTTCACTAACAAATAAAGCTTTAGTTTAATGAAAATGTTCCAAGATTAAAAAATAACAAAGATAAAGAGTACATTAATTCCAACTGATTTGGTGATTGTTTTAAAGAATGAAGACAATCAAATCAATGCTTTGCTTTGTGCATTAATATAGCCTTTATGCAAAGCAGAACGTCATAAGTTATCTATGGCTTAGCTATATAAAAAGCTTAGACTCATATTATTAACACTTGTCGAAACTGGACAGTACATACATGATTATACAACTTTGCATCGTAGTTTTATTGCAAAATTTCAGTATTGCAAATTAAAAAATTTCACAAAACAACACAAAAAAATTGAAATATTTTTACACAAAGTCGGCTTAACTCAAAGGTACATCAACTAAACCGAAAGCAAGATACCGTTCAGTGAAATTCCTTGGAGTTGGGTCTCAAATAACCAATAACTGCTTTGCTGATTTTATTCTTTTATCAATAATAAAAATTTTAGATCTTTTGTAGAAAGCCCCCGCCATCTATTGCGAGTAATTTTTTTTTTGGTGAAACTAATCCGGAATCCTCCCTACAAGTTCGTTTTTTATCTCATCCTAGTGTTTAGGGGGATTTCGGGTTAGTTTCACGAAAAAAAAAAAAAAATACTCGCAATAGCTGGCGGGCGCTTTCTACAACAAAAATTTTAAGTTAGAATATTACAAAAATTTGAGAACCCTTTCACTGTACTGTGATCTGGTTTTCTGGCAACCTATACCGGAAACGCTACTCGTCGAACATTGCACTTGGAAAGGTGATTAAATGTCTGATGAACTGTTGTCAATACTTGTAAAAAACGACAATTACATGGTGCAACAATATGTTACAAGGTTCGTAATCACAATATAATGTGTTCGACTCTTGCACAAGCCAATCGTATCGCTGAGATATGCATTGCACATGCATAGTTTTCTAGTGTGCTTATATAATCATATCTTGTTGTCAAAGAGTTAACAAATCAAACATGAACAAAAAACAAGAAAGCGCAACAAAAACTAAGTAAATTTGGTCGTTATGACTGTTAATAAAAAAATTACACGATTTATTGAGTTTTTGAAAATGTATCCAGTTAAAAAGACAGAATAAATCGAAAATAAACAAGGCATTAAACAAATAATAATAATACACCTAAAATCAAAAACCATAGTAATTTTTGCGGCGAGACCGCGTTATAAGAGCTGTGTTATAAAGACGATCGCGATTAATATATTTGCTCAATCCTATTTTAGTTGTGCTGCTGTGCCTTGAACACATCAGTTTGCTCGGCTTGGCGGTCTTGACAGCTTCTAAATTTTAGTCACATTATTTCATAAATAAATGAAAACAAAGAAAATAACTAAAGCGAACAGCAATATCTTGACACAGATTAAAGTAGGATGTGATCATCCTCATTAGCAACATAAGTTTGGAGGTATTAAATTTAGAGCAATCCCGAAGCAAAAGCAATTATTTCAACTACTTTTAGGTATGTCTCTTGTTCTCCAGTCAATTTTCTTTCATTTGTTTATTATACCATTTTTATATAGTGATATGACCAGATAGCTGCTTGTTAAGACCGCCAAAGAGTGAAGGTGCTTTAAAGCGTTTTTCCAAGGAAATAACAACATGACAAGATTAAAAGTAGATGACCAAGTCGATCGGGGTCTCCACCGAAATGGCGCTGAGGTTCGAACCAGTCAGACACGCACTTAATGGTTTGAAGGTTGCTCAAAATTTAACGCCTTTGGCGTTTTTCAGCAACTAAAAGTAGAAATGCGAATTAGTCAAGCAAAGGAACCAAATTTTGCTAATGGTCTCAAAAACAAACACCACCAAGTAATAAAGAGCTTGCAATTACTTACCAGTATTCGTATATAATTGCTAAAAATTAAGGGTTTTTAATTAAATTCAACAATAAATTATTTTTAAATTACTCTTTAAGCAAGCAATGAATATGGAGTCAACTTTAATTCAGATCCTACGCGAGGCCATAGATATACCAAATTAGAACAAACCATAATTACAATATCAACTAGAGATTTGACACATTCAATTTAATGCATGTTTTATTCACTGATTTTATTTATTTATTTTTTTAACTCTCTTTTTTACATCATTTAATTGAAGTTATTTTTTCACCATTTTGGACTATTAATTTTGAAAGCAAACTAATATATTATTTTTGAAACTTATTGAATAGCACTTGGTTTAACAATGAAATCTCATTTCTTTTCAATCACAAAATTTTTGACGCCGGCAGCGTGGTCGAGTGGTTAAAACGCCGTGATTGCAATCGGCTTAGCCTGGGTTCAAAACCTACTCGCGCCATTCTGTTGTGCCTTTGGGAAAAACACTTTACCGCACTTTTTCCTGCTTGGCGGGTTTGGCAAAATTTAGTTATATCTCTATAAAACTAAAAAACAAAAATATAAAAAACGGACAGCAATATCTTGGCATCTCTGGAAGCAGGTCGGGATAATTGCTCGCCCTACGTATTAGTGCCTCCATTGCTTTCCTGCGAGTCAGAAAGATAAATAGAGATAAATGAAAAGGAAATGAAAAAAAATTAACATTAAATTAAAAATCTCACACAACTCCAATACACTCTTTTCTTGGTTAAAATAATTTCTCATGTGCATTTCAAATGAAAAATTTTATACATTTCAAACTTTGTGTTCTTTGTAAAACCACTTTGAAAATTGAATAAAACCGGTAATTTCTAATAAACTTTCTTGTTGTTTGCAAACTTTAAAATCATAACATTTTTAATTGAACAAATCTGGAACAAAAAATGATCACAAATAAAGCTTCTTGTTATAAAATTACAAAACTCATAGCTTTACAATTACACTTTTTGATTACCTTTAAATCTGATGTAAATTTATACACCACTTGAAAACATAAAAAAAATTTAGGCAACACATTTAAGGAGGAGATCAAAATACTTTTTCGTGTCAAATGTTGTAAAAACATTTACAGAAAAAAAGTTTTTAGCTAAATTAAAATGATCTACTGCAACAAAACCTCTAGAAAGATGCCCAGCTAAATCGATATTTATTTTAACTTTTTGCAGTTCACCACCAATAGTTGAATCAAGGGCAACAGCCATTGCATAAGCATCACAAATTGTTAAACCAACTTTCTTTCTAATTTTGGTCCATTTATAGCAAGGTTCAAGAAGCATTTTAGCAAAAGGTGTTTTGCTCAAATGAGAATTAAGCCATTCATCAACCTTTGGAAAAGGTAACGTATGCTGTACTGTGAATTCATATGGAAACAAGTATACGGCACATTTACTTGAAAATTCTTTTAAAGTAACAAATACAGCTTCTGGATCAAAATGAAAATTAAACTCAGCACAAGCAGTTACATTTCCAGTTCCATTTAGAGAACCTCCCATAATGTAAAGACCAGCTAAACGTGATGGCAAATCATGATCAAGATTGACAGCCATTGCCAAATTAGTAAGAGGTCCAGTAGCAACAATTTTTAATTGTCCAGCATATTTTTTTGAGAGGTGAATTATGGCATTTACAGCATGTTCTTTTTCAAGATACTTTAATAAATCAGTTGAAGCACAAGGATTAAAATTGGGTTGATCACCTAAGCCATCTTTACCATGCACATGAAATGCATAGCTAGAAGGAAGAACGGGGACCATTGGCTTAGCACAGCCTTTGTATACAGGTATCTTTCCTAACATATTAAATAATTTTAAAACTCTTAAATTATTCATGACTACATCAGATATTAGAGTATTTCCTTCAACACAAGTTATTGCCACAGGAATGTTACCAGTATTTTCAGATTGGCTAAGTAACATCATTAATGCTATTGCATCATCAGAACCAGTATCACAATCATGTATCACATAAAATTTTTCCATAATTGTAAAGTTTTACAGCATATAAAAATATTTTGTGTTTCAACTAGATCTTAACACCTCAAGTTAAAAAGTTATTAAATAAAAAAATGTACTTAACAAATTTTATATAATAATATAACAACTTTAAATATTGCAAGCAAAACTTCTTGAAAAATTTGCAAGAAACAACCTAATTAGCCTCAGTAAATATTTACTGGAACAAATTGTGTAATCCAGTTGTGAAAAATATTGCAGTAAATTAAAATCAATGGAAGACTAAATATATACCTGCAGGGGCGCAACTGACCTCAAAAAAAGGGATGACACAATTCCCAGATTTTTTTAAATGTGAGGCGCGAAGCCTGTCAGCTATCGCCTTTTTTCTCAACAACGGCTTAGTTTAGTAGCTTTGCGAGCAATTCTTTGCACAGTCGCATCTTTCCACGTTGCATAATTGCGTCATGTGTCTTGTTGGCGGCTTTTTTTCTGAAGGTTTGGGGCTCGTTTTCACTACGAGCGTAAAATGGAGTATTCTTTGTTTTTTTTTATTGATTTTTTGCTTCGCTTTGCGTGTTTTGCTGTTTAAGCGCAGAAAGAAGTAAAAAAACAATAAAACAAACAACGAATGCTCCATTCCACGCTCGTAGTAGAAACGATCCCTAAGCTTAGTATCTAAAAGCCAAGTAGTGCTACCAATAATTCAAACGTTGTTTTAATATGGTAAGTAAAATCTTTTACAAAGTTTAGTTTTTGACAGGTTTGGATTATTTTTTTTATTTAAAAAAAACTTCTAGTCTTGTTTTTCCATAAGCCCTATTTGTTATTTCATTTCACAAAACGAGTTCTGGTCAGGAACAACGTCAAAGAACTGTATGTAGGCTTTTTAATATTTTACAGAAACGAAATTTCAAGTAGCCGAAAAATTTGGTTTGCATAAGTATAAACTGACGTTGTGCATGTAATAACGTACTTCGTTTAGTCGCTGCTTCCTTATTCACAATCTTATTTCTACATGCACTATGATTAATTTCAAGTTGATTGTGAGTAAAAATGAAAATAAATAAAAATAAAAAATTTCAAGTTTGCACTATATAAATAATAAATTTTCTCCAATTCTTTACTTAATAACATTACACTCAATATCTCAAAAACCACGGAATATTTTTTTTCCTTTTTTCTACCGTAAATGACTAAAACTAAAAATCTAGATTTTATTTATAAGGTCACCAGAATTTGCCAGAATGCACTAGCCAAAAAATATTACGTCATAGAAATCGTTACAATAGAAAAAACAGTACAAAAAGTTTCTATGTTCAAGACTATTTTAAGGTATAATGTAGACTGTTACATCACAATTAATAATTTGCGATTGTTAAATTTGACAGTAAAAGCGTTTTCCTATTTTATCAAATAATGTGATTAAACTAAGACAAAACTTGGGATTTGGCAATACTTTATACGCCTCTTTATAGTCGCGCCGCATAATGAAATCCTTTATTTCTATTTTTTATTTTTTTGTTTGATACACTTTTAAATAGTATATTTATATAAGTGTAAGCGTCTTTTTCCAATTTTAAAATATTTAACCCCAAAAAAATTTAATGATGAAGACTATTAATTTACTCACTTTATGTATTCCAAAAAAATAATAATAAGAACTGGACAGGGGAGTTACTCACATCCACAAATACTTTGCATGTAGGCCTATGTATTTATGCTCAAGACTTGTAACTTGAGTGTATGTTTACCTTCCACCCCTTCTCTTATCTATTCTGGTAGATTTGTTACCGTATGGTAGAGTTTGAAACATGGATGAATGCAAAGTGGAATGTTGCAAATTTCACACCAATAAATTATTTTCTTTGTTTTCTTTTCGAAAGCACAATAGCGGCATTTTCTTTGGAAGGATTTTGTTTCATTCTCCTTGGTAATTGGTCCAATAAAATGCCTTCCAGTTAGTCTCGAAGGACATGGGCCTAAAATGACAGCATTTGGTTTGGTTTTTTACTCCAACTGACATCTTTTGCATAAGTTCCAAAAATTTTTTTAATTAACTGCAATTTAAAAGACAGCAAGTTTTGGAGTTCCCGTTTTTTTTATAGATGCAATTTGCAGACAAATTTCAATCAATCTGAAAAACATTTTTTTGTAATATTTTTTCAGCCCTTTTCTTACAAGAGATGCAGCTGAGGTTATTTGATCCATTAGATCAACTCCAGCCATATGATTCTTTCTATATTCTATGCAAATGGTAGGTTTCATGCACTCTTTTCCAGCAACTGTTATTTTTTGCCTTTCTTCGTTATGTATTGTGCTTAGCATGTTCACATCTTTTTCATCTTTCCATTTCAAATGGATCAATTTTCCTTTATACTGAGCAATAGTCTCTCCTTTTTCTAAATTAGTTTTGCTGACAATAGCTGAAAGTTTTTGATTGTATCTAACAGTCCCAACGGCATCAGTTCTATTTGCAACAAAGCTCTCAAATAATTCTGGCAAAGCTAATAATTGTTCATTCCAATACAGTATCCTTTATTCAATAATTCTTCTGCTAGAGACAACACAATTTTTAAAGGTTTCGTAATGTCTTCAGCATTTTGTACAAAATATGAGTAAATTGTTTCTTTTCCAGTGTAGATTCCAATGTTCCAAATATTGCCCATTTGTGTTTCAACCAGAATAAGAGATTCAATTCCAAATCTGGCTCTCTTAAGAGGAATAAAACTCTTCTATCAAAGCCTTCCTTTCCATAGCTTGAGAGATTCATCTATGCTGATATTTTTTTCTGGGGTACAATTAGATTTGAATCTTGCAATAAATAGATTTGGAAGTGTTCTTATTTTGTACAAAGGATCATTGTTTCTTTTCAAACTGGAAAAATGCAAATATTTTAAAATCAGTTTCAATCTATCCCTTGAAATAATTTTTCTAAAAATTGGGGTATGAATTAAGGGATTTGTTGAGTGGTAATAATCAATCTTTAGTTTTTGAACTATGCCTTGAAGAATTATAATGCTTAATACAACCCTAATTTCTCCTGGATTGGTAGGCTCTTTCCACAAAAAAAACCTCTACTTTTTTGTCTGATTTTGCCACTTCGGTGCTTTTCGTCAATATAGTTATCTGCATATTTGTTAGTTTCATTGACAATAAGCTCAATTATTTCACCTTCAATGAAAGACTCAAAAATTTCAGCAACATTAGTTTTATTCTGAAAATTTACATTTACACCAGAATTGCCAATAAATGGAAATGCACTTCTATCAATTTGTGGTTGATCCATCCATCTTGAGAAGTATTTTGAGCTTCCATTGCATCATTCATCTGATGATCTTCATTATCAAAAAGTTCAACTGCATTGCTATCTATGGATGTGGCATCAGAATCTAACCCTTCCTGTTCCAATTCTAAATCATCTATAAATTCATCATTTAGATCAATTTCTTCTAGAGTATTTAGTAGCCTATATAGATCCTCCTGTTTATTTATTTTGAATTTTTTAGGCATGATAAGAGATAAATCTAGCTAAGTTATAAATAAAATACAACTATACTGGCAGTACTATTCACTATATACCCTCAAATTATACTGTCAATATGCAAACAAATCACTATATTATACTGTCAATATATATAAATTATACTGTCAATTATACTGTCAATAAACAAATCACTATATCTTTTCCTGTCTTGAATATAACTAACACATGGCACAGTACTGTGCCATGTGTTAGTTATATTCAAGATAGGAAAAGATAGGAAAAGACAGAATAATGTAATAGAGCAACATAATAGATAATTCAAGATAGGAAAAAAATCAGCACTTGACAGGCAAGTAATTTGAAAAGCACAAGTAAATCATTTTTACACTTTGAAATTAAATATAATCGTTGTCGCTCATTAGTATCCCAAAAAATAAATGCAAAACTATATATAGCCCGGCCACTAAATTGGTCTATTAGTGATAGAGCCTATATATAGTTCTCCCGCTGAGAAGGGGTTAATATAGTTAAATTGGCATGAAAGTCACCTAGTAGCGCTAAAGTTTTTTCTTGTTGTGTATCAGCGAGCAAAGAGAACTGATATCAGGTGAAAAGGGGCTGACAAAATTGTTTAAAAGGAAGGCTGACATGACCTACAAATCAGCCCCCTGGTTGTGCCTCTGTATACCTGTAATTATTTATTTGGCAAACTAAGTACTATTATGAAGTTTAGAAAAAAAGATACAAAGTGAATATTTATACTACAATAATAAAAAACTTTATTTCATTTATACGAAACCACACAGGTTAAGAACTACTGCTCTACTACAGGGTTGCCAGAAAATTTTGGTGGTATGTAGCCCAAATCAATAAAGTGGCAAATTTTCACAAAAAGTAGCTCAAACTCAATTTTTAACAATAAATTTTAAAACAATAGGAAATAAAAACTGCTTGAATACTCTAAAACTTTTAAACATCACACTGTCATTAGTTGTTAAAATATCTCACATTTATAATTATTGTATAAAAAGATAGCACAAAAGTACATATTAAAACATTTCTTAAATTGTAGTAACACGACTGCAACTACAATCCCTGTTGACTGTGAGTTTACTGCAATTTTATAAGCTTACAAATGATATTGTAACAATGGATCCTCAACTGCATAGTTGGAAATAACTTTCAGTAGCCATATAAAATCAAGTCTCTTCAAGAAGTGACTGTCAGTGATGAATATTCAAAATTAGGGACCTGAGGCAAAATCCTAATCAGGATTACCAAAATTGGTGTTCTCTAAACAAAAAGTTTTTAATCTTGTATTTTCCTATTTTTCTCCCGAAATTATTGTGATCTCTAAAAAAAAAAAGGTCCTCAGATGAATTCGTCCTGAGATCTCCCACTTTTTGTAACAATTTCATGCTGATCTTTAAAAAAAATATATAGCAAAATAAAACTATGTGCAGTATTTTCAAAAATGGGGACATAAGGAAACTGCCTCACTTGCCTCACCCAATATCCACCACTGGTTAACATAAGCCATTTTTTTCCAGAGAAGTTAACTTGGAATTCCCCTTTCAGCACCAGGATAAAACAAAGAAGAAACCTTAAAAAAGGATCTCTGAAAAAAGTGATATGTAATAACCTTACTACATTAATCTATATACTGACAAAATAACATTAACAACTAAAATACCTATCAAACTTACAAAAAAATTTCACTTGCCTAAGTTTACTAACATTGTAACTGTCATAAAGTGTCCTTGCATATACACAAAACAAAAGAGTTGGATTTAAACCAATATCATGTCAATTGTAATTGCCAATAAAACAATCTCTAACCACTTGGACACACTGCATAAAGCTCCTTGCTAAATATTCAACCACTACTTATTACAGGTCTCACTAACAGTTACAAAAAAGAAATGATTGCTTGAAAGGAAGTCATTTTACAAAGCTTTTTAACAAACATTTATTAGAAAATTATCAAAATGAAACAAAACCAATTGTGTAATATAATGAGATAAAAAAAAATAGGATCTTATTTGTCCAAACAAAATTATTCAATAAGAGCAAAAGAGTCTTATGCCATAAATAAATTTTATTTGCTTGATAAATTTGGTTAAAAACCTGTCAGTAGGTTCTACAGCAAACAAAAAGTGTTCTTTTATAAGAATTGAGAAATTTCGGTTAATTTATAGTAGAAATTCCTTGCACAGGGTGGGTTTTCTGAGAGGTATTTGTCAATGACAAAGACATAATAGAAAGTAGATTGAATATCTTTTTGGTTGGCTAGAACCAGGTAGAATTTTGTGGTCAGAAGTCACTGTAAGTGATTTTTGTTCATGAAACTAACCAGTTTCCATTGCAATTACTATCGCTTCTTGAGATCCTTTTTCACTTGTTTTTTTTCTTCAGTCCATCTTGATGTAAAAGAGCATTTCAGGTTAGTTTCACCAAAAAAATTCCTTACGGTGACCTATTGAAGAGACCCAAATTTTGCAGGGTTGAGCAGAAGTTTGATTAAAAACCAATTTGGGGGTGTGTTATTTCATATAAATAGAATAGCATAACAAACAACACATCTTCAAATATGTTTTCTATCAACTTTTTGCTCAGAACTGCAAATTTCAGGTCTACCCTATTCTAGCAAAGTCAACATTAAAATTTAACCTACTCATTACATGCTTATACTGTTGGCAAATACCTTGAAGAAAACCTCCAATATTTACATTGTTATACTGACAATGATTTCTCAGTTCTCGCAAGAGGGAGTTCTTTTTGTTTGTTCATTTCAGAAGCTACTTTTAAGGTGCTCTTTATTGTACATGACATATACTATAATAAGCTTTTGTGTGATCACAAACAACCTCTTCCAACCAATTCTAAAAAAGTGGTTCTGTCATCTATAATTTCTGAAAACTTTGGTATATTGTGACCATTTACCCACTATCTATCTGAAATATAAAACAGATTAAGCTATTATCTACAATTATTTACTTAAACAATTTTCGAGTTTCTTCAAGACCGTAAATGTTGTTTGTCGGTGAAATTAACCCGAAATCCCCCTTACAGCACTAGGAGCCAATAAAAAAGAAACCAAGAGAAAAAGGATCTCTCAAAAAACGATAGTAACCAGAGAGGGATTCAGGGTTCACTAACAAAAATCACTCACGGTTGCTTATTGAAGAGACTTCAATTTTCTACTTAACAACAGTTATAAAAAGACCACTTAGTCGTCGGTACCTTCAAATACTACAGGAGCCTCATGGAGCCACCATGTAAACTTCAAATACTGCAGAAGCCGCATGGAGACCCTTAAATGAAGTCTAGAGATGCATGGAGCTGCATGGAGCCATCGTGTAAACTTCAAATGTTACAGGAGCCGCATGAGCCACCGCATAAACTTTAAATACTACAGGAGCCGCATATAGACCTTTTAAAATTTCTTAAAGAATTAAAATGTGTTCGATTAAATTGTCGAGTCTAGATAAAGTAAGGAATTAAAGAGTAATTAATTTTAACGAAAAAAAATTTTTTTATACGTCTATCTTGTGAACGTCTAGTTACTGCCTAAGTAATTTCAATACATTAAAAAAAAGACACGAATCAACCACATGAACTAATTCGGCAGGTTATTACATTTATTATATCGTCACAGTGTAGGCTATAAAAGTTTTCCCTTTTAAAGCTTTTTTTGAAGGTAGAGCTTTCTACAGTTGATTTAAAGATTGTTGCAACTAGCGAAGTTAAATAAAAGGTACAGTACAGCGCTGTCGAGTTAGTACATATGATAATGTATAAGAGCTGCTATAATGTTTTTACCTTTTTGGATAATTTGTCACTTCGCTTAAATCGTCACTTTTTAATAATTTACTTGAAGTGAGGAATTAGACAAATTGTGCTGTATAGGCCTATGGCTAACTTTTTTTTCATAATAATTTTTATATACAGTAAATAATACTACGAAAATACATAAATTAATTTTATTATACTGTACATAGTCATATTATAAGCCTAGGGCTCAGTGGCGTGCGGTCAGGGCATGCAAGTCATGCAATGCATGACCAACGAACTTCCTAAACACCAAAAAATAATTATATATATGATATTTTGCTTAATCTTTATTTTCATTTAAAAACAACAAAAGGGACAGAACTTTCGTTCCAACCTGATATATTTAATAAGCAGATATATTAAATATTGAATTTAATTCATTGCAAATTTCGAGGAACGCATATTTCAAGTCATAAACTCAAAAGCAACGTGTAATTAAACATAACATGCACCAAAGAAATCGCATTGCTTTACTCGTATACATGAGCTCTATTGCGACGTCGTTTTAACCACCAGCGTCATTATTCTTAATATACTCGCTCCGGCATGCAATTCTCAAATTGCATACAGACTTCTCGATTAATTGATATTTGTGATAAACAACCCTTAAGTACCAGTACTAAAAATCAAGTTATAACAAGTGACCATAGTTAGACTCTATGAGAGACATAAAAATTTGATTGTAAAATGACAATGATTTAATAATGATGTCACAGATACCTAAAAATTGGAATAATAAAGCCTTCACAAAAGTGCTTTTGGTACGTTACAATTATAATCATGGTACACGTATGTGCCTGTGTCCGTTAAAGAGTTGATGTACTATCGTGGATTTTGTTTGTTCTTTCTAATATTTTAAAAAGTTAGTAAGTAATTGGATGTTTTTTATTAATTTCTTCATTTTAAGCACCCTTTTATACTTGCTCCGGCATGCAATTCTCTAAATCTAGATGATAAACAACCCTAAATACCAATGCTGTTTAACGTATTGCGGATTTAGTTTGTTCTTTATAATACTTTAAAAAGTAAGTAATTACATGTTTTTTTTATTAATTACATCATTTTAAGCACCCTTTTATACCTGCACCCTTTTATACCTTTTATACCTAACTCGGGGGTCTCAAATCGAATTCAAAATGACTTGTAATTAATGCCATTCAAATAAGCATGTTAAATGAAATAGAAAAAGAACTTACTGAGGCTAATTTTGTTGCAATTCTTCTCGATGAAACTAGTGATGTATCAAACTTCGCCCAACTTTCTACTGTTTTCCGTTATGTCACAAAAGATTGCGCTGTTAAAGAACGATTTATAGGGTTTACTGATGTCAGTGGTGACCGCACAGCAGAAGCTTTATCTGAATATGTCTTTAAATGCATTGCAACTTGGAAGTGTAAAAATAAATTAATTGCGCAAACCTACGATGGTGCTGCTACAATGGCAGGAGAATTGAATGGATTGCAGGCAAAAGTTAGGGCAAAACATGAATCGGCGATCTTTGTTCATTGTTGCGCTCATCTACGTACTAAATTTAGTTCTTTCACAATCCTGGTCCGTACGAAAAGAATGCAAAATATTTTTTAGTACAATAAATGGACTGGGTACTTTTTTTACCAAATCTTCCAAACGAACCAATGCCTTAGATAATATAGTTAAAAAAATATTCCCCAAAGCAGCACCAACTCGGTGGAATTACTCATCACGTCTAGTTAATACCATAAAAGAAAATCTTGATAATTTAAAACAACTTTTTAAAAATATTATTGAGAATCCTGATGCATGGGATGCACCCACTATAAATTCTGCTATTGGATTTTGCCACCACTTGGAACAAACAAAATTTTTGTTTTTAGTAGAATTATTTAGCGAAATATTTTCCTTCACTGATGTTCTATTTGTTGGAAACAGAAACACGATCCCTTTTATTTATTTTTTTTTTTATGTTGTCTTGTGACCACGTGGTCCACTAGAGGCAGGCAAGTGTTTTCGATTGCGAAATTCGTTTGATTGTCGTTCATTTTGGTTACGACTGCGTCGGCGAGCAGAGGAGTAATAATTTCTCCTTAAAATACATTCATATTATCCTTTGTATCTGTTCTTCGTTCATCACTGTTCTTGCGTGTGATTAATTGTGCTTCTTCTACCTTTGGAATTAAATTTTGGTAAGTTATTTAACTTTCATTTATATTTAAGCTAAGTGTTGCTTCTGTTAGCGCTGCAGTATAAGTTACATATAGGTAAAATTTAGTTAATTAGCTGAGCGCGGCAGTTTAATTCGCTTAAGTATTATTGAGGTAGTTTTAAGCAGGATAATTATTTAAAGGAACTCTCTCTACGCTGACCGGTCGTCTCTACGACAGTGCCAATATTTTACATTTCTTTTAAGGAGAAATTATTTTAAGATAAGTTTTAATTCTATTTAAAATTTGGCATTTGTCTTGATTGATAACTTGTGTTTCATTTGTTTGTGGTAATTATTTTAGTACCAATTGTTTAACCATGAGTTCTCATGATAAAAGGGCGGTGGCTTCGAGTAGTGGTAGCCCCGGGCGATGTAGTGAAAGCAATTCACAGACCATTAATAAGAACGAATTAAAACGAAAAATTATTGCTATTCAAGCAAGAGCTTCTGTGTTAAAAAGGCAGCTTAACCGTAAATCTGTGAAAGAAGGAGCATCATGTGTTGAGAATGAGTGGCAAAGGTGTTTTGAAGCAATTTCGTTGCTACATGCAGATGTTCTTGCGTGTGATGATGATGAGGTTGACGTAGATTTGGATAAAATTGCTTGTCGGGTAGAGGATGTGCTGTTTGAAGTTAAGGAAGAGGTTTCACGGGTTTTAAAGTACGATGTTGACGGAAGGTCTAGCGTTAACGAAAGTTGTGCGACAAGTTATTTGTTGAGTAAGCATCTTGACATCCCTGTTGATAATATCTCTAATGTAAAGGTTAGTGAAAGGTTTCCTGTGAATATCGATGATAATGAATTTTCACCGCCGCAAAATCAGACCCATTGTATAAGAAAAGGTTCTGACACAGGTAAATTGGAAGCAGACAGCAAGGTAGACTTTACTAAGCCAACTCTAAATCCAGGAGCGGTACCCTTTCTTGGTAATGTAAACAATTTTCCAGCAGCGCAAGTGGGTTATGGTCAGATACCTTTACCTCCTGCGCCTAGACTAAACCTTGATAATTTTGATGGAGATGTCTTAAAATATTGGGACTTCAAAAGGCGTTTTAAAAGACACGTGGAAGGTGTATATACTAATTTTGAAGATAGAATGGCATTTTTGAATAGTGCATGCGTAGGAAAGGCTCATGAAGTGATCGCAGGAATAGGATGCCTTATTGATAGTCAAACTGCTTATGCTAAAGCTTGGGATAGATTGGACAAGCGATTTGGTGATGTTCAAAAACTTATCGAACGTCTACGCGTTGATCTTCTTAACGGACCTATAATCAAAGAGGGTGATGCCGAAAGTTTGCTGCTTCTTGCGGATAAGATGTTTCAGTGCGAAGTAACGTTTGAAGGATTAGACAAGATGTGGATATTGAATTCACAAGAGCTTTTGCATGGGTTATTTGAAAAGTTGCCACATAGGGTTAAATCTCAGTTTGTTTCCGTGAGCACAGATGGATTTAAGTCGTTTCACGATTTGAGAATTTTAGTTGAGAAATCGGCCTCGGAAGCCGAGAGCGAGTTTGGCAGATTGCTCTATAAAACGCAGCATATTCAATCAAACCAGATGAGGTCTCGAAATTTTGCAGGAAAACCCCAGCGAGTTTGTACCGCTCAAAGATCAATATCATTTCCTTTAAACAAATTGGTGTGTGCATGCTGTGAAGGCCATCATAAATTATGGCGATGCCCTGACTTTAAATCCAAATCGATAGATGATAGGAGACTGATTGTTCAGAAAAAGGGACTGTGTTTTAACTGCTTACTCCCTGGGCATCAAGTTTCTAGCTGCAGGTTTAAAATAGCGTGTGGTAGCTGTGGTAAGAAGCATAATATCTTACTTCATTGGTATCCAAGGGAGAAAAAATCTATAAATGTTGATGCTAATATTCCCCCCACTGACGACGAGATGAATCAGGACGCTGATCAGGTGGTGTGTGCAGCTAGTTCTAGGACTAATCTATCTGGGGCCGCCTCCGGATCAGCTATTTTTAAGGTTGTTCCCGTGAAGGTGTGGGCACATGATCCTGGCGACTATGTGCTTACATACGCTTTTATCGATGAAGGATCAAGCGTCAACATGTGTTCAGATCGCTTAGCCAAGCGACTGGGGTTGTCTCCTTCTGCAACGAATGTGAGATTACTTACGAGCAATGCGGTGTCCGTCATGGATCGAAAAATAAGTGACCTGGCCATCCAGGAGGTGAATGAGGTTGAAGCATTCAAAGTGAAGGATGCGTTTGTAGTCGACGAAGTGGTGGATGTAAGTTGTAGCATTCCAACAGACGAGTTAATTCAAGGTTATTCTCACCTTCGTAGCTTAAACTTCCCTTCGTTGGCCGAGAAAAATATAGATCTCTTATTAGGTTGTGATTTACACCAAGCATTTTTGACGAAAAATATGATTGTCGGTGATCCAGGCGATCCATGTGGGCTTCACACAGCTTTGGGGTGGACTATTTACGGCACAGATGGGGGAGACCAGAGGCTGGAAGAGCCTTCTAATTTAATGGTTAATTTTTTAAGCACTGAAAACACAGATACGTCTTGCGAGCGATTATTAGAAATATTAGCCCAAGATTTTGAGGACTGCGATGAAGGCAGAAACGCACTGGCTTTGTCGCAGGAAGATAAACATGCTCTTTTTATTTTAAACAGATCGGTTAAGAAAGTAGATAGTCATTATTCGGTCGGTCTCCTGTGGAAAGGTGACGCGACAATGTTGTCCGATGGTCGTTCGTTAGCAGAGACGCGTTTAAAATATCTTAAGAAAAAATTTCAGAAAGATCCTGTTCTTTTCGATCGCTATTCAGAAAAGATGTCTGAATACATAGATAAGTATGCCGAACGTGTTTCTGAGGAGTTGACGTCCAGTGGTCGGATACGATATATTCCCCATCACTGCATCATGGGTGAGAGTAAGTTCCGCGTTGTATTCGATTGTAGCGCTCGCTGCAATGGTGAATCATTAAACGATAAGCTGCTACGCGGGCCCGATTTGACTAACACTGTTGTTGGCGTTTTGATTCGTTTCCGGCAACACCCAATTGCGGTAGTTGCGGACATAAAGGGAATGTTTTCGCAAGTAATGGTAGATGAAAACGACCGGGACTCGTTGCGATTTCTTTGGTATCCGGATAACGATTTAACCCAAAATGCTATAACTTATCGTATGCGCACTCATGTTTTTGGGGCCAAATCTTCCCCTTGCTGTGCGGCTTTTGCTTTGAGGAGAACAGCAAGTGAGAATGTAACGGGTGCGAGTCAGGATGTTGTGGATGCGGTGTTAAGAAATATATACGTAGATGATATGTGCGTGTCATGTATTACAGAGAAAGATGCCAGTGATTTGGTGACCCAGCTTTGCCCCTTGTTGGAAAGTGGGGGATTTCATTTAACTAAATTTTTATCCAACAACAGGACTGTCTTAGAACAATTGTCGCCTGAAGACTTGGCAGGACATGTGAATCTATCCGGTAAGTTGCCTGTCCATAAAACGTTGGGAGTGTTCTGGGACGCTTCGTCAGATCTGCTAAAGGTAAAAGTGAATATTAAGACCAAACCAAATACTCGTCGTGGTCTGCTCTCAATGATCGGACAGACTTATGACCCTCTCGGGATCATACAACCCTTTTTACTGCCTGCTAGAAGGTTGCTCCAAGAAGCCTGCCAGTCTAACTTGGGGTGGGACCAAAATATTAGCGAAATTCCAGGCCTGGAGCAGGGAGGGGACTGTTGGTTTGGGTCGCTTCCTAAGCTTGAACAAGTAGAAGTGATTAGGTGTATCTTGCCCGATAACAACACCAAGCGGGTAGAGCTTCATACTTTTTCTGACGCCAGTACTGTGGGCTATGGGGCGTGTAGTTACTTGCGCAGTGTATGTAGTGACGGTGTAGTGTATTGCAATTTGATTATGGGTAAGTCTCGTGTTGCCCCGATTAAAAGGATTTCTATTCCTCGCCTTGAATTAGTTGCTGCTGTACTTTCGGCTAGATTAAGTAATTTAATTAAAAACGAGCTTGATTTAACGATTGATGAGAAATATTACTGGACAGATGCTACTGTGGTTCTTCGCTATATTAATAATTCGTCATCGCGTTTCGAAATGTTTATTGCAAACCGTGTTGAACTGTTGCACACGCTTACGTCAGTCACTCAATGGCGCTACGTGCCCACAAATGAAAACCCCGCCGATTTATCGTCGCGAGGCATTCCGCCAAAAATGTGTTGTTCGGCTGATTTGTGGTTTAAAGGGCCACCGTTTTTATTGTGTAATAGTGAACATTGGCCTGAGCAACCCAAATTTCTATCTGAGTGGTTAAATGATGACCAAGAAGTCGAAGGGATGAAACAATGCTGTTTCCAAAAGTTCCAGAAGGAAGATGTAGTTTCACGTTTGTTCGCGCACTACTCTGACTTTACCAGACTGCAACGTGCGGTAGCTTGGATGCTACGATTTATAGTGTTTTTGCGATGGAAGGGAAAGAGCTGCAACCAGATTCCCTTGACAGGACCGTTAACGGCCGCAGAATGCTGCGCGGCACGAGAAACAATCCTTCGAGTAACTCAAGTCCAATCCTTTGCTGAGGTGTTTGCCATTTTGCCGAACCAATCTGAAGTTTCAGACCCAGCCTTTATTGTTACTGAACAAATGATAAAAGGTTCAACCGCACTTCGGGAGATTCAATCACTAAGTCCGTTTGTTGTACAAGGTTTCCTTCGCGTTGGTGGAAGACTTAGAAATGCTTCCTTGCCTTACGAGGCGAAATTTCCGTTGCTTCTACCACACTCACACCCAGTGACGGACCTTTTAATTAAGTTTCATCACGAAAAGGAAGGTCATTTGGGGGTTAATCATGTGTTAGCAGACCTGAATAGGACTTTTTGGATTGTGAACGGACGGTCTGCGATAAAAAGAGCGCTGGATGGTTGCATTCCTTGTCGAGTATGGAAGGCGAGCGCTGGGAGACAACAAATGGGCGATCTTCCACCATCAAGAATTCAAGAGAGCCATCCATTCAGTAATATTGGCACAAACATCATGGGACCAATAATGATCACCGTTGGTCGAAGTAGAGTGAAGCGTTACATTTGTATATTTAACTGTCTTGCTACGAGAGCTGTTCATCTTGAAGTGGTGCCCTCACTCGAAGCTGATTCGTTTCTGCAGGCGTTCAAACGATTCTCTAACCGACGAAATATCAGCCCGAAAACTATATACAGCGATAATGGCGGAAATTTTGTTGCTGCTCAAAAGTTGCTAAAAGGAAAAATTGACTGGATTTTCAATCCGCCGCGTGCATCCCACCAGGGCGGATTTTACGAAATCTTCTTTAAACTTTTCCGCAAGATTTTTCGATCCATCACATCTACATGTACCTTGAATGAATTTGATTTATTCACTTATGTGGTGGAAATTGAGCGAATTTTAAACAACCGGCCCATTACTAAGCTTCCCAACTCACCTGATGATTGGACTGCTTTATCGCCCAGTGCAATTTTGAGCGGATCTCTGGCCGATGATGTAAAATTCGACAGTTTCATGAAAGCTGACGCCTATCGTCATTCATGGAAGAAAACCGAATATTTGGCAGATAAATTTTGGAAACAATGGCTCAATCAATACTTACCATTACTTCAACCCAAACAAAAATGGTTTGGTTCATCTCCTAATATGGTACCCGGCGATTTAGTATTGATGATGGACGAAGCTACACCTCGTGGGCAATGGCCAAAGGCTATCGTAGTGGAAAATTTACCTGATAAACGTGGCCTGGTGAGAAGGGTGCGTGTGCGAACAGCGGATGGTTCCATATTCCTGAGAGACATTCGAAAATTGTGTCTACTGGAAGGACAGTTAAAGTAATTTTTTTTTTTTTTTTTGTTTGTATTTGTGTATGGCTTGCTGTGTTTTGTTTTGTTTTTAACGATTATTAATTAGGTAAAAAACCGGATTGCTTAGTCTGTATAAAATTCTTGATATCGTACTGTATTATATCGATTTGGCGGTTTCTGTTTCCGTAATCTGTAATAAGGCGGTAGTACTTAAGTTACGCCTTATTGGGGTGGGAATGTTGGAAACAGAAACACGATCCCTTTTATTTATTTTTTTTATGTTGTCTTGTGACCACGTGGTCCACTAGAGGCAGGCAAGTGTTTTCGATTGCGAAATTCGTTTGATTGTCGTTCATTTTGGTTACGACTGCGTCGGCGAGCAGAGGAGTAATAATTTCCCCTTAAAATACATTCATATTATCCTTTGTATCTGTTCTTCGTTCATCACTGTTCTTGCGTGTGATTAATTGTGCTTCTTCTACCTTTGGAATTAAATTTTGGTAAGTTATTTAACTTTCATTTATATTTAAGCTAAGTGTTGCTTCTGTTAGCGCTGCAGTATAAGTTACATATAGGTAAAATTTAGTTAATTAGCTGAGCGCGGCAGTTTAATTCGCTTAAGTATTATTGAGGTAGTTTTAAGCAGGATAATTATTTAAAGGAACTCTCTCTACGCTGACCGGTCGTCTCTACGACAGTGCCAATATTTTACACTATTTAACATTCTCCAGATTAAAAGTATTGATATTCTGTATTGCAAAGAGCAACTTGATAAAACCAGAGCTGTATTGGAGAAAAAACTGGATGAATTTGCAACATTTTATGAAATGTTCGAAGAAAAATATGGTATAGATACGACAGGTCTGACTAGAAGAGGTAACAATAAATCTGTCGACCCACAGCAGCATTATAAAATGCTCTACAATGAAATTCTTGTTGCAATAATTGAACAACTAAAAGTAAGATACGCATCACAGGAAGAGCTCAAATTCATAAAGCTCCTTAATTTTAGAAAAGCCGAAGAGTATCGCAAAAAATTTCCGGTTCATGCTCTAAACTCTTTGAAGACAGTTTATGGGAATTATTTTGACATGCCCCGTCTTCAGAGTGAACTATGTGTTGTATATTCCAGTGGTTCTCAAACTGTGCGTCGCGACGCCCTGGTGCGTCGTTTTAATTTTCCAAGGGAGTCGCACAATAATTTTATTCGTAGCAATACTCAATTAAGCAAATAGTAGCAAATTTCAATTTAGTTTTATCGCTTCAGCAAATAACAGTAATTGTTGTTAGGGTGCAGTTTTATCAATTTACACTGACTGCTGGCACGTGTTTTCGAATTCCTTAGTACGTAACTGCAACGATTGATTACTTATCACGTTTGCCTCGTTGTGTACCACGGGTGGTACATTCGTGGTTTTCACTACACTACGTCTGTATAATTTACGAACATACATGTATAATTTACGAAATAAACTTATGACATCCCAAAATTTAAAATGTGAAAAATATACGTCATGTACCACTGGTGACCACTTCAAATATTATACTATCTTTGCCCTGAACCTGCTACTAGTCACGTGCTTTAACTACTGGACCAATGTGTAGAAAACGAAAATCGTATATAACCATTTACGTCCCAGAAGATGGTTTGGCAAAAAAGCAAACGAGCTGAACGTGTCAATGAACGCATTCCGCAATTTTAATATTCTTTTTGCTCATACAAGCAAAGAATACACCAGTCAGTTATAAAATGGATGTAAACAGCAAGCTAATGTTGCAATTTAAGCGTAAATCTGCAATTGAAGATGATAGGCCTAAAAAGAAGTCTTACAAGTACAGCGACAGTTATTTAGATTTTGGATTCACGTTTATTTTGCGGAATGGCGAGGAAAAGCCACAGTGTTATTTGCAGCAAGGTATTAGCCAGTGAAAGCATGTTACCTAATAAGCTTAAATGTCATTTAAAAACATCACATCCGCAATTCGTTGATAAACCCAAGAATTTTTTTCTCGAAAATTAAATCATCTAAAGAAGCAAGTGTCCATCATTTCAAAATTCACGCAACTCTCATCAAAGGCTTTATTAGCATCTTATTAAGTGGCGCATAGAATTGTTACGTGTAAAAAACCTCACACCATTGCTGAGGGACTAATACTACCTGTTGCAGTGGATCTTGTAGGTACGATGATGGAAGGAGCTGCTGAAAAGTTGAAGATGGTGCCGCTCTCAGATGTTACCACGTCTCGCCGGATGGGTGACATAACACAAGATATTCAAGACCAACTGATTGATGAAATGAAACAGCCAGAATTCGGTTTGCAATTAGATAAAGCAACTGATGGCAGTCGAAATGCACATCTGATTTGTTATGTGCGGTTTGTTGACTTCTCAAACCAAAAGTTAGTAGAAGAGCTATTATTTTGTAAACCTATTGAACTTGGATGCCGAGAGATTGATCTTTTTAATATAATCGACAATTTTATTTCGAAAAACAACTTAGGGAAATGTATTATCAGTTTATGCACAGATGGCACCAAAGCTATGTCTGGTAGCTGCTGTGGACCGCGAAGTCTAATTCAAGAACGTGCACCAATGGCAAAATGAATGCATTGTATGATTCACCGTGAGGCGTTAGTTGCTTGAGAACTCAACCCTGAGCTTGGTGACACAGTTGACATCATTACCAAAGTTATGAATTTCATTAAAACACGACCATCGAAGTCAAGAGTTTTTCAAGAACTTTGTGCAGAAATGAATGCAGAGCATGGAAGTTTGCTATTTTATTGTTCGTCCAGATGGCTTTCACTGGGAAAATCCTTTGAACAAGTCTACGAGCTGGTGAATGAACTTCAAGCTTTTTTTGCAACAAAATAGTAATAATCTTGTTGATTGCCTAGCTGGGAACAAAATTTTATTAAAATGGCTTACTTGTGTGATATCTTTGCTAAATTGAATAAACTGAATATTTCTATGCAAGGGCCGGATAAAAATATGCTTGACCTTTCAGATAAAATTTCAGCGTTCATTAAAATGTCTTTGTGGAAGAAAGATGTAGAAAAGGTGTATGGAAGTTCTCAGTACTTTACTTTACTGTCAAGTTTGCCGGAAAAGAAAAGTACGATGCTTTCTTCAAATTTAGGAAGCGTATTTTTACAGCATCTACCGAATCTCCAGTTGAAATTCAAAAAGTATTTTCCGGAAAATTTATGCAGTTATGAACGGATTCGCCGTCCTTTTGCCCAACCTTCCCCGTCGTCCTTTACTGAACAAGAAAAAGACTATCTTGATCTTACCTGTGATAATTCCCTGAAAAGAAAGTTTAATTTAGTAAATCCTACAAATTTTTGGATTTCTTTGAATGACAAATATCCAGCTTTGACCAAAAAAGCACTACGAATGTTCTTCTAATTTGCTACGTCCTATCTATGCGAAGCAGGATTATCTGCTATGGCTGTCATTAAAAGCAAATATAGATTACAAATAAATGTTGAAAGAGAAATGCGGGGAGCAGTTTCGAAAATTTTCCAAGATTCGAAGAACGTTGCAAAAACAAGCAAGCCCACACATCATATTAAATAATATGCCAATCTGTTTCGTTTTGATGTTGTATTAATAAATCGAACTTTGATTATAAGCATCTTTATTATCTTATTTTCAATTATATTTTTACTGGTGCGTCGCATGCCCACCAAACTTTTCCAAAGGCGTCGCAACGAAAAAAGTTTGAGAACCACTGGTATATTCAATGGAGGTTTATATGAAGAAGAGTGTATCTGAATTAATGGAGTTCATAAATGTCAATGATCTATCTGATGCTATGCCAAAACTTTTTAGACTTTGCGCTCTGATTTTGACAATTCCTTCTACTACTGCTTCGGTAGAACGTTCCTTTTCTGCACTCAAAAGAATTAAAACTTACCAAAGAAATACTACGGGAGAAAATTGAATTTCGGGATTATCTCTTATGTCAATTGAAGCAGATCTACTAAAACATTTAATGCAAACAGAAGAGTTCTATGAAAAAGTCATAAATCTTTTTGCTGAAAAGAATAGAAGAATAGAATTAATTTATAAATAATATAAGTAATTCTGCTGTTTTTAAAGTTATAATTTTTGATGTACTGAACAGTGAACAAGTTATCCCTATGAACTGGACACGTGTTTCAACAAACTATTAATATATACGTATATATATATTTCAGAGCTTAATTTTATATTTTTTGAACATTTTATTTTAGATTTGTTTAGGATGAGTTAATACAGCATAGTTAGGGATGAGACCGACAAGTAAAATTAAAAAAAATGATAATAGATATGAAAAAGGATCTTTACCATTCGCCTGAAAGCCATTTTACAATTTCTTTAATACATTCGATGAATAAGCATACCAATTGCATTACCAGTCTCAAAAGTCACCGCACGCCACTGCTAGGGCTATTGTATAGTAGATAATTGTTACTTCATTAATAATAATTTGTAACCCAGCCATCGGAGGCACATTCCTGTGTTTCTTGATGCCGGGCCCAAGCCCGGATAAAGGGGAAAAGTTGCGGCAGGAAGAGCATCCGGCGTAAAACTTTTTTGCCAGATTATAAAAATGCGTATTCTTGATAAATCCATACCGGATCGGTTCCCAGTAAACATTCATCATCGGGCCAACGTTGGCTTTAGCGCGGCTGGTTTGGGAGAAAGTTAGCAAAATTGCTAACATTAAACCAGCAATACCAACTTTCTGCCGATGATTTATTTTTGAGTTCTGGTTTGTTCTATTTGTTGCGTTAAGTACTAAAGTGGAAAAAAATTAAATTTAGACTCAAAAAAGCTTTTTTGTCACTGTTTCTTTGCTTAGTAAAATTTGTGTTCACGGCTGCTAGTAATGTGTTGGGCCAACGTTGAAGGCAGCATTGGCTGTCTCCCCTGTGACTAAGTTGGTGATACGCTGGTAAGAAGTTGGCCAAAATTTTTTATTCAAAGACATTACCAGTTGTTTGTGTTAAATATTGATGCAAGCTTTTTACAAAACAGCGACAATATGTAATATACTTCTGGTACAGTTCTTGGCTTGATGAAATTTCAATTGCTTTGATTGTTAAATAATAGAACATTTTTTGATGAGAAATAACCTATATGTTTTTGTTATGCCTTAACGTTTAAAAAGAATTAAAAAAATGTTAGTTTCTATGGTCTGATAGTTGAAAAAAAATTCGAGCAGTTTTTGGATGACAGTAAAAAGTCGGAAAAACTGCCAACTATTTGCCAATTTAACTTTGTTTTCCTTTGTTCAAGTCTATATGAATCAATTTTATTTGAATGGCATGAGCGGCATGGGCGTCCGCTGGGGGGAAAGCGGGCTTATGCCCCCTGGAAATTGACTTTTTATTATGAAATAATTTAATTTCGCTATATAAACTGCATTTTTGCATAAGTCCCAGAAGTTTTACCCCCCTGGAAATTGGTCACGGGACGCCCATGTATGCTGGCTTCATCACCAACGTCAATCGTCGCTCAAACCAGGGTTGCGGAGTCGGAAGATTAAGATCCGAGTCCGACTCCGACTCCGAGAATTTCTAAATTTCCGACTCCGACTCTCGACTTTGACTACGACTCCGACTCCGAGAATTTCTAAATTTCCGATTCCGACTCTCGACTTTGACTACGACTCCGACTCCGACTCCGACTCCCTACTATGAGCAAAATATTTTTCTTAAGTTAAATTTAACTAAGCAAAAATCTCCTTTCAAGTTGTTAGTTGCACAAAATAAGTCAGGTTTTTTTAAATACGTACATAAAAAGATATTTACTTTAAAAAATTATGTATATGAGTGTATATACCAGGGGTGCAAAAACACGGTCGCGCACCTAGATGTAATGTTGCACATAGATGTATTCTTAAACTTGACCAAGCTGCCGAAAAGTTTACCGGTAAAGCGTAAAAAAATTTATGTAGTTAAAAGAAAGTGTTATAAAAGAATCTTTTTATAAAAAAATGATTTTATAACACTCTCTCTTAACGAATGATCCATACAAATGCTTTATACAGTATAAAAAAAATTTTTATAGCACTTGCTCTTAACTAATGATCCATAAACTTTTCTACACTTTAATTTTTTCGGCAACTTGGCCAAGTTTAATACATCTACAAGTATGCACAACATTACAGCATGTTCTCTTTTGATATCTCGTAACAAAAGTAATTATTTGCTAATCAATCACTAACTTGGGTAAAATAATTGTAAAAACCCAAACTTTTGGTAGCGTTATTTTTCTAAGATGCGAGTTTTCTTCTGAAGCCTAAAAATTTATTTTAACTTTTAATTTTTGCTTATTTTATTTCTTTCAACGTAAATAATATTACTTTTTTTAATTGTTGAGCCTCACAGGCGAAGCAATTTGTTGGAACTATTTTAATACAACATTTTTTTTTGTTAGATTTATGTTTTGATAAATACGTATATACATATAATTATATTATATACACAACCCATTAACTATAATTCTTACTGTGCTTGAATGAAACATTAATACAAATCACATTTGGAAAACTAATTCGAAATGTCATACATAACTTGAAACTAAATATGTATTCTATACTTAATGTTTATCTCATTTTCTGAACATCAAAGTATTTTATGGATAATCATGATGTTATCTGTAGTCTATTTTACAGTTATTATTTTTCCCATGGTAAATCGAACCCGCGACAAACCTTAATGTTAATACAATTAATGCAGGGGTGCAAAAATTTTTGTTAAGTTTAGTAACACACAGAAATTTTTAGTAGCACATACACCAGGGGTGTCCAACGTTTTTGAGCCCAGGGCCATTTTGACTTTGTTCTCCAAAAAAATCACATTGATCTCTAAAAAAAAAGTCTTCGCCTAAAATTAGTCTCAGATTTCCGACTTTTTGTCGAAAAATCATAGTGATCTCTAAGAAAAAAAAAAGGTCTTCGCCTAAAATTAGTCTCAGATTTCCGACTTTTTCGTCCCAAAATTATAATGAACTTTAAAATATAACAAGGTTTTTACACAAATCTATTTTCCATTTCTGCCATACTTGACGCGACAGAGGGCTTCAAAAAATACTGCGTGAATCACTCAAAACCTTTACCCGGCCACGGGTTGGACGCCCCTGATTTACGTCGCACGGGCAAATTTTCTGGTCGCGCGGTGCGAGTGCGCGACCGTGTTTTTGCACCCCTGAATTAATGACTTATGTAGGGCCTGGGTGTAGGAATAGACCCTGAGTGTTGTCTCCTGCGTGTAGGACTGCATCTACCTGTAATCGGTTCGAAATTCAATGAGGTATGCATCACTGACGAACTTTAACAAGAGCAAAACTGGAGTCTGGTGCTTCTTGTTTTAGGTGGCTTAGTTTTGTTTTTATCAGTAGGTAATGAGATTAAAACGTAAATATGAAAATTTCATACTTGTAAAAAATTTTTACAAATGTTAGTAATAACTGTGGAATTTATTGACAAAGAAAATTTGAAAACAAAAGTTTATAAAAGCAAAAGAAGCAAAAAACCATATGTAAAAGAATTAAAAATTTAAACCCACAATTATAGACTATAAGAAAAACAATAAAATGCGACTAATTTTAGAATTTTCCTGAATCACCAACTGCATATAAAGAAACTCCAGAGAAAAATGTTGACATCTCCATACCAATAATAAGCTCATCCTTATATCTCTCAAATAAACTTCAGCCATTAGTTTGATGGCATGAAGTCCATCTTCTTCACAGTAATTCATGGTTATATATTGATAGTAAGAATATATATGTGAATTTTGTCGGATTTTGTAAACCAAATAAAAGGGGGTCTGTAGTTTCTATCTCATGAATATTTCAATTATTGTAATTTTGTACCAGACTGAACATGCAGGCTCCCTGCCGTTTATTGACATTCATATTATGAGATTATTAAAAAATTCACCTTGGTTCTAAACTTTTGGTTGATATTTTTTTGAAAGAATAGAGCAAGAAGACTAAGTTTTAATTTTCAAAACTTTTAATTTAATAATTTGCTCGTAAAAACAAAATTGCTTTTGTGAGTTTCTTCTTTATTGCAGCCCTTTGGTCTATTCTGATGAGCCTTAGTGATAAAAACAGACGTTCAACACTCGCTTCTGTTGGAGGAAGTACTTATTTAAAGACATGTCAAAAATAAAAAAAGGGGGGAGAATTTTGGAGGTTGAAACGGATTAATGGCATTTACATTAATTTCAATGGAAAAATTCTCTTTGTCATAGGAGTAAATTGAGGTACGAGCTCGGTCACGGAACGAACTAAACTTGTGTGTCAAGTACCACGTATTATAGAAAGAGGCTGCTTAGGATAGTAAATTGATAATGTAGTGTACCTGGCATTTGCTTCCTGTCATTGGATTGAAGAAAGGGAAGCAACTAAATCGGCTGCCCGAGCATAGCATTACGCAAAATATTATTTGCTTTCAAATTAAAATGTAAACTTTTTATGAGTCGCACGCTGTGTCGCGCGATACGCGGCAAGGTTCTCTTAAAAAGATTACTGTACTGCACTCCACTGGCGCGCGCGGCCGCGTAAGTTGCGCGGTTAACATCACTAATACGTAAAGAAATTGGACAAGAGGAGTCGGACTCGGATAAAATATTCCGACTTTGACTCCTAATCTACTTGACAGTTCGACTCCGACTCCTTCCGAAAACCTCCGACTCCGCAACCCTGGCTCAAACAACGTCAACCAATACGCAATCAACGCCATGAAGGAAGAGGACGAATATAGCAACTACGTCGCTAATAAAACCACAAATGAAAGATTCCAATGCAGTGTACATTTATGCACAAATCTCAACTAACATCATTCAGGAGTCAACTCCAAACTAATCGATCGTCAATTGCCGGACTCATCCAATCTTTCACAAGCAACTTAATGAGGAACCGTCACCTAACCAACACAAAGCCAATTGGAACATTCCAACGGTTCGTTAGTTAAGTTCACTACAATGGTAACGATGCATAGTGGTACAATTGAGTAAACGTAGGGAAAAAGTGGGCAAAATAGTAGAATTCACCTCACACAACTATGGGCTAATGTTTAGCACCAACATCTTGCCAATCTTTCTTCAGTTAGCGTTTTGCCAACGTTGGTAAGATTGCTGAAGTAGTTGGTCAGCTGCAGTTGCATGCGCTGGTTATTCATAGTTAGCCAACTCTCTACAGCGTCTGGAATTTCAGTGTTGGCTAAACGCTGGCAAAGCGCAGTTTATCAGTGTTGGCGGAAAATGTGATTTTAGTGCACTCAACTATGGGCCAACTTTGGACACCATCATCTTGCCAACAGTTCTGCTGCTGGAAAACTGCCTTTCGCCAACGTTGGCTAGATGAAAAATGTTTTTCTGGGTCGCGGCCGGGTTACCAACGACCGCCTGAGGTGTCGCACAGCAGGACAACTGTGGAAATTATGCTACTGCTAAACATAGTGAAAACAAGAGCAGAAAGAGAAGAGCAAGGGGAGTAAAGAGGCAGCGGGAAGTGTGGAAAGGAAAACGCTCATCATAAGGATGGGTACCTTAAATATTGGAACAATGAATGGAAGGGGAAGAGAGCTGGCAGATATGATGAAGCGAAAGAATCGCTCACATCGATATACTGTGCCTACAGGAAACAAAGTGGAAAGGGAGTAAGCAAGGAGCATTGGAGGTCGATGCAAACTATTTTACAACGGAGCTGATGAAAGAAAAAATGGCATAGAGATAGTGGTGAGGGAGGAGGTGATTGAAAGTGTCCTGGAGGTGAAGAGGGTGTCAGACAGACTAATGGCCATGAAGCTGGAGGTAAAAGGTTCCATCCTAAATATAGTAAGCGAGTATGCTCCACAGGTTAACAACAGCATGAAGAAGAAAAAAGATTTTTGGGAAGACCTGGATGGGTTGATAGAAAGTGTATCAAAAGAGGAGAGGATAATTCTTGTTGCAGACCTTAATGGACATGTGGGCGAAGGAAACATAGGGGATGAGAAAATAATGGAGAGGTACCCTACGGTGCTGGAACAAGAAATAAGGAAAAATCAATGGTTGTGGATTTTGGGAAAAGAATAAATTTGGCGATTGTCAATACTTATTTCAAGACAAAAGATGAATACAGGATGACGTATAAAAATGGCGGAAAAAGTAACCAAGTAGATTATGTGATGTGCAGAAGGAGGAACTTGAAGAAAATGTGCTATTGTAAGGTAATAGTGAATGAGTGCGCCGCAAAGCAGCACCGTATGGTGGTATGCAAAAGGGCTATTATGGTGAAAAAAAAAGCAGAGAAAGTAAAGCCAAAGATACAATGGTGGAAACTGAAGGAGACAAGCTGTCAAGAAGCGTTTAGACAAGAAGTGACCAGGATTCTGGGAGGCAAGGGTGGGTTACCTGATGAGTAGGACAAAGCAGCAAAAATCCTAAGAAAAACAGCTGAACCTGCACTGGAAGTGACATTTAGGAAACGAAAAGGAGACAGGGAGAAATGGTGGTGAAATGAGGAATTCAGAAGAGCATAAAAGAAAAGAAAGAGGCGAAGAAAGCATAGGACAAAATAAGAGATGAAAATACTAAAAAGATCTACAAAGAAAGGAAGAATAAGGCAAAGAAGGCAATTGCCATGGCAAAGGGACGTGCATATGACGATTTGTAGGCTAGATTGAAAACAAAAGAACGTGAAAAGGAGTTGTACAGATTGGCTAGGCAGAGAGACAGAGCAGGGAAAGATGTACAGCACGTGAGGGTTATAAAGGATGAAAACGGTAATGTTATGGTAAATTCAGAGGCAGTGTTAAACAGATGGAAGGAGTACTTTGAGAAACTGATGAACAAGGAAAATGACAGAGACCCTAGGACACAGAAAGCAGAAGTGGTTAAGGAAGAGGTAAATTGTGTCAGTAGAGAAGAAGAATGCACTAAGAAAGATGAAAAAAGATAAAGCGGTTGGGCCAGATGAGTTGCCAATAGAAGTTTGGAAGTGCATGGGAAAGATGGGGATAAAGTTTTTGACCAGACTGTTCAACAGATTTTTAGGGGGTGAACGGATACCAGAAGAATGGAGAAGAAGTGTGCTTATCCCAATCTATAAAAACAAAGGGGATGCACAGTACTGTGGAAACTACAGAGGAATAAAGCTAATGAGCCACACAATGAAGGTATGGGAAAGAATTATTGAAGCCAGGCTTAGGGATATAGCAGATATCAGCAAACAGCAATATGAATTTATGCTAGGAAAGGGAAACGCGGCCATGTTTGCCTTAAGAATGTTAATGGAAAAGTACAGGGAAGGTCAAAGAGAGCTACATTGTGTATTCATAGACCTAGAGAAAGCTTACGACAGAGTTCCGCGGGAAGAGCTGGGTACTGTATGAGAAAATCAGGAATAGTGGAAAAGTATGTGCAACTTGTATAGAATATGTATGAGGGAAGCGAAACAGTGGTGAAGTGTGCAGTAGGAACTACAGAAAGTTTCAAAGTCAAGGTCGGACTGCAGCAGGGATCACGTTAAGTCCGTTCCTGTTTCAGTGATAATGGACAGGTTAACAGATGAAGCAAGGAGAGAACCACCATGGACGATGCTGTTTGCTGATGATATTGTGATTTGCAAAGAGATTAGGGAAGAAATGGAGCGGAAACTAGAATCCTGGAGGTATGCATTGGAAACAAGGGGAATGAAGGCCCAGATGGTAGGTGTTTTTTCCTAGCCTGGGCCGTGAGTAAGTCTTTTCATTGATGTTAAAAATGACAGACCGAAACCGAACCTACCAAAACGAAAGGGTATCCACCCATTCCGATGTTCAGTGTGGGTCTGCTAATCGGCAAACGTCCTTTTCAGGACGGGGCAATGGAAAGAAAAACTGCCCTTTTCAGGGCATATTGCCAACAAAATTCCGAAAATCCACTACTCTTCAGCTGAACATCGAAGGCCTCACTGCAAGCAAGATGAATGTTCTTCATCACCTCTCTATGAAGTCTGAGGCACTCGTCATCCTACTGCAGGAGACCCACTGCACTGATGCAGAGAAGTTGGTACTTCCGAACTACCAACTAGCTGGGTCTTCTTTAAGCAGGAAGCATGGCCTTGCTACGTTTGTCCACGAGCGACTGAGATACACGCTTTTGGACCAATCTCCACCGGCATCGGAGATCGAGTGGCTGTGTGTGGACGTTGACGGCTATAAAATAGTCAACGTCTACAAACCACTGCCAACGCGATTGCAAACCCTGGATCTCCCAGTGTTTCCTTACCCCTGGCTTTACGCTGGCGATTTTAACTGTCGTCATGCTGACTGGGGTTACGATGACAACAGTCCGGACGATGAGTGTTTGGCTGGCTGGGCAAGTATTAATTGTCTTGCCCTGCTATATAATGCCAAAGATGCTGCCAGTTTTTATTCCGGCCGCTAAAACACTGGCACCAATCTAGATCTAGCTTTCGCTAGCGTAGGTCCAAATAGTTGCATACCAGATAGACGTGTCCTTGAAAATTCCCCAGGTCACAACATCGACTTTCGCTTATTAAACCACCAAGGTTTGCTATGGCAGTGCCAAGCATACCTGTTAAGCGATGCAACTTTCACAAGGCCAAATGGAGTCACTACATTGCTTTGACGAATAAATTCGCAAAGACTTTGTTGCCGCCTGATTCACTTGATGTGAATGCGGCTTACCAGGACTTCTGTGATACCATTAAGAAAGCAGCCAAAAAGACTATTCCACGCGGGTATCGAAATAACTATATTCCGTGTTGGGATGCAGAGTGTGAATCCCTCTATAAAACCTTTCTGCAGACTCGAGCTTGGCTGCTACAGCTCTGCTTGCCAAGCTTGACAGAAAGCGGAGGGATCGATGGTCCGAGGCAGTTCGGAGCATTGACTTCTTACACTCTAGTCGAAAAGCGTGAAGTATTTTGAACAACCTTACTGGTAGGTCACGACACTCTCCTCGTCACTGTACCGTTTCAGCCAATGCTATTGCATCTCAGCTGGTTAGAAATGGGAAATACGAGGCTGTTGATCGCAAGTCGTCTCGACTTGTCTCTCAAGAAGTGTCTGACATTTCGAGGGCCACAACACCAGTCGCATTAAACATCTTTGGCAATTTTTCACAGAGAGAATTTGCTGCAGCCCTCCAACATTTAAAACCAGGTAAAGCTACAGGTCCTGATTCCATCTGCTCAGAGCTTATACTCCATACTGGAGCTGCTTTGAAATCCTGGTTACGTGACTTCCTTTCTTCCTGTTTGCGCCGATTCAAAATTTCCAAGATCAGGAAAAGAGCGCTTGTGGTCGCGATCCCAAAACCAGCAAAGCCCGTGGGGACCCAAAGAGTTATCGACCAATATCTCTGCTCTGTGTTCCCTACAAGATCCTCGAGAGGCTTATCTACGCTCGCGTTGAACCAACAATCGATCCACTGCTCCCTAAAGAGCAGGCTGGGTTTCGACGCGGGAAGTCAACCGTAGATCAAGTTGTTCTGCTAACCCAGAACATTGAGGATTCTTTCGAGGCTAAAAAGAAGGCCGGTGCCGTATTTGTCGATTTGACAGCTTATGACACTGTCTGGCATCGTGGTCTTACCTGCAAGCTGCTGAGACTACTTCCGAATGAGCACATGGTCAGAATGATTATGGAGCTTGTCCGAAATCGAAGTTTTACTCTTACCCACGGTGACAGCAAGCAAAGCAGGCTACGCCGTCTTAAAAACGGCGTTCTTTAGAGATCGGTCTTGGCTCCCCTCCTATTTAACATCTATACGTACGGATCTTCCTTCCATGATTTCCAGAAAGTTTGCTTATGCTGATGATTTAGCATTGTTGCATTCTTCTGGAAACTAGAAGGACTTGGAGGAGACTTTAAGCCAAGCATGTCTACATTTTCAGCGTATCTAAGACTTGGAGGTTGAAACTCAATCACACTAAGACGGTGACGGCAGCCTTTCACTTAAACAACCGAGAGGCCAAACGTGAGCTAAAGGTCTACAACAACGGTAGACTTTTACCGTTCTGTCCAACCCCTACTTATCTTGGGGTAAAACTGGACAGATCGCTCACGTTTCGTTACCACTTAGTGGCATTGCGCAAAAAACTATCCCCACGCGTTACACTGCTGAGGTGAATCGTGTGTTCGGGATGGGGTGCTGGTGTTAAAACACTTCGCATAGCTACCTTATCTCTAATCTACTCAACAGCTGAGTACTGTGCGCCAGTCTGGTGTCGCAGTGCTCACACTCGCCTCATTGACAGTGTCTTGAACGACGCCTTGCGCATAGTTACTGGATGCCTGCGTCCCACTCCAACAGACCACCTTCCTGTACTCTCAGGCATCCAGCCAGCTGAGCTTCACCGAATGGAAGCGACACTCTCCTCGGCTCATCGTGGATCTCTGGACCCCAATCATATCTTGTATGGTCTTTTAAGTGGGTCCTCAGATACTTGCCAAGTGAGACTAAGATCCAGTCGCCCGTTTGTGCCAGGTGCGCGGAATCTTTTGGACAACCTTGCCAGATTTGGCATCCGCGCTTCTGAATGGACAAACCACAAATGGAAAACGGAGTATTGTGAAAATGCTTCCAGGCTCCATGCTTTTGTGCCCAAGACCGATGCCAGGCCTGTTGGAATGGGCTTACCCCGAGCAGCTTGAGTTAAGCTCAGCCGCCTGCGGACTGGTGTTGGGCGATTCCATTCGTCCATGCACAAATGGGGTCTCGCTCCTTCACCCAATTGCGAGTGTGGCGCCCCTAAGCAAAC